>CATIVE010000001.1:56787-135174 GCA_949628195.1 Phasia obesa
TCGAAATGTTAATAGTCCAGAATTTTGGCAAAAACGGATGAAATTAGGAAAGATTTTGCATGGATAGAACGAATGGATATGGTTAATGATTTGGCACCATTGGCACCTGAATTAGCTATTGCTTTAGAGAAACATGAACAAAAAAGAGCCAACTTGTTTAAGGGTAACGCAAAAATACCCTACATACAACCTGAAGAAGATCCAGTTCTTAATGACTTTAAACGAGAATTGTTGTTTCACCGTCAAGCCCAGGCTGCTGTTATTGAGGGAATTAAGAGTTTACATAAATTGGGTGTTAAAACAAAACGTCCCGATGACTATTTCGCAGAAATGGCAAAAACCGATGAACACATGCAAAAGGTTCGTTCAAATTTGATGGCCAAACAGGAAGGCCAAGCAAAATCGGAACGCATTAGACAAATCCGAGAACAGCGTAAAATGGGAAAAATGTTGGCTAAGCAAACAAAGGTTCAACGTGAAATGGAAAAGAAAGATATGTTGGATAAGCTAAAAAAGTTCCGTAAGGGAAAACTAAAAAATTTGGACTTTCTAGAAGATGCTAAAGCTTTAGAAGCTAAAACTAAAAAATCTGTTACTAAAAGAAAAGAACGTAATAAGAGATTTGGTTTTGGGGGTAAGAAAAGCGGCTCCAAACGTAACACCAAAGCATCTGCTGGTGGACTTGAAAGGACTAAGTTGTCCAGAAGTAGAGTGGGCTTAAAAGCAGCGCCAGGTAATAAACGTGTTGGAAAAGCAAGAAGACTAAAAATGAAATCAAAGAAATAAAAATAGTTTTAATATAAAGAAAATTTTCTAATTTATTATATAACAAAGTGATGCGTACCCACACTCAAATTCGACATCAGGTGTTTTTTTTAAGTTGGTGAGGATCTATATATGTTTCAATTTAATAAATTCTGTGCTGTCGTATAAAATACCCGTTTTCATTTTTATCTCTTCCTAATCTTAATTTTGAAAACACTTAGTCGACAAATATCTACCTATGCCGTATTAAAAAGACCTTAGGATATACATATATATCTGTTTGTTTCAATTAAATTGGTTCAGCCGTGAATAATTCATTAATCATCAGGCATGTCACTAATTGTGTTCGAAATTGAAATGATTTCGTAGTTGCTTCTATAGATTCCGTTGGGTTTCACTAAACGAAGAAAATTTTCCTATAACTCGGCTCTTACAAAGCGATTTTTTTCAAATATTTATTATTTTTACCACTGCGAACAATAACAAAAGCGGAGACACAAATTGTAATTATGTTTACTTTTATTATTGAAAAATGCTTTTCCCCGCAATTAAAGTTTCAAAATGCGTTTTGGGAATTTACTTTTTCATATCATTCACAATAAAGAAGTATGTATGAATCACAGCACACCGATATAGAAAATAATAACTGTTTCACAATGTCGGCAGAGTTCGTTCTTTCTTACAATTTTCGACATTGTGAAACTGCAAGTAAAACGTTTCAATAAAAAGTATTGAGAAAGTATTAAATATAGGTAAGCAATTGAATATTTTAGTGAACGATTCTCTAAGGGATAGAACAAACATTTAAACGAACTCTTCAATATAACTTATCTGTCTATCAAGAAATTTATAAAAATTTTCGAAGCAATGGCATACAGACTTAAGTAAAAGATTTTTTAAATCCAGTGATCGTCGAAATGTTACCTGAATCTGAAAGTTGTGCAAGTTCGGATTTTCAACAAAAAACTAACCACTAACAAAACGTTCGAGACGATTCAAAGCATGCTAAGTGATGAAGAGGAGTAAGATTTTTATTTACATATTCAATTATAATATGTTAAGTATATTTAAAAATCTATTTATATTTTGTTTTTGTTTATTTAATTCAAGTGTTAACAAATTATGTTGTTATGACTCACTAAATAAATACAAAAATAGATTAAGTATACACCTTGTAAAAAACTATTTTTCGATTTTTAACCAAAGTCTGATTTTTGTATGAAGTTAACGTCTCCTATAACGCGATTACTTACAACGCGGAAAATTTAAGGAATCTATTTACCGCGTTGTAGGAATTTTACCTGTATTTCAGTTTTTGTTTAAGGTAGAAAAAATATAGCAAAAATGTAATATATTTAATTTCAGTAGCAGAAGAAAATAAATTACGTTTATCAAGTTGTTTTAAGGGGTGCTTCATAACCATATATGTACTTTATTAATAAAAGTATGTTTTGAATAGTTTAAAGAGCAAGAAAATAATACAAATATCAATTCCACATAGCAAATTGAAAATGGTTTCATTCCGAAAATTCTTCTCGTTTTACGTTTTTTATAAAAGCAAAATACGGAATCAATTCCACTTTCGAACGGAATTTAGCTCTGTAAGATAGCTATATATTTGCTTAAGTGCCGTATAGTCTTATTTTTCTTAAGCATTATAGACACACATTTTTAAAGGTGGGTAAAACATTTATACATTCACAAAAGGCGACAGCTATTTCAGAAAACACCATTTCTAAACTCTACTACGTGTTCTGGTTTCCGGAACCTTTTCAAATCAACATTTCACATGTATCAAAAATGTGTCCCTGTGTTTGGACTATTGATCGAAACAGGTTTGACAAATTGTAAGCAAAAATATCTGATTGCAAACATGGTTTCCGGCAAGAAAAGAAAATGTCCCGAGTTGTGTTTCATACAAAATAGACAATAAATTTAGTGCTGTTAAAAAGTTTTTTATTTAAAAAGATTTAATTGTTAAAATAAAGTAAAATTCTACTAGATGAAATTCAAAATTTAATATGTTTTTACTTTTATTATACTTTGAAGAATATTTTATAGAGAAAAAGCTGGGGCCTAATCATCGCATTCGATATCGAGTAAACTATCATATCGAATAACAAATTCGATACAAGTTGAGTAAGCTAATTATGACATGCATCGAATCGTTATTTTTATCAAATTGTAATTGATCAATAATAAGTCAACAAGAAAACACGGTTTAAAAACATTTCCTTTCGAATGAAATTAAGATACTTTTTATTCGATATCGAGTACAATGATACCAAAATGAAAGTTTACGAGAGATTTTACTCGATATCGAATGCGGCGATTAGACCCCTGGTTCTTTTTGTTTTCACTAACCTACTTTTCAGTGAAAAGATACGCATTTATTTGTTAAGAGGTAAGAACGGAAACAGCCAACACATGTAAATGCACTCGTTTTAAATTAAGCCAGTTTTTTCTTTATTTTTCTTTTTGTTTAATTTCTCTGCTTCAATGTAATTCGATTTTTTTTTATTTTTCCGTTTCTGCTTTTCAACTGAATTTGCTTCATTATCAATATCTTCCTTTAAACAAACTGTTTCAGTATTTTTACAAGAAATTTTTTTATGTTTACTTTTTATTATAGCTTTTTCCGTATTAAATGTATTTTCAACTCTTTCAACATCGCGATGTCTACGTTTCTTTTTCTTCAGTATATCGTTTGTGACATGGATTTCAAATCCTTTTGTTTTCTCTTCAGTTTTTGTCTTTTCATACATTCCAGATTTCTTCAAAATGTTTTTAGAATTTATAGTTCTTGTTTCCAACTTATTCATTGTGGCTAACAATTCAGCTTCCTGTTGTTCAATTCTTAATAATTTTCCACTTAGTTTTAAACCATGTCTTGCTCCTTTGTGGGCTGTTCTGCCACCACACGCTTTGAATAATTCTTCATCCGTTAATACATTTACTCTAGAAACTTCAATATCTTTTTTATATATTTCATCGTGATTTGCAACTTCACTTCCAAGATTAGTTAAGGTTGCAGTTTGCAAAAAATTCTCGTAACCACTTTTACTATTTTTGCTGCCCTTCCGACGATTCTCATTTAATTTCTTCATTGAATAGCCTTTAGTAGAAATTTCAACACTATTCCCATCATCTTTTAAAGTCATTTTTATTTGGTTATCATCTTCTGTTACGTTTACATTTTTAGCGGCTTCGTTATAAATCCTTTCCCACCAATGATTATTAAAATCGGATGCAGCTTGATCAGCACCAAAACCAGTTTTATCAAATTTAAAGGTTGCTCTTAAGGGTTTAGCAATACCATCTTTGTTTTTTCCTAAACCATCTCCATCTTTCCAGCCATATGTTTGCATTATTTTGCGAGCAAAATCCATTTTTATTTTCAAATTGGATACAAAAAAAGAAAATGTGAATACAAAAAAATTCCAGCAAGAGAAAAACAAACTGGGTTATCAACAACTTTTTTAGCAGGGTTGCAAAAATGGGAGTATTTTTTAGCATAAATAATTAATAATACAAAAAAATAAATAAATAAAATCGTATTTTTGTCCTCTACTTTTTTACCCCGTCTCCATTAGACAATAACATGCCTTAACAAAAGTAAAACTTCATATAAAAAATCAGTATTAAAATTAATGTTTTTTTTTATATGAAGTTTGACTTTTATCAAGACAAATTTTTATCAGGTATAGACATGCTGATAGCAAATAAAAACGGGGATTTTTGCAAAGCTTTTCGCTTGTCTGCAGAAAACAACCAGTGTCTTTGGTGGGAATCTAACCTGCAACCCCCAGACTGATAGACTACCGCTCTACCAATCAGTCTATCGTCTCGCAAAAAGTTGTAATTAATTTTTTTTCTCTTGTTGGTAGTTTTTCGAACACTTTTCCAATAACAATTAGTGCTAACCATAGACTACTAACTTTCAGTTAGTGAACAGAGATATTTAGTTTTATCTTTGGTGTAGTAAAATAGGGATATACATACATATACTGTGAGCGTCAAATGAAAGTAAACACCGCATGTTATTTGAAAAAATATGTATTATATTATATGAATTTTATTTGAACTATTTTTGAATTAATAAATTTATTATTTAGGCTTAAGTTCTTAATTATAAAGAGATAAAGAAAAATTAGATACCAGCAAAGCAGAATGCATTTTCTAGACAGCTACGTCCGTCATCAGTACTCTTTGTATCAATCTACCCGGTAGTTTCAATTGTTATTAATTTTCTATTTAAACAAACTTATCAAAGAAATAGAATCTGAGAAATTTTTAATTTTACATTATATTTCAGAGAAGTGTAAAACAATTTCAAAAAGCTCTATCTTCTATGAAATATAATGTAAAATTAAAAATTTCTCAGATTCTATTTCTTTGATAAGTTTGTTTAAATAGAAAATTAATAACAATTGAAACTACCGGGTAGATTGATACAAAGAGTACTGATGACGGACGTAGCTGTCTAGAAAACGCATTCTGCTTTACTGGTATCTAATTTTTCTTTATCTCTTTATAATTAAGAACTTAAGCCTAAATAATTAATTTATTAATTAAAAAATTGTTCAAATAAAATTCATATAATTTCACAGAGCGAGCGCGGCTTTGACATTGTTAACTTCAACACTATTGTGTTAATAATCAAAATATACATTTGTAAAAATAAAAAAATATCTAATTGTTGTTAATTGCTAACCAAAGGATAGCTAATAGCAAGACAGATATATACCATTTTCAAATAAAAGAAAATATATAAAGAGAATTAAAGTAAAGAAAAATGTTTGCTTGGTAGTATAATATGAAAAATAAATAGAGTTTACAAGTGTAAAACACTTTCAAAAAGCTCTATCTTCTATGAAATATAAAAGCTGTTTCTTTACTCAACTTTGGGATCCCTCGGAATCCCAATTTGCACGAAAAGCGTTCCCGTACTTTAAATTTGGGTAAATGAGAGCAGTTTTGAGAGAATAAAATTCTTCTTCTTCTTGCACGAAACAGCCCAAAGTTTTTCTTCGGGCAAATTGTGTAAATTCTCATACAGCTATAAAACATAAACAATCGAAAAAAATCAAGAACAAAATTTAAAAATGTGTAGAATTGCTACATATATACATATGTATCTATGTATATTGATATAAAAGATTTTTATTAAAAAAGTGTTTGTGTTTTATTTTAAGTAAGATTTTGTTTCCTACAGATAAATTCCAATTAAAATTTATTCAAAAGTAACAAAAATTTAAATTACTTTATCAAAACTTCCAAAACACTGACTTTTTATTTTATGTTAAAAATTTGGTTTTTGGTGTTCCCGTACTTTTATGTAATCTTGTCTCTTTATGAGAAAAAATAATGCTTGCTCTCTTTTTCACGAACTTTACCCAAAAAGTAAAGAAACAGACCTATTGTAGAATTAAAAAATTCTCAGATTCTATTTCTTTGATAAGTTTGTTTAAATAGAAAATTAATAACAATTAAAACTACCTGGTAGATTGATACAAAGAGTACTGATGACGGACGTAGCTGTCTAGAAAATGCATTCTGCTTTGCTGGTATCTAATTTTTCTTTATCACTTTATAATTAAGAACTTAAGCCTAAATAATTAATTTATTAATATGTATTATATTTATTTATTTATCTAATCTTATAAATGAATTCTAAGGTTAAAAACCAAATTTAACGAGCACTAGCTGCCAGGACTATCAGCTCGATGGGAAAAATTATATACATTGTTATAACGTATATGTTACAATTATATTAAAAATTAAATATTTACATTATTTATACAAGGACTTTTGTCTCTCTAATAAAATTATAGATACTATTAATATTTGTATTCGTTGGATTTTGTAGAATGATGGAAGCTGTTAAGTTGGTGAAGTGTTTGAGCCTCTGGTTGTGTAAAAGCGGGCAGTCATTGATTATGTGGTTTACGGTTAATTTGCAATTACAGTTGGTGCACATGAGACTGCTGTTCTTTTTTAATATATAGTCATGAGAGAAAGCTGAGTGGCCGATTCGAAGTCTAGAAAAGGTTTTTATTTTTACTCACTTTAGTTGGGTATATATGTATGTAGGTTGCTTGAAATTTGGGTTGATGTTTGTGTAATAAGGGTGTTGTATTTTGTTATTTTTAACCTTAGTGTTGATGCAGAACGTTATTTGTTGGCGTAAGTCTATTCTTTTCACAGTATCACCTAAGAGGATGGGTGCGTTAGAAGCATATCGCGCAGCAATATCAGCTTTTTCATTTCCTGCGATTGCTATATGGCTAGGAACTCAGTAAAGCCTTATTTTACTTTCGTTATGTATGAGGGCATCTCTAATTTTAACAACTTTGTTCTACTTGTTATTAAGTGGATTTTGTATTGATTTAAGAACCGATAAACTATCTGTGAAAATCATGGTTTTAAATTTTGTTGTAGCGGCATATTGTATAGCGCGTAAAATTGCGCAAGCTTCGGTTGTAAAAATTGAGGTAAATTGGTACATGGTGCTGAGTGTTACATTATTTCCTTCGTCATCCACTAAAGCATATTCGGGTAAGGATTCCTGACATTTAGATCCGTCTGTGTATAGAAAACACCAATTGTTGTCTTTGAGTTGCAGTTTCTTTTCTGCAAAGATGTGTAGAAATTGTTCTTTGGTAGTGTTGGATTTTCTTAGTTCAGATAGCGATAAATCTACATAGGTGTTGTTAAATTTCCAGGGTGGCTTTTTGATTATTTTTTTGGTAACCTTTATGGGAATGTCCATAGTTGAAGCAAGTTCCAGTGATAAAGCCATTGCAGATTTAATACGTTTAGATTTTTTGGCGGAGATGTGTGAAGAGATATCATTGTCGATTATAGAGTTTGTGCTCGTTAAAAGCTTTGGTAGAATTCTTCCTCTTACTTCCAGTATTATGTTTTCGACGGATGGGAGTCCTGCTTCATTAAGAACATTATCAATTGGTGATGTTCTATGTGCATATACTGCGGCTCGTGCGGCTTTATGATAAGAAGATTTAATTATGTTTACTGTTGATTTGGGACTATTACCATACAGGAGCATACCATAATCCATTTTGCTAAGTATAAGAGTTTTGGTTAAATATGTTTAAGTATTGATGTGTACGGAACTTCTTAGAGCCAAATAACGAATTATATTAGCTCTTGTGAGCAACGATTTTTTCAAATTAATACAGTGTTCTCTCCAATTATATCTGCGGGAGAATATTACTCCTAAAATTTTTAATTCGTTAACATTTTGTAGAGTAATCCCATAGGCTCTAATATAGTGGTTATCTGAATTGCAGTTTTGTTTCCGACAAATATGAAACTTTTGGTTTTATTATATTTAAATAAACAATGATATATAAAAACCAATATTGAATAATTCGTTAGTAATAGCACGTAAATTAAATGCATTAAAACTAGAAACTAAAACAAAGGCACATAAGAAAAAATTTACTTTTCATTTATATTACACTAATTTAACGCGTCAAATGAAAGTAAACAGTCTCATCCGTTAAAAAAAGGTGGGCTGAAAATACAAAAATGGCGGAAACTTTATTATTTTTTTATTTTAAAGTATAACCGTAAAGTACTTTTGCAAATATTCGTCACTTTTAAAGTGCAAATAAAATAACAAAATAGTTTTTATATAAAATAGTCAAAAATATACAATGGGAAAGCTAACATTAGTTGACGCTCGTTAAATCACTGAGTGAACTAGGTAGTTTTATTGAAATCAACCATTGTACTATAAAAAAAATACGCCAAATATAAAACAGTGTGGAATTTGCTAAGTGAAAGACGACCAAAGCGTCTTACAGATAAAGAGGTACGGACTATAGTTCGGCAAGTGAAAGCAAATCCAGCTTCCAGTGCAGTAAAAATATCTGAAAATTTATTATAAACTTCTGGGAAATCAGTAAGTGCTAGCACAAAGATCCCTACACCAAAATGGCTAACATAACAGAGTACCACGTAAAAAGCCTTATGTGTCGAAAGCAAATCAAATTAAACTGATGAATTTCGAAAAAAAATCATAAAAATTAGCCATTAACATTTTGGAAAAATATTCTTTTTACTGATGAGAGTAAACTTAAAATATGGTGTCAAAAAATCTCCTTAGATATAGCGATGTGTAAATGAAGCATTTAACGTTATAAAAACCGTAAAACATGGTGGAGGCTTTGTAATGGTCTGAGGATGCATGGCGGCATCGGTAGTGGGCTATCTTGTGTTTATCGATTCAACAATGAAAAAAGAAGATTATCTCAGAATTCTATAACACAATGTTGCGCCTAGCGTGAAGAAATTATACTTAGTAGAGCGCTGGATATTTCAAAAGGATCATGATCCGAAGCATTCTTTCAAAATTGTGAACGAATGGTTGGTCTATCGCACCCCTAAAACTCTTGATCATCCACTACAATCCGCAGACCTTAACTCAAATGGGAATATCTAGACAAAAGAAGTGAGCAAGGCGAATTCATACCAGGTGGAGTTGATAGCTAATGTCTGACTGTTTTTTGCTAATGTCTTGTCAAAAATACATTGTTTCATATCTGCTAATCTAATGTCAAAGTTGTTGTAGTTGTTGCTCTACTGCTCACACCTGGTATGAATTCGCATTGAAAGTGAGGGAGAGAAACATTTCTTGAAAGGATGACATTTTGCATTTTACCTGACTACCCCCTGACTATCCAAAAACTTGTTGAATCGATGTCAAGGAGGTTAGAGGCTGTAGTAAAGTCAAAAGGAGAACAAATTATTAAATATAGCTTTGGTGCAACTTGCGGACTTCTATTTACTTTCATTTGACGCGTGAAATTAGTGTAATATAATTTAAAAATAAATTTTTTCTTATGTGCCTTTGGTTTAGTTTCTAGTTTTAATGCATTTAATTCACATGCTATTACTAAAGAATTACCCAATTTTGGTTTTTATATATGTATGTATGTATCATTGTTTATATAAATGTAATACATTTTTTTTTTTCAAATAATATGAAGTGTTTACTTTCATTTGACGCTCACAGTATGATATTGTAATGATTATCCTTTGACTAAAACTTACATATTTAATGGACTTAGAATGGTCCTTTTATTACTATAATACAGTTTTTGCATATCCAAGTGTATGGAATTTGCTAACTTTCAATATATTTGGATCTTTTCGCATTTAAAAATTGTCCAATAATTTTAAAAAATTTGATCCCTATGAACCTAAGTATATTTGACAAGCACATATGTAGCTTCTAAACAATTACAATTCATGAATTTTGTAAAATAAATGGCTTAACAATATAACATTTTACCTTTTATACTTAGACTAGTTGTGCCCGCCAAATCGTGGGCGTCCTGGTATTATTTTGCTCGATTTCTTTAAAAGTAATCCACACAAAATTTTTAGACTCTTAAAAGACTGCTCTTATATTCCATTTCGATTACTGACTGCACCAGCAACAAAATTTTCAAAAAACATTTCATGCCAGAAATGGTTGTTAGTTTTATTATATGTGTACATTTTTTATATTTTCATTTATTACTAGCTATCCCCGGTGCGCTTGGCTACACTCGTGGTATAATAATAAAGGTAAAGGGGAATCCAAAAAAATAAGCAACCCGATTTTGCCCGACTTATCGCATCGCAATAGAGAGTAACCCCTCAGGAGTAATTTCCAAACAAGCAACTGCGTCTATTTATCCTTGAATTAATCTGAAAATAACTGATTTGTTCGTTGACGGTGCAGCTTTTAGATGCTGTTCGATTATTTCTTTTGAAGTAAAATTGGAATTTTTATATTGCGACATTGTTTACTTCTTGCATTGTTTATGTGAAATATTGTTTTTTCTATTACGTTTTTAATGGTCGATTATTGCAACTTTTCAGTAAAAGCAACAACTCGGATTTCCTTTCACAAACCAAGCTCGTACCGTAGTTGAATTTCGAATAAAAATTTGGTTTGTCTTGTTTGTGCAGCGTGTAATTTGTTTTCGAAATGTAGTTTTATTAAGGTGAAAACTCAAAAGATGTCTGCGCAGATATTTTTGCTAAAAAAAAAATCAATTCAATAATACAAACGCTATATTTCGAAAAAAAAGCAGACTGAAAAAATAAATATACAATGTTTACATAACAAAAATTCAATACTGATTTCGGGTGCCGTTTTTTAAATTGAGTTTGATTATCAGTGGGGTATAATAAATATAATATATATTGACTAGCTTTTCTGCGGCAAACTGAAATTGTTTAAAATGTCTTCTTCTAAGGTAAACGTATATAAACTAGAGGCAGACTGTAACAGGGTGCCTCCAGAACAAACAGAATTATGAGTTGAAATGTAGAAAAAAAAAACGAAAATGAATATAGTAATATTAAAACACCATTCAATATTTAATCTTAAATAATAAACATGACGAATTCGATTTAATGCCAACACAAATAAATTATTAAATTTCCGGCTGATCAAATCGTTGGTACTTTCTTTAATTATCCTTTTTGGTTTTTCTTGGTGTAATTTCTAAAAGTATTACGTTACGGATTTTGATTCCATTCCAATTCAAAATTTTTCTTTTTTTTTATCATAGATTTGATTTATTTCTGTTTTAAACTTAAATAAAAAGAGTTGCTTTTTCTTTATTACTCTTGGATGTTTTTTAAAAACAATAAAGATAATGGAGCTGTGGTTGTAGTACAGATGTTATCAAGTAATTTTGTTATTGTAAGATTTGAAGTCTTCCTAGGACATAAATACACACTTTAGAAAGCGAAGAGAAGCAAGAAAGCCATCATAAGACAGAAAAGACCCATAGCTTCAGAAAGGGCGAAACCTAAAATAGCGTAGGAGAACAATTGTTGTTTCAATGATGGGTTTCTGGCATAACCGATGATGAGAGAACCAAATACTGTTCCGATACCGGCACCTGTTGTATTGGAAGTTTAAATATGGCGAAAAATTTTTAATTAATGAATAAATAACTTTGACAGAACTAAATATAAAGGAAAAAAAATAAATTTTCTTTGTATTATAAATTAAATTTCACATTTCAATAAAAAACAATTTCATAAATATAAAAGATAGTCAGTCACAGATTAGTCTGAATTGAGTTCTGTTATATCATAAGTTTTGCAACTTATTATCAAACAGCAAGCACATCGCACTAAAACTGCTGGTCACAAAAGATTTCAATGGATATTTTATTGCATAAAACAAATCCAGAATTTCTTGTCCCTTTGCCTTTTAATCATACAAGTTTCCTGCTAGAAAATTTATTAGTTTAAGTTCACATGTGTAACAACATGCTTTTCTTGAACTTTGACCAAATCTCAGACCTTCCCGAGGCATAATATAGAGTAATTAAACACTCGCCTGTAAGCCCCAGATGCTAGATTGTAACTGACTAATAATTTAACTTTTATAAAAATATTCTTCATTGTTATTTAAAAAAATGGAATTAAAAATTTCTTTTTTTCCAATATTAAAAAAAAATAATGCTTCCAATACTAACCGGAACCTGCTACACCGACTGTTGCAGCACCAGCACCAATGAATTTAGCAGCTGAATCAATGTCACGAGCGACTGGAGAGGTCTGGAATGACCTAATTTGTGGCAGTAAAGCAACTGGGGTTGTGTTCTGTGCAACCAAAGTTTGGCTTTGGCTAATGACTGCGCTGCTCAATGGTCGCAGGTATTGCTTAGAACCGTTAACGAGCTAAAAAAAAAAAACAATTTTTTTGATTATTATTAAAAATTATTGGTATACAAGTAAAAAGTTTGTTTGCAATAAGTAGTAAAAGTAAATAAAAAACGTTTAACTGTATTAAAATAAAAATTATTTGATTTTTTATCAACTTGATTTTAAATTATGAAACATTTTTGTTGCGAGATTTTTGCGTATTCAATACGAATAAACATAAAATATATCTTCGTGTTTCTTTCAAAACATTTTGTGATTATTTAACCATTAGATAAAAGGAATTATTTAGCCCTTGCTATAAAAAACCACGCTTAATAAAATTTTACTGAACGGAGAGGAATAGGCGTGTTATGCAATACATGTTTGGGCTGAAAAAGCGAGACATAAAATAAAACAAAAAATCAAAAATTTCTATAAAACGTGTACGATAAAAAAATATCTAGGCGTAACTAACTGCAAATAAAAAAATTTAATCTAGCAAGTATAAATTACTATTATTTGTTAATAAACAAATATTTCTAAATATTTACGTGATATTCTGGAATATGATTTTGTAATATATTTGATTTTACTAATCTGATTTTGTAATATATTTTATTTTGCCTCATATATTACTTGAAATTGTTAATATGTAAATAAAATTTATTAGTTCAAAAAAGTGCCTTAAGAATTCAAGTGGCAAAAATTATACAATTCATTAATCTTATAAAGCATGGTTTTAACCGGGTTTATCTGATAACGAGTATGTTTATGATAAAATAATGTATTTGTTTTAACTATTCATTTAAGCAATCAAATTCTAGAAAATATAGTTAAATATATTTTTGAAAAACAATTCAACTTCAATAATAAATTTTTTACCTAACCTCAAATTTTGCTTATGTAACTTTTATCATTCCGTTTTCTACATTTTGACAAAACTACTTAACAGAGTGCGGATACAGGAAATTCACCACTTAATGGAAATAAAAATACACTGTATGAGAACACGAGTAAATCAAGAAAGTAAAACAGAATAGAAGAACCAATACTAAATAATGATGTATAGAAAAATCGATCAACGAAAATTATGTAATGCAAAATTATGTTTCAATTAAATAATAAATTAAATACTTACAGCACACCTGGCAACGGGGGCAATACGGGAGACTGTTGATACGAACATATTGATTTGTAGTTTTTTCTGAAGATACCTTGAAGATCAACAAAGAATTGATGCTAGCACACGTAGACTCTAAAACAAAGAATATATAATTGTTAAACAAATATAAAAGAAATTTAGTTAGTTTTATTTTAAATTATTAACTCTTAATAATAACTTAAAACGTTTGCAAGGGAAAAAATCTTAGTTTCTCCCATAATTACGTAATCCTAGTTTATGCCAATTTCAGGTTGTGAAAACTTTTCTTTGATCAACTGCATTATTTAAAGATTTTAACTATTTTCACAAATATACAAATTTTTGCACTTAAAGAATTAAAAACACTTATTTGAAATTCTAACATTTATTTATTATAATTACTACCGTAGGTGCTGAAAGCCGCTGAACTTGATTCCAACTGACAACTGCTAAAAATCGTGTCTGTAGATGGCCATAAGAGTTCGACTAGCAGAAAAAGTATAGCTATCTTTGTTTACAAATCTACCACTACCGAACAAGATGGCTGTCTTCACCACGATTTTCTTTAACTTAAAATCTACCATACCCATTCTTTCAAGAAAATCTTAAAACTTGGAAAAATAATTTAAATATTCTCTGTAATTTGCACTTAACATATTTATTAAACTGTAATTAAATTTTTAAAAACTGTAAACCATATTTATACATTCACTTTTTACTGCAACACTAGGTATTATCAAACACAAATATGATTACATATGCATGTATGCACATAACAAAAAGAACTTTTATCAATATATTTCACACTATTCAATGACTTGCGTGTACTCACTTCGAACAAACCCTGACAACAGTGGCCAAATTGAAATGAGAAGAAATAATGCTTTGGACCAGCTCACATCGACGTCTGCATTGGAATTTTAACATCGTGGTGAACTGGAATTTTGACAGTATTTTCCGGCATGTTAAAACGTAAACTGTGTTCAGTGAACAATTATTTCTACAAAGAATACACAATATTTTTTAGTTATATTACCCCCCGTCTACATTGCATATAACCCACCCAAAACATTAGTCATTAACATGTCATAACAAAAGTCAAATTTCATATAAAAAACCAGATTTAAAAATAATGTTTTTTCTAGGCGAATTGAATACTAGGTAAAACTGATATCCCAGGTGAACATCTTCTTCTACATATGCTTTTTACCATCTTATGTCAAAATTTGTTTACATTTTTTTTTGCGACACGTTTTAATAAATAAAATACAAATTTATTTCACTCTAAGATTATGTTCTTTTATTTTTATTTTTCACGTTTTTTCACTTTTTCCTTTAAATATTATAATATATTTTGCAAAAACCAAAAAAAACTTTTGTGTTTTGTCTAACAAATTTTCATATTTTTTATTTTCTTTTAAATTTTTCTTTAGATTTTTAACAACTGTCGGTGATTTTATACAAACAAAATTACCTGTGGTTGTTTTTCTTGTAACATTTTATTACTAATATTCAGTTCGCCTTGTTTTTTTTTTTTGTTGTCTAATGGATACGGGCAAGGCACATTCATCAGGTAACCTCACCTTTTCGCCTTAATATTTGCCCTTCGTAGTAAAGTTACCTGATGAATGTGCCTTGGAGACGGGGGTAAAACTAACATGTTAGTGTTGGAAAGGAAAAACAAAAAAGTTCAAAATAGAATTGAAAAAAATTCATCAAACAATTTCATGGTGTAAGTTACGTACATATTGGAAAACAGAAAATTAAATTCCAACAGCAAATTACAATAAATTAGTCAAGTGCGAGTTAGACTCACATACGTAGGGTTCCCTACTATGTTTAGTACAACTTTAAAAATTCAAGTCGTTAATTTTTTCATGTCTTATGAGTCACCCTTTAATTTTAAAATTAAAGTCATAATTGCATCACTGTTGGAACACCCTTTAAATTTTAGCAATTATTGTTATAGTGGCCATGGTAATACACTATCTATAAAAATATACATGCGCCTACCTATTGGGGTTCAAAAAAAAACATGTCACTGATGGAACACCCTTTAGATATTAGTAATTGTTACAGCGGCCGAAGTACAGCATCTACTGTAATTTAAAGAGTCTACCTATTATGGTTAAAAAAAACTATTTACGTACAAATCATGTCTCTGTCGGAACACCCTTTAATTTTGTTATTTACTATGGCGGCCATGTCAATTCTCTTTCTATGAAAATATAAGAGTCTACCTATTACTATTAAAAAAAATAAGTTACTATACGTGAAAAACATGTCACTGTCAGAACACCCTTTAATTTTTAGTAATTGTCATAACGGCCATGGCAACACATCTTTTATACAAATTGGAAGAGTCTACTTATTACGGTTCAAAAAATATGTCGTTTTACATGCAAAAAACGTCACTGTCGGAAAACCCTTTAAATTTTTATTGTTTTTATAGGGGTCATAGTAATACACCATTTGTGAAAATTTTAAGAGTCTATCTATTATAGTTAAAAAATTAGTCAATGTTTATGCAAATCACGTTACTGTCAGCACACCCTTTAATTTTTACTATTTGCTATAGTGGCCATAGTAATACACCTCCTGTAAAAACTTGTTATCGTTCAAAACTTAGGCCATATACATACATGCAAATCACGTCACTATCGGAACACCCTTTAATTTATAGGTTTAATATTGTATACTTGCTTATAACGCGAAAATAGATTAAATTACTGTCTGCAACTTTTAAGTGGTTGCCTCCTATAGCTCAAAAAATAAAGACATAAAGGTAAATAACACGTCACTTTAGAAACACCCTATAAGTTTTAGTATTTGTTGTTATAGTGGCTACAGTTACAGATCTTCTGTGAAAATTTCAAGAGTCTACCTATTATGGTTCAAAACTTAGGCCCTATACATGCAAATCACACCACTATCGAAACACCCTTTAATTTTTAGGTTTATTTTTTTTTAACTTGTTTATAAAGTGAACTAAGTTTTAATTACAATGCAAGAAATAAACACATATTCGTGAATAGCACCTCTCTATCGGAACACCCTATAAGTTTTAATATTTGTCGCTATAGCGGCCACAGTTATACCATCTGTGAAAATTTCAAGAGTCTACCTATTATGGTTCAAAACTTAGGACCTATACATGCAAATCACACCACTATCGGAACACCCTTTAATTTTTAAGTTTATTTTTTAGACTTGTTCATATAGCGTACTAAGTTTTAAAAAAAGCACATATTCGTAAATAACACCTCTCTATCGGCACACCCTATAAGATTAAGTATTTGCTACTATAGCGGCCACAGCTATACACCTTCTGTGAAAATTTCAAGCATCTACCTATTATGGTTCAAAACTTAGGCTTTATACATGCAAATCACACCACTATCGGAACACCCTTTAATTTGTAGTTTTATTTTTTTATAGTTGTTTATATAGTGAACTAAGTTTTAATTACTATTTGTAAATTTCAAGTGCATCCCACCTACAGTTCACGAACTAGGCACATTTTCGTGAATAACACCTCTCTATCGGAACACCCTATAAGTTTTAGTATTTGTTGCTATAGCGGCGACAGCTATACAAAATTTTAAGAGTTTACCTATTACGGTTCCAGAGATAAAAGGCGCTGACAGACGGACAAACGGACAGACATTATAGAGAAAACAATAGGGTTACGTTTTTACACTTTGTGTACGGAACCCTAAAAACACGTGTTCGTCACCTGTAAGAACATGCACAAATTAATTTCATTGCTCTGTGGAGTCATTTTTAAGTTTTGTTCAAATTGATGCCTAATGAAAACGGCCTCTTACCCCCGTCTGCATTAGTCATTAACATGTCTTAGTGTCTACACCTGACAAAAATTTGTCTTGATAAAAGTCATACTTCATATAAAAAAACATTTTTAATACTACTGGTAGTTTTTATATGAAGTTTAAATTTTGTTAACTCACGTTAAACTCCCGTCTTCATTTGCTATCAACATGTCTTAACAAAAGTCAAACTTCATATTAAAAAAAACAGTAATAAAAATGTTTTTTTTATATTCATACCAGGTATGAGCAGGGCAACAAATACAACAAAACAACAACTTTGACATTAGATTAGCAGATTTGAAACAATGTATTTTTGACAAGCCATTAGCAAAAAATTGAGAGCAAAAAACAATCAGCTGGGCTATCGACTCCACCTAGTATGAATTCGCCTTGTTTTATATGAAGTTTGACTTTTGTTAAGACATGTTTATAGCAAATGAAGACGGGGGGTAATGACTAATGTGCTCTTCGACGCTAGCACGTCCATTAGCGACTCTTTTCAGCACCTTGTATCATGCTGGCGACCTACCCTGTTTCTTATTTTTCTAAATGACCTTCTCTGTCAAACTTCCAACCCTATCTACTCTTTTACAGATGATAGCAGCATTTGCCATTCGTATTCATTCTTCAGACGGCCGAGCCTTTCAGAGATTGGGGCCAAGCGGCAAAACATGAATGATACGCACAATCACGATCTCGTAACAATATCTAATTGGGGCCGGGAAAATAGAGTCGACTTTAACTCTCGTAAGACTCAATGTTGTATGCTAACGCACCGGCATTCGACCGAAAATGGTGCTACATCTGTAATTATGGGTGGTATAAGTATTAAAAAATCAGAAGCTCTTAATGTTCTTGGCATGAAAATCCAGTGTGACGTTCGATGGACTAAGCACATTTTTCAAGTCTCAAAAGAAGCTTTCAAGTGTCTCGGTTTTCTTAAACGGGGTAAACATATTTCACCTAATCTGATCTCCTTACTATTTATACCACTTACATCCGGCCAATAATGGAATACAACTCTCATGTATGGGCCGGTGCTCCAAAGTCTGTTTTGGAACTACTCGACCGCGTGCAGGAAAAGGCGAAGAAGCTCATAGGTGACAGTAGGGTATCCAACTTGAACATCGACGCAATGTGGGTTGTGTTTCGCTGTTTTATCGCTACTACAATGGAATGTGCTCTGATGAGATTAGGGAACTAGTTCCCGATATCCGCACTTTTTCGCGCACAACACGCTTTTCATTAAGAGCTCATCCATTTGTGGTCGATTGACCAATGAAAATTCGTTTTTTAGCCGTATAGTTCGCTTGTGGAATCATCTTCTTACAGACGTCTTTCCAGTCAACTATAATGTTGGAAAATTCAAATCGAATGTCCACAAACATTACTCCCTCTATCCTCCTTCCCATAACCTAATTTCCTAGTTCTGGCACAATGCTTTGGATGAGTAGGGGTCATCCCCTGAGTGCTGGTCCGAAATAAAAAAAAAAAATAAATACAGAGTTCTTAAACTTATATATTAGCTCATTTACTAATATGATTTCCATTTATTTTAGTAAATCTTATAGAAATTTTTAAAATAGATAAAATTTTTTTCTCCGCAGAAACACTGGAACAACCCAACCAAACTACCAAATCGTTCCTAAATAAAAAACTACCAATTTTAGACCGATCAGACCAAAGTAGCATGACTGTGTACAACTTCATTTAGTTCCGTTTCACGCTTGCAATTTTTTTTCTGAAGTTGCATTCGTGTCCATACTTTGAAAATTGTGTTTCTGACGACTGTATACTCTGATAATGTATGTATGTATATCTTTATTAGTATTCAAAATACTTTCAAATTTCACATTAATTATAATTTAATATTAAACAAATAAAAATATTTAAAATAAATATTGTTACGTCTTTACTTTACGTTGGGTTCTTTTAATTGCAAAATAAATACACTCTGTTATTACTTTTACTGTAAGTTACTTTATTTATTTAACACCACTGTTCAAAAATACAGCAAACTGTTAAACACTCTTAAAATTCGACAACTTAACTCTTTGACTTTTAAATTAATACTGCCACACTACTCGCCAGCACGATTCACTTATATAGGTGATTTAAAAGCACCAGAATGTTCTATTCCAGACAGGTCTGGCAGGTTCGATTGTTATTGCTCTTGTTTTCTGTTTGTGTGGTTGTTTATTTGTTTATGCTTGTATTTATGTATGTGGCTGTGTATTTAACTGATGAGTGTTTATTTAATGTGTGTGTGTGTATATGCGAATGTTTTTTTGAAGGCGTTACTCTTTATTGTTTGTTTCTTTCTTTCATCATTGTAAGAAAACAAACCATTAATGTTGTTGTTGTTCGAGAGTATTGTGGTTCAGAGCCTATAATGAATAAATTCTTCTTTCGTAACAATATATTAAAAATTGTTTGTAACAAAATTACACATTCCCTTTTAAATATATTAATATTGGTTTCTATTTTTGTATTGTTTGGAAGAGAATTGAATAATTTGAGCCCTTTATAGAATAGCGATCTTTGCATAGATGATGTAGTAGCTTTCCTTAGTCTAAAGTTATCAAGATTTCTTAATCCATATGGTTGTACTTCGCCGACATATTTTATTTGGTTACATAGGTATTCAGGTGCATTACCATGTTTAATGTTGTGAATAAAGCGCAGTGTATTTAGTTGCAGTCTTTGTTTTATATTTAGCTATTTAAGCATATCAAGCATTACTCGTATATATGTGTATCTGTTACATTTTAAAATTGTTCGCATTGCCTTGTTTTGTAAACTTTGAAGTCTTTCTAGTTGTGTTTCGTTGCAGTATGTATATATTATTGTAGACCCGAATTCAAAATAAGGTTTTATTATGGTATTATTACATTTACGGAGGTTAATATAGATATTTTGTTTCTTATTCTTTTAAAAAAGCCAATTTTTTGACTAATATTTTTACAAATATATTCTATATGGTCTTTGAAATTTCATTTCCTTGTCTATTATAACACTAAGATATTTGATATTATTCACTTTTTCTATTACTTCGTTATTTATTTAAAATACTGTTTCACTGTCGATATTTATTTCCATAATTTTTGTTTTGTTTTCATTGAGTTTAAGTTTATTCTTTTTTAACCATATATTTATATTATTTATATCGTTTATCATGATATCGCGACATTCCTCACTACTATCTCCTTCAGTATATATAAGAGTGTCATCAGCATATAATATAATTTCGCATTTGTCTAATACGTTTGGCATATCGTTTATACATATATATTATAAATAGTAAAGCGCCCAAAATAGATCCTTGTGGAACACCGAAATCATTATTAATTGATTTTGATTTTATATCGTTAACTTTTGTTATTTGTTTTCTGTTCACCAAGTAAGAATTAAACCATTCTAGTTCTTTTTATAAATTATTTTTCTCCAAATATTTTTTAAGCTGGTCTTTTACAACTTTTTTTATTATTTTTCGCATGTTTTTAAAGTATTAACAGGATGGAACTTTTCACATTTTCTGCTTTTTGCAACTTTTTCAATTGTTGTAACCATTGATTCCTTCCAATTTTCAGGGAAAACTCCAGATGCAAGTGATTTGTTAATAATTTTTAGCAGTTTTTCTCCAATTAAATGCCAGTTATCAAGTAACATTTTTGTTGATATTTTGCAGTAGTCTGGTTTGTTTTTTAATTCTCTCATTATTTTCTTAAGCTCTAAAGTTGTTATTGCACTGAATTTGAATTGTGAGGTAACCATATGTATTTTATTTGTATATTGCACATTTTTTATTGAATTTCTTATAATTTTAATACTATTTACAAAGTAAAGCCTGGTACTCTGTTCAGTTTTTCATGCGGAAGGCTGTCAAATTACATACATAAAAAATTTCTATTGAAAAGTCATGAAAAAATGTTGCAGAAATAGTACTCTGTTTTTACTGTGGAAAAACATTGAAATGTTTCTGGCAACATTTTATCAAAGCTGTGAAATAAAGCAAAGAGGCATTATTTCGTGTGGAATTTTTCAAACAACAGCTGATCGCTTGGCTTTTGTTAACATTTCTAAAACAATGTGGTATACTTAAAAACAATAAAATCGTAAAATTTTGTCGAATCGCGAGATAGACACCACATTTTAAATGTCAAATTTTCCTTCTGAAATAATGAATGTTGCTCAACATTTTTCACAAATTCGAACAGAGTACTAGGCGTTGCTCAACATTTTTCACAAATTCGAACAGAGTACTAGGCTTAATTGTTAAATTGACTTGCTATTTGGTAATTGTCTTTATATTCTGCATTATTAAATATCACAGATTTAATCACATTTATATTTTTCTTTATAACCAGGTCTTTAATTTCTCTCCACATTTGTTTTTGGTCTCTTGCATTATTTATTTTGATGTTAATGTACTTATATTTTTCGTTTTCTATTTTTACTTTATACAAATTTCTAATTGATTTGAAACTAGACCATGCTTCCGCTGTGTTTTTAAATTTTGCGATTTGGTATTTAGCTATTTTGACTTGTTTTATTAGACGTAGTTCAAGGCGAATTCATACCAGGTGTGAGCAGTAGAGCAACAACTACAACAAAACAACAACTTTGACATTAGATTAGCAGATATGAAATAATGTATTTTTGACAAGACATTAGCAAAAAAAGAGAGCAAAAAAGAATTAGCTGGGCTATCAACTTCACCTGGTATGAATTCGCCTTGCAACAATCATTCTCATTTCGAAAAGAGCAAACAACAACAATAGAGAGTCGCAGCCAAGGCGAATTCATACCAGGTGTGAGCAGTAGAGCAACAACTACAACAAAACAACAACTTTGACATTAGATTAGCAGATATGAAGCAATGTATTTTTTGACAAGCCATTAGCAAAAAAACGAGAGCAAAAAACAATCAGCTGGGCTATCGACTCCACCTGGTATGAATTCGCCTTGGTCGCAGCAGTTTCAAGCAGCGTTGCCATAAAGAAAAACATTTTCCTACCAAATCTACCAAAACCTACCAAAATCCGAAAAAAATTACCAATAATAAATTAATTCTATCCTTTAGTCCCCTTTCATACCAGTCAAGTCTGACTCGTCAAGTATTTTTATATTTTCTTTTGAACCTGCATTAGTTTTCACACAAGAATACATTGTCTCATAAATTTGCACACATGAATACATTGTCTCATCAAATTGCAGCAAAGAAAAACGAAAAATTGACTGTACGGTCAAGTATTTACATCTTTTCATTCTCACTTCCCCCTTCGTCCAAAAACTTAAGACTTCACGAGTCAAACTTGACTGGTATGAAAGGGGACTTATCCTTGATTTTATAATATAATTTACTACGTTTTCTTTCATTTGTAAGTAAATACTAAGTTGTTAAACTTATACATTAGAACATTTAAAAACAGGATTTCCAATTGTTTAAGTAAATCGTACAGAAATTTGTAAATGCTTTTTTTTAGAAATTAATTATAATATTTAAAATGGACAACTAATTTGTTCTACCAAAAACGCAGAAAAACAATCCAAACAAACTACCAAAATCGTTCATAAATAAAAAAAAACTACCAATTTTGGTCCGGTCAGACCAAAGTGGCATCGCTGGTTTCAAGTATATGAAACAAGGCTATTTAACTTAAGTTAAATATACCTTGATATGAAACATCGTACCACTGCCATTTTTATGTCCTCTCCCAACAACAAATACATCAGTGTTGTGATTTGTGGTACAATTGTACCAAATTTGTTACAAAGAACACATCAATGGTACACTTTATGCTTTTTGCTACAATTCTATATAAAATTAACTAAATAAGTTTTTTTAATAAATCAATATTTTTTCTTACAATAATAAACATTTCTAATTTCATAGTGCTCCAACCCTAACTAGAACTAACTAAATTGCAACAATTTTTATTTATTTATTTTTATAGGTAATTTAGTTACCAGGATTTTTTGCTGAATTACAACGTTTGAATGTTCTTGCATCGCGTCAATCAGTTTTCAGCAGTATTTGGCTGATATATTTTTCCATTCTTTCTACACGCAAATACAAAAATTTCAAAATAGGTTTTTTTTTACTGAATATTGTGTACCTTGTTAATATACACGTTCCTATGTTAATGTTATGCAAGTTTTGAAGAAACCTGTTTTAGGTCGCTCACTTAAATATTTTATTAAGCTTCTTCCCTCTCCTGTAAAATCGAAAAAAAGTCTTGTTACATGGTTTTACGTTTTATGATGATATGTATGTATGTAGAAAAAAAAATAGTTTTATTATAAATGAAAAAAAAACACAAGCCTCTTAAGATCTTTCACCTTCCCTTTTTTCCTATACAAGGCCAACAACGAAACGAGTCTTATAATCATAAAAGGTGCACCGGGACCTTTACGACCGAAACAGCAACTAACATATCATCGATTTCTTAGATGTGGTTCAGATACCGTCACGAGGTACAAAATCCGTGAATTTTTGCCGTTCTTAATTAAATGCACTCTCACGCACTCATGGATAGCAGAATTAGATTGCTTGGCTTCATCACCAAACTTTTTGACTACAATTCTTTTGGCATCGGAAGCACAAACAAAAGGATTAACCTTTCATCTTATACCCAAATACTCAAACAACTAAAATTTGTTCATCGCAACCATATTGTTACATATCATAGCCATGTTTTTCTTTTGCGTGTAAAGAGAAAGGGGAGGGGGCGGTGAAACCGATTTTTATTAGAGAATAATATTATAAAAAAATATGTACTACAATTTTAAAAATGTGTGTGTGGGTTCAACAACAAGACTGAAGGGGCATTGCACCTCCAGAAAGGCCTTTCTACGCCAATGTATAAATTAGGTACATTAATATTTTAGCAAAATAACTTATAGTAAATTAGCAACATAAAAACAGTAATTCAAGGAATGAAGGTCAATTATCATTACTTTAAAATACCTTAGTACAATAACCCTATTTAAATGTCGAGCCAAATTTTGGTACAATTGATGCTAATTTGGTAAAACTTTATCAATAGGGCGGTAAAACTCAAACACGGTCAGATCCCAACACTGAAAGACATGTGTGGCACAAAAACAAAAATTGTAAGTGTGGAAACGGACCAAAGTATATCTATATAAAGTACATGCAAGTCCACAGCTGTGAATATTTATTATTGTTCTGAAATATCAAAATTTGTTTTCATTTTTAAAGCGCCATTGTGTTTGTTTTTATTAAATTAAAAGAATTTTTCAAAAGTGAAAAAGTGAAATAAAAAGTGTTTAAAAAAAGCAAAAAATATAAAACCCTATAAATAAATTACTTTTTTAAAAATATAAAAAGGAAAATGCGTGTTTGTTGTTTGTGCAACAAAAAATATGTAAGTGGAAGTGGCAGCTTGTTTGGTGTCCCAAAAGACCCTCTAAAGAAGCAAGCATGGGAAGAAATTTGTGATAAAAGATTGGCACAAAGGAGTTTAATATGTCAGGATCATTTCTTGAAGTCAAGCGTCATACACTCGGGAAAAAAAACATATATTTTGCCAAATTCTGAGCCGTTTGTTGTGCAACTGAAAGATGTTGAGATGAGCGCGAAAGAAAGTGAAGTGGAAGAAAATTCACCCAGAAGGTAAAAAGTAAATGCTTTAAACTGTTTTAGAAATATGTATTAAGTTATTTAATTATTCTTTTTTACATATTCAGTTCAAGAACAAAATAAACAAAATATTTGGTGAACAGGTAATTCACGGTAAAGTTAACAACTTGGGTAACAACGTTACCTTCGAGCGGGTTAAAATGAAGTTATACGTCAACTCCGATGTCCACTTCTCAAAAGCCTGTGATGAGGATGCTGAGTAAATATTTTTCTACTGAAGTGTTAACATTTGTATCTAATGTTGTAAAAAAATAAAATTTTAAAAAGTTAAAAATGCTTTGTATATTTTTTGCAAAAGAATAAAAATTTTTTTTTTCTTTCCAAAGATAAATAAGGTGCATAATACATAATATTTTGAGTATTTTTCATACAGACTTTATTTATCCATTAAACTTTTAACAATTGGAAGTATATGTGTTCTTGTAACTTTAACATTATATTGTTTATAAAATGATCCAGCCATAAAATTACAATCTTTATAATATTCCATAGATAATTTAAGCTCATTAAGTAATAACAGGTGTTTTTGGATCGATTCACATAAATAAGCGTTGTTAATGTTAATTATACCTAAATCACGATGAACACTATTGTCTTCAGGTTTAACAAACATGCCAAGTAATAAGACAACACTACAGTTGAACTGTTCTGCATACTCTCTAACGGCCTCGCCAGCATTAGGTTTTGAGATAAACTGTTGCACCGGCAAAGGAAAACCGGGTAAAGCAACTTTAATTTCTGCACTTTCAATTACAGTTTTCTTCTTCTGCAAAAAGAAAATGATTGAATTTTACTTTTATGAGTTTCTTATGCGGAAACATACCTTTTTGTCTTCTTCACTATCACTGGAGTATTTATTTTTGCGTGGTCTTTTGGTAACAGGCTTTTTCTTGGGTGGTGGCGACTCTTACACCACTTCATCTTGCATTTGACAATCATCTGATTCTTCATTAGAAATTTTTTAGAATTTCTTCTGTAACTTTGAATTCGACCTTAACGCCCTGGTGATCAGGAAATACGTCAGCATTACCGTCCTTGTAGCTGCTACGCTTTTTCAAGGCGACATTAGCTGTTGCTTTGTTTTTGGCCATAGCTTTGGCTTGCTTCTTATTGATGCCCAATTCATCGAGGCGTTCTTTCTCTTCCACCTCATTCAGTTTCTTTTCTAATTCATCCAAATCATCCAACCACAACATTTGAACAGTTTTGGCTTTTAAAGCGTTTAATTCAACCAATCAATCAATGAAGTCAATCCACCATCCTCTTGCGCTATACGGCCGAATTCTTCTGGAGCCAAAGTTATGACAAAACGTATCGTTGTAACAGTATCACATCATCAAAAGCCACAAATTCACTTAACAACGGTACTAAAAACATTTTATTATTAGTATCTTTTTTTGCAGAAATTATTCAAAGCTTTTATGCGCACAAAATAACAATTTTAGTTTTGTTTTCAATTTATATACCAGTTTCAATACATTTAATATACACATTTTTTTGTTTTAGTCAGCTGTTTTTGACTTTTAAGAACGAATTTTACACAAACAAAATTCCTGTGGTTTTTGTAATATTGTATTTGTTGTAGAACTGCATGTACTTTATATAGATATGCTTTGAAACGGACTTAACAACCCAGTTCTCTCAAAGTAAGATGGCGTTCAAAATTCTAGCGTGTTCTCGAGGCGAATTCATAACAGGTGTAAGCAGTACGACTACAACAAAACAACAACAACGTTGACATTAGACTAGCAGATATAAAACAATATATTTTTAACAAGACAGTAGTAAAAAAACAACAGCAAAATATAATCGCCTCCACCTGGTATGAATTCGCCTTGCGTATGCCATTATTGACATCGTCCGCAAAAAATTTTAACGTCGTTTTGTTGTAGACTGATGTACATAGCTTAGTCTCGTCCAAGGCGAATTCATACCAGGTGGAGTCAATAAGCCAGGTGATTGTTTTTTGCTCTCGTTGTTTTGCTAATGTCTTGTCAAAAATATATCATACAACGCGAATTCATACCAGGTGTGAGCAGTAGAGCATCAACTACAACAAAACAACAACTGTGACATTCGATTAGCAGATATGAAACAATGTATTTTTTGACAAGATATTAGCAAAAAAACGAGAGCAAAAAACAATCAGCTGGGCTATCAACACCACCTGGTATGAATTCGCCTTGCCTTGGTTTCATACAAGGCGAATTAATACCAGGTGTTAGCAGTAGGACAACAACTACAACAAAACAACAACTTTGACATTCGATTAGCAGATATGAAACAATGTATTTTTTGACAAGACATTAGCAAAAAAACGAGAGCAAAAAACAATCAGCTGGGCTATCGACTCCACCTGGTATGAATTCGCCTTGGTTTCATATCTGCTAATCTAATGTCAAAGTTGTTGTTTTGTTGTAGTTGTTGTTGTACTGCTCACACCTGGTATGAATTCTTGGTCTTGGTCTCGTCCAAGGTCTAGTTAAGGATCCACAAACCTTAAGTTATAGAAGAGATTCTTTATTTTCCTTTCTTGTAATTTATTAAATGAATATAGTTTAATATAATAATTTGTTACAATACGAATACAAAATTACGATAACCGACACACGCCAGAACGACTGATTCGTCAAATAGCTGGTTCGGGTGCGCTGGATTGACACACAGGTTCGCAGGTTCGGATGATGCTAGTTCGATACACAGATTCGAGATACAATGGTTTTGTGCAAGGCATATTAACAAGGTAGACTCATTAATACAACAACTAAAACCACAGGCATTTTGTTTGTGTAAAAAAAAATTTTGTGCCATAAGCAAAATATTAACCTCTTAGAGAAAGTTGCACATGCATAAAATCTCTGCATTCATAAATAAACTCTACGGTAAATGGCCACATATGTCGACATTATCTTTATGGTAAAATTTACGATTTTTATATTATACTAGTGTATTTTGCCCGGCGTTGCCAGGGTGCGCCGTGGCTCCACACTACAAAATAAGTGAATCAATATTTTTAAGCAAAAAATGGCGCAATTTTTTTGGTATTTACATACATATGTATCTAAAAAAAGCCTCATAATTACTCACATGCATACATCCATACATACATATTTTTACTAATCAAATCGTAAAATTATTTTTGATTAATTAATAAAAATTAAACAATTTTGGCATTAAATAATTTAAATAACACAATGGTGGCAAATCATCATTGTACAATATTATCAACACATTAAAAAATATTGCTTTTTGTGCAATATAAATCAAAAGACTTTTGATTTTGTTCAATATATTGATCCATCTACTAATATAATATACACATAGGTAATTTTATTGTACAATATCAGTTATAGCACAAAAATATTTCAAATGTTATTGTGTTGTGGGTACCTTTACAAAAAAGTTTGAGTGTATTGAAACTTGAAAGGCTAAAATTGAAGGTGTTATCCCCAAGTTATAAATCTTTTTACAGTAATGTAACCCCCCGTATTCATTAGACATTAACATGGGTTAACAAAAGTCAACTTCATATGAAAAAAAACATTATTTTTATACTGTTTTTTTTTATATGAAGTTTGACTTTTGTTAAGACATGTTGATAGCAAATGAAGACGGGGGTTTAATTTTAAGACAAGTCCTAAATAAAAATTGGTAAGAAAGAAAAATAGGGACAACATGCTCCCTTAATATCACAGCGGTAACACTGTTTAAATCTTATTCACCACGGCACCATAGTAATTAGTTTTTTCGCCATGAATTGATTGGGTTTGCTTTTCATCGTACCACTCGAATCGCAGCGTCAGCAGAAGAGGTCGCGTCGTGAAGTGTCTTCGTCTTAGCAATGCACGGTTCGAACATGTTCTAATAAAAAAAAATCATTTTAAACACCCTTAAATATTTGCAATGAAAATGCTTAAATAACATCTTAATAATACTATGTTCGGTTTAACTTAAAATTTGTTCATAATTGTAAGCAATTTAGATAAAGTAAAAAGAAATTATGTGTTTGCTTGTCTAGAGTAAATCACATAGCCCACAAATAAAAATTGCATAACATCGTCAGTATACATACATATGTATGTATGTATGTTTGAATTTGTGTGTGATTTTGTATCAAAATACAAATAAAAATATGGATATAGAGTATTTCGGTTTTAAACAAAAAGGAAATTAGTATCAATGTAACATTATGTTAATTTAACACTGCTAAAATAACATTTTCACACCACCTAAGCAACATTCTGTGATGGATATCCATATGTTCATACATCCATATGTACATATGTATGTACATACATATAATTTACAAGCCTTAACCAAAAATACAAACATTTTTAACCTATTTGTACTTAATAAATTGCAACAAGCATTTCAGTGAATTTATTATCTAACTGGGTATATAAGTATGCATGTACATATGTACTTATAAACTATAAAATTCCGTCCAGTGTTTTAATATATATGCGTACATACATATTTATATATACTTACATAGATATTAGTCTTATGAGATTGGGTAAGTGCATGAATGTTGATCTGATTCAGAAGCATGGCAATACAAACAAAGCCTGCAAAGTGTGTTGACAATTTGTAAAACAATAGATATGTAAATAAAAACTGATTCAAGAAAGCTAAATTTTTTTTTCAGTGTAAAGTGTTACTATTTTCAAAATCGTTAATTAAATTAATTTCCAAGCATTTTTTAACCTTTGCAAATATTCTATTAATCATATATTCGAAAAAGGTAATTCTTTCTTGATGATATAATAGGTGTGACCCGTAGTCAACATGGGGATCCCGGGATCCCAATTATACCGAAAACTGTTCCCGTGCTGCAAGATTGGGTAAAAGAGAGTAATTTTGAGAGAAAGTATTGTTCTTCTTCTTGCACAATCGGGTTGATTGTGTAAATGCAAAACAATCAGCTGTTTGAAAGTAAACAATAGAAAATTAGAAAAAATATACTTATATTCTTACGCTGCCATTATACATGCAAGTAATTGCATGCAAGTTTTGTATAGGTATTATTTACGAAAATGACGGAGAATTATTCGAAAATCTTGCAATTTGCATGCATGTTTACACATGCAATTAAAAAGTTCATTTTAAAAATGTCGAAGCGAAAGGTTTCAAAAATTGCTCATCTGTTTTCTTTATTTATTTAAAAACCAAAGTTACCAACAGCATTACATTTATACATTTGTAGGAAAACAGTACGGAACAAATCTAGTGTGGCGAAGCTTCTCCAATCACAAAAAAAAAAAAATTATCCAGGATGATAGAGAATTGAAAAATAAGACAAAAAATATAAAGTGAAAAAATTGGAGGTCGCCCATATTTTCCAAGTTATCGGCCTGTGAATTTTTCATATGAAACTGTGATTTTACGCTATATTTTTAAACATACGTAGCCGGATTTCGGCCAAGAGTAAGGAATTTCTCCTCTATGGTATGACCAACACCGGCTTACTAAAATTTCTCGAACACAGCTTCGTTTACGAAATAATTCATAATTACTATATACAAATTTACATAACAAAATGTCATCGGTTCTTAATGGGTTAATTAATTAAGCACCAAAAGAAATATATTTTTAAAAGGTTTAAATGATACCCATATTGACTCGATATTTTCAAAAATATAGCGTAAAATCCCAGTTTAATATGAAAAGTTCAGAGGCCCATAATTCGGAAAATATGGGCGACCGCCAATTTGTTTACGTTATATTTATTCTTATTTTTCAATTCTCTATTACCCTGGATATTTTTTTTAGAAAAGCTTGGCTAAACTAGATTCAAGCCCAGTACACAACAACAAATTTTAATTGTTCTTTTTTTTATAAAATCGTAAGTTTTAAAACTGGTTTTTAGTTAATATTTGAAGAACAAGATTACTTTTATTTTTAAATACACAAAAAATACTTTAAAACTCTAATTATTTTATATCGATTTAATTCTGATTTTAAAATAACCCTTTTATGGTAACTCCGTTTATCTTTTTGACTTTTAACTTGCAAGGATAGTCAAAAATCACTTGCAGGATAAATCTCTTGCTAATTTAGCTACAAGTTAGTAAAAACCTGAGAGTGTATTGTGTTTTTCGAACTTGTACTTGCATGTAAACCCTCACTTTTGTGAGCATAACTTAAGATTATTAAATTAAACTTCTAAAATAATTTAAAATTTTTGCACTTCAAATTCATTCACAATTTAATGTGCATATGTTCATATGTAAGTATGTATTTCCAAGTTTTTAACAAAAAATAAATTTAATTTTGCTGACATTTGTTAGATGAAATTTATTTCTTCACAGTACATATTGTATTTTTTGTCTTTCTCTTTCTAGGGGATGAAAATTTTCAATACAGAATAATAAATAATTAAAATTTATATTCAATCGAACGTTTTTTACACATATGTACATACATACATACATAAATATATCAGCCAAAATAAAAAAATCATATTCTTATTTAAAACAAAAGAATAATATTTAATTTTAATATCTAAAATTGATTGTAAAAAAAAACATTTTATAGTCCCATTCCATACTTGCAATTTTTGTTGCTGAAACAATTTTTAAATTCTCTTTTGAAGTTGCATTCGTGTCCATACTTTAAAAATTGAGTTTCTAACGACTATACTTTTATACAGTCATTCTCATGTCGAAAAGAGTAAACAACAACAACATGGAGAGTCGCAGCAGAGTTTCAAGTACATGAAACAATCCGCTGCAATTTTATTTCCTCTACCAACAACAAATACATGTGTTGCAGAAATAAAAATTCCAAGTGTGGAACATGACATACAACTACATATGTATGTGCATTTTAGTTGCTGTAGGGAAATATATAAAAAAACCAACACTTATACAATTTTCTACCAATATATTCTTAGACTTAACCCATGTCTACATAAGTCATGTTTTCTTAACAAAAGTCAAACTTCAAAATACACAGGAGACGGGTTTAGGTGAAACAAATTGGGGGCGACCCTTAGTTTCGGAGTTACGGACCCCCAAAGTTTCTATGTAAATTATGATATACCTACATATGTGGCGTGACGTGACATTTTTACGACAAAAAGTAAAAAAAAAATAATGAATAAATCAAATTTGTAAAAGATTTTTTTATAATTGCAAATTAATTATTATATATTCAGAAAAAAATTACAACAATCGACCCTAAGGATTTAAAGATATACATATGTAAGCAAAAATATGTGCAGGCGTGATGTTACAAAAACGTAAGAGTGTTTTGACTTGGATTACCAAATTGCAAAACTCTACTAATTGAGCAATACTTTTTGTTGGTATAACACCCTTTTTTATTAGGTTTTGGAATAATATAAATTTGTTTTCCAAGTTATAAAATTTTTAAATCTTTCTTCGTTACTTAAATTTTCTTACGTTACTTAAATTTCCATTTGATATTTTTTGGTTAAACAAAGTGAAAAATATATGTATGTATGTATACATAAATAAAAGAAAATATGTGTGTGTCAGTTATATACGTTTTTGACGTAACGACTTGCCTAAAACATATTTAAGTGTAATGAAGTCTATTACTCTTACTTAAATGTTGCGGATACGTAAACATTACGTACACCTTCAACGTTTGTAGGTTACTAAAAATACGTAATCGTTTCACACGGTTTTGATGTTTAAAAAAGCACATAAATTAATATTTTCTATATTCAATAATAGGCCCGTTCTCACACTTTTCCAAACCTTAGGGTAACTGCCGGACTAACATCGATAGGTGGCAACTCAGCTATGTATATCAGTCGAGACAATTGGAGTAAACACGTTTTTTAAATGACCAACAAACAGATTACCTTTTTCGGTATCATTTCTTGCCCAGCCTCCACAAGAAGTTCGTAATGGAGGCGACATTCTAGTAGGTCTCTTAGCCGTTCGTGCAATCTTTGAGCCTAGTTTTAAGTTGAGGATTATCTGTTGAGGACTATCTCCGAATTTTTCTTTTTTCAGTCAAGAGCCGATCGACATCTGCAGAATAAATGTGATTGCATGTGACTATTTGCCGGGTTACTGTTGCATGTTGGGCAGCTAATTTAATGTTTAGCGTACTGTTCCGAACAATGCGTACTAAGATATTTTCTATATTTCAACCAATTTATGCTTGTGGTAGTCCTTGGTGATACGATATTTTCTTGGTTCCATATAAAGACAATAGTGGGTGAGTGATCTGAGGATAATTTTAGTGATGCTTCAACTTTAATAATTTCTCTTGAAATACCCTTAAACACGCCAAAATCAATAACATTTTTTAAATTGTGTCAAACAAAACACAACCCTTTGGAGTTATTATTCGTGGTCCTTAAAATTTATGTTTAGCGTTGTAGTCGCCTGATGCTATGAAACAGGGACCTAGTGATTTGAAGAAGTCGCTATACTGACTCTCTGGTACTTGAAATCTAGGAGGTGAATAAATTGAAGAAATAACTAAGTTTTGATAAAATTTTTCAAGGCAAATATTTATTGCTTGAAGGTAATCCTCACAAAAATCACACAGAAAACAATGTTTGACTCGGGCCTTTATAAGTATTGCCGATCCACCACCTCCTCGCTCGTCCGCGAGGGTTCTTAGTATCATATAGTATATAGCCATTAATTAAAAAAAAAGCTATTTGTTGTTAAGTGAGTCTTTGAAATCAGCATGACATCAATTTGTTAATTATTAAGAAAGTACTCGAGTTCATTTTTGTGTTAGCGTATGCAGTTTGGGTTACAGAAACATATTTTTAAACAGTTCATGTTTGGAACATTGTTACCCATAGAACTCATAAAGCCGTTTAGCGACTGCACTGGAGTCTCAATGGTGCCTTTCAGGCGACTATAGTTGACAGACGCTGTTTGTTCTTTAGATTCTGGATGCAAAATTTGGATCGGGTTAGTTATCAGTGGTGCTTTATGTATTGGGTTATGATTGTGTTTTAGCATGTCAGCATATGAAACATGTTCGGTGGTTTGTTGGGCTAGCTGAGAATAATGATCATTTGTAATTAAGCTATGAGACGACTTCCATAGAATAAACAGGACAGCCCCTATAGTTTGCAGTGTGGTTTCCACTGCATTTGATAAATTTTTTAACATTAGTGTAATCCTTTGATTTCGCATTGAGCGGAACATGTAGCTCGCCACAAACCGATGGCAACTTATAATAGGCCCTCGAATAACCATATTCTTGGCAGTTTAGGCAATGGACGGGTCTTGATCGCATGTGTGATTCCTCTACGCTTATTTTGCGGGATTCCCGGGAAAAACAGCTCTTAAAGAAAATAACTTTATTTACCGAAACAGTATTATGAATTCATAGTTTTATTAAAACATAAAAAAGAACACAAATAACGACTAAATATTAGTATTAAGAGTTCATAAAACTTAAAAACAATTCAGGTGACAAAAACAACAAGATATAACAAATATCTACATCTGGCAACATTGCCTTGAGTTGTAAACAACGTGTTATTTTTTGCTCGTGTGTGATTTTTCTTTAAAATTTAATTTTTCCTTTAAATCGCTTCCAATATGGCTAGCCAGAAGCGAGAATACTTTGGGAATAGTCCCAAATTTAAGACGATAAGGATTGATCCTGGCCCTAGTAACAGGTTTCATTTGCTAGCAAATGAAGAAGAAGAAGAGGCAAGAGCCGTCAAAGAAAGGGTTCCACCAATAGTGGTAGACTCGTGTCACAGTTTCTCAAAAGTTTGGGAAATACTTGGTGAGGAGTACTTCTTCAAGAGAATGACAATTGGAACTAAGGTTACATGCAATACAATGGTCCTGTATGAAGCTGCGTTAAAAAAGCTGAGTGAACTGAAGTACAGTTTTTATACACACGAAGTTAAAGACGTAAAGCACTTTAAGTTAGTGTTATTTGGTTTGCCAAGAACAGACGCAAAACTTTTAAAGGAGGAATTGATTAAAATGCACAACATAAACCCAGTAAGTGTCAAAGAAATCGTAACCAAAAGGACTACAGCTGATGACGCTATATACTTGATTGAGTTTAACAAACAAGAAGTGTCAAAAAATGATATTATGAAAATAAAGTACTTTTGCAATATTGCTGTTTACTGGAGAAGACCTCTTAAAGGGAATAAAGGGCCTACGCAATGTACGAAGTGCTCTATGTACGGACATGGAGCTAAAAACTGCAATAGAGTTATCGTCTGCGCAGTTTGTGCTGGCAATCACGACCAGACTGAGTGTGTATTGGCCAAAAACACTCAAGGGAGTAATGTTGTTTATAAATGCCACAACTGTAGCCAAAAGAACTTAAGAAACTCGAATCACAGGTCCGACGATCCTAAATGCCCTTGCCGTAAAGATTATTTAGAAATGCGCCTACGATTAACTTCTAAGTCTAGACCTAATTTCAACAAGTCGAGAATTAATCATGTGTATGATGAGACTGAGTTCCCACACCTGTCAAGTCAGAGTCAACCAACTGATTCACGAGAGCACACCTTCCAAAGGAAAAGTTTGTACTCTGAGGTTTCGAAAAACAGACCCCGCGACAGCAACAACGGTGATGACTTATCTAACGAGAGACTGTTAGAAATCTTCTTTAGTGCTGTGGATGCACTAGAAAAATGTCGAAATAAATTTGACAAATTAAGAGTGCTTGGCATGATGCTCAAGCATGCTATATAAAATCATGGGTAGTCAAAATGTATACGTTATGCACTGGAATGCTCAAGGCATAACAACTGAGTCAGCAGCTGCACAGCTCGAAAAAGTTCTCCATGAGCAAAATATTGATATTTTACTTCTTAACGAAACGTTCCTGAAGCCGTATCATAGGTTAAAATTTGGAGGCTACAAAATATACAGAGAAGACCGTCAAACACATGGTGGGGGTGTGCTTATAGCGGTTAAAAATTACATAGATCATAAGTTGTTACCAAAGATTAAAACAATAACCATAGAAAATATCTCTGTGGAAGTTAAAATAAGTGGACGTCCCGTAAGTTTTATCTCTGCTTATAATCCTGTTTACACTTCTAATTTTAAAACTGACTTAGAACTTCTTACCAATTCGTTTAGTGACTATTTTATTTTTGGTGATTTGAATGCACAACATGTGAGTTGGAATTGTATTTCAAACAATTCAGCTGGCAAAGAACTGTACAGACATCACTTAAGTTCAAGTTATTATGTATATCATCCGGATACACATACTAGATTCGGCCAAAATATAATTCCAGTCCAACCATCCACGGTTGATATTTTACTTACTAACTCTAACATTTCATTTTCGCAGTTACAGTCACATCCAAATATTTTACAGTCTGATCACACCCCAATATCTTGTTACATTTTTGGAATACCACAAAATCACTTTGTTACAGTTCCGTTGTATAATCAGGCTGATTGGCCAGCAATTAAATACTGGGTCGAGAATGAAATTAAGAATCATAATATCGGACAAATAGAGCTTAACAATATAAACCTAGATTCGTCATTAAATAAATTAGTTAGTATAGTTAAAGAAGCCTTTTCCAAGATTCCAATTGGCCAGAAAAATCCTTGGCAGAGGGAAATTTCAAATACGTCTAAAATGCTGATTACTCAGAGGAACAAGTATAACCGTAAACTTAAAAGATGTAGAGATCCTACTTACAGAACTCAACTAATCAGCATTTTAAAACAGTTGAATCAATTAATTGATTTTCATTTGAAAAGGGATAGAAATGAAGCGTGGGCTAAATTCATTTCCAAACTGCCTTCCGGCTCTAAAAAGTTTTGGAAACTAACAAAAGCTTTAAAAGGTAGAAATTCTGCAATCCCCGATCTAAATATAAATGGGGAATTTTTAAGTACCGGTGAAGCAAAAGCAAATGCCATTGCGGAAGTTTTTAGATGCAACAATAATATCACCAACAACAATTCATCACCTTTAGATAATGTGGTTCTAAATTATGTGCAGGAACTTAACAATGTAAATCTCGCTGACAGTGACAATTTTGAATTCACAGATGCAGTAGAGGTAAAGACATTTGTTTTTTGTTTAAAAAATAACAAAGCCCCAGGTTTAGACGGAATTAACAGCATTATTTTAAAAAATATGCCCGATTACTTTTTTGAAACTTTGAGCAAACTATTTAATTACTGCTTGAGAAATGGTTATTTCCCCATGATATTTAAAAAGGCCAGAGTTATACCTATTTTCAAAACTGGAAAAGATCCTAAATTGCCTTCCAGCTATAGGCCAATAAGCATTTTGAGCTTGTTGGATAAAGTCTTTGAAAAAATAATCCACAAAAGAATCGTAGAGTTCTCAGAACAGAATAACATTATACATCAGCAGCAGTTTGGATTCCGAAGAGAGCACTCTACGGTACATCAAATCAAACGAGTGGTTAATATTATTGAGAATAATAAAAGAAATCGTAGAAGTACAGGTATTATATTCCTTGACATTGAAAAGGCTTTCGATACAGTATGGCATAATGGCCTATTGTATAAACTTAACTCTTTTAGTTTTCCTTTATATTTACAAAAAATCATACAAAGCTTTTTAGACCAACGTTCATTTGTAGTTTTCGTGGAGCGCATCTCATCAGATGAAAAACATATACTCGCAGGTCTACCGCAAGGTTCCGTTTTGTCACCTACGCTTTATTCGTTATATACGTCAGATATCACTCTACGCAGGAATCAGGAAGCAGCATTTTATGCAGACGATAGTGCTTTCATTTGCAGCGGTAAGGTATCTAATTCATTAGTTAGGAAAATGCAAGAGAGCTTAAATTCAAGCCAAAAATATTTTAATAAATGGAAAATAAAGGTCAATGATGATAAAACACAGGCCATTATTTTTCCATATAATAAGTCGCCAAAACGCATACCTTCTCAATCTATGTTGTGCCGTGGGAATGTTATACCTATAAAGTCAGAAATCAAGTATTTGGGCATTATAATGGATAAAAAACTAACATTTAAGCAACATGTCAACCAAATTTGTGAAAAAGCTATAAAGTGTGGTCGGGCATTGTTTCCCATACTCAACAGAAGATCTAAATTGAATATGAAAAACAAAATATTGTTATATAAAATGTGCATTCGACCAATTATGAGTTACAGCTGTCAAGTATGGTTTCATAAAACTGCGAAAACTCATACCAAAAAGCTTCAGATTATACAAAACAAGAATTTGAAAATAATTCATAATCTTCCTCGTAGGTATCCGACAAATTTACTTCACAGTAACTTTGGACACAAGATGATAAACGATTTCACTAGAGAACTGACACTGACATTTAATGAAAAATGCAGACTGTCAAACTTTGAATCAATAAGGAATTTACAAGGTAATCACTAAGATTCGTTCGTTAAGAATGAATGTATTAGTGATTATCCAAACAAATTTCTTTATAACTTCCATAGAGATCAAAAAGGTTTTTGTGAGCTATTTTCCTTAAGGCTGTATATTTATTGTTATTAGTTTTATAAATTTAATTATAAGACTCTTATTGTTGTAGTACTTATAGTAAAATCTCATACCTCTGTACCTTTTATATTTTAAACTTGTAAATAAAGACTTTTATTAAAAAAAAAAAAAAAAAAAAAAATATAACAAATATTTATAAATACAGAAAAAATATTTTAATAATTATTTTTTTACAAAGTATGATTTTAGAACTGTTGGTGCGTTTAACAAATGACATGGGATTTCTTTTCCTTGATTTTGTTGCGAAAGTCTCACTTTAAAAGTTGATTCCATTTCGTTAACAACATAACTGCTTGACTGGTTGACGGTTCTACAGATTCGAGGGGATTGCTGGAATAATCTGTTGAACAATAGTGCTGAATAAAGTTTTATGACATTTTTTGGCATATTAGCAATTTCACCATTTTCTAAATACTTAAGTATCGCAAACGCTTAATCATCCCTTGGTTTATTTATTTTGCTTTTCAAGCATCGTTTTTGAAAGAGTCGAATTAATAGCCAAAAGTAGCTCGTAGAGAGTCTGAATAATAACATCTGCTATTAACAAATTTGTGCCCCTGCGGCTCAAGGCCTCTAATACAACTTTAATCTGATTAAAATGGCCGCTAAATTTTCTAAAATCTGAACATATTTTTCAACCCACAACACTGCGCAATTGAACTCTATCAGAGTTCTTTAATTGCGTTATTAGATTTAAGAAACGATTGAATCATTTCAACCATACTTATCTTGTTTTTACATTATGAATTAAACGCCACTCTTTGCCATATTCTTGTTCTTATATTACTCGAGACATGCTGTTATAGGACTTTTTTATAATTATTTTACAATTTGTCTTGCACGATCTATAGCATATTTGTAAGTTTCTAATATCTATATTCATAATAAATAAAATATATGTATGTATTTTAGAACAAATAGGTTTTATTAAGATGGCCATACAAATATTACAATTTTAAAATGCTTTAATTCAGCACAATAACGATCAAATATTTGTGTGATAGCAAAAGAAATACTTACTTAAAAATAATAACCACTGAATTTTCTTTAAAGTGCTCATGATTTTAAAATTCCCGTTTCCCGGGAGATTGTTTATAGCTTTTCCCGGGAATTCCCATTTTCCAAACCCTAGGTGTAACAGATATCTCGGATTATAAATAGGGTGCGTTTCATTTTTTTTTTTCAATCTGATAATCAGGTTCCAATTCTACGCAAAATAGGGGTTGGGGGAAACCTTCTCGGTTTCTGATTTTATCTACACCTTTTACCTTAAATCCCGATTTTTGAGGCCATCATTTATTTCAGCTGGATCTACATATGAATCTACACCTTTAATTACTATATGTAGCCTTTGCTGCTCTTCAGCTGATAGGTATAAAAGTTCTTTTTGCAGCTTTCAAACTCGTTTGAGTTAACGTAAAAGAGTTTTTACGTTAACTGCTTTCATCAATAAATTGTATTTTTGTCTCATCAATGTTACCACGCTTGATGGGAATTACATAAAATGAGTCTCCCCAATAACTTTTTTATTAAGTTCACTTGTTTGGATATCTAAAATAGCAAAACGATTTTCATAACTTATCAGGGATGCTACTATGGTCCGATAAGACCAAAATTGGTAGTTTTCATTTTTATGAACGTTTTGGTAGTATGGTTGGTTTGTTCCAGTTTTTATGCGTTTTTTTAGAAAAAATTCTTTGTCAATTTTAATTATTTTTATTATTACTTTTCAAAAAGGTGCTTCAAAAGTTCTATACAATTTACTAAAACAATTGAGAAAATATATAAATAAGTATAAGTTTACCTACTCTGAAATGAATGAAAGTAAACGTAGTGAATGATATTATGAAAGCAATGCAAACGAATTTGTGTAGTTGACAAAATAAAGGATACAATTATTTTCTGATAAAAAATGTTGGTAGTTTTTTTTTAATTTCGCTAAGTTTTGGTATATTTTAGGGATGAATTTTGTAGGAAAATATTTTTCTTTGTGGCAACGCTGCTCCTTTTTCTTATGTACTTTAGGCATTGGGGCTAATTGCGAAGATTTAAGGCTTCGTCCTCCTTTCAATACAGTTACGTATCTATCCATTCCAACTTTCCATATTTGTTTTGGTTATACTGAGATCAGAAGCCCACTTTTTATTTATTTTACTGTGACCACTTAACAAAAGCGATGAGCAAGACTGGGAACGAAAAACTGGAGCAGCATTTATGCACAAATTGTTTTCAGATGTTTTGTTTTTATTTGTTTGAATATTTGTTTCTACTTTTTTATTACCTTAATTAAAGAGGCTCATTAGCCTCTATTGTTTTTGTTATATTTTAAAAGTACAGCAATAAAGCCGTTGTAAACAAATACGCACAACTTTGTTGTTGTATTAAAACATTTTTGTTTTTGATTTTTTCTTTTTAAAATTTATACACACTATAAGTTTGTTTTTTGTTGGTTGCGAGCTTAAATACACACGTACGAACTTCTTAACGCAGAAACTAAAACTGATTTTAAAATTGTTTAAAATTCCATATTTTAGTGTGAAGAAGTTATAAACATATTTAACTTCATATACATACATACATACATATTTAATTTCAAACTTAAATATGTTTTACGTAAATCGTTACTTCAAAAACATATATAACTGACATATGTATGTATTTAACTTCATACACATTGAAAAGTATCACAAATGTAAAAAGTTTGGACACATGATGAAATACTCCCGTGTTAAAGAGACAAAACCTGTAGAGATGTAACTTTTATAGGGAAAAATTACAAAAAGCTAACAAAAATTTATCTTACTGATGAAGAAGAAATTATTTCCACTTAACCCATTAACGCCCAAAATAAACTAATGCTAATTTTTTTATTTAATTGATATTTGTTATTACAATATGGACTAAATTAAACATTTTTTTATAAAATATTAAAAAATTAATATATAATTTCGTAGTTATAGAGCTGTACTCAGATGTGTACAATGGGCGTATTCAGGAATGAAATTCTTGAAGCAAGATCGCTTAACGCACGTATTTTTGGCAAAGCTTACCAGCCAACTGTACTATTACAAATGTCCAAAAATATATTTCCTGACATCCAATTGACCACCAATGGTGCACTAAAATCGGCCCTGCTGAGTCTAAGCGATGTATGTTAATTTGATCCGCGTATCCTGATTGCCGTGGAATGATTTCAATAGTAGCGGGAACATACTTGGCTGAATAGAAGACTTCAATTCGTCATCATATCCTTCTTCCTCATCACTAATTATAGCAGGATCTGTTCGCACTATTACAACAACGTATTTCACAACGTCATTTGCATCAGTGAATACCGATTCACGGACTTCCTCTACACCTGAATAATTATTTTGTCTTGTAAATATAAGCCTATTTGCCATTATAAAAACTTCGTAACACCAGTAGAAAAAAAGTGTGATACAAAAACGCCCAATGTACCTGCATGTGTACAGTACAAGATAATGGGTTCTAGTATATGATCTATCACATAAATTAACACATTTGGTGTGTAAAACATAAGAATACGATATTGTCATACTTTTTTAAAAAAATAAGTCCATATAATGTATTATTTGTACAAATAATAAAATCAAATAGCTTATCTCAGTAATCTGTTGACAATGTATACAATTTGACACTAGTTTTCACGCCACCGCTAAAATTGGCTTTTACATAAATTACTACAGTCGGCTACCATCACTTTATGTAACTACTTTCTTAATAATAAACATTAAAATACATCAATTGCACTTTCATTAGATGTACCTTAGCGGGTACAGCGGGCGTTAATGAGTTAAGACTCAGGTGTTAAAAATAATTTTTTTTTATATGAAGTTTGACTTTTGTTAAGAAATGTTAATGTCTAATGGTGACGGGGGTAAATTTCATGGCACTTCAACCAAAATTGTCAGATTAGGGATTTTATCCCCAAACCGGGGATTTTTATTTACTTAAGGGGATAAAAAATTCGGTTTGGGGATTTTGTTGAGGATAATTTCAATGTTTTAAAGATTTTATTGGGGATTTTCATTTACTTTTGGATTATTGTAATTTTATTATAATGTGGCAACAAATACATTATTTATGTATGACTGTTAAAGAAAATAAAAAACGTAGCGCAAATAATTCAAGCAACAGAAGTTTCTCCACTAAAAAAGAAAAATATCCAGGGTGATAGGATTAGAAAACATATAGAGTAAAAAAATTGGAGATAGTCCATATTTTCCGAGTTATGGGCCTTTGAAGTTTTCACCAGCAGTAAATAATAATGTAAGAGACAAACCTTGTTTCTAGAACTGGTAGAGTTGATTTACATACCAACTAGCCATGCTTATATAAACATTTCTTCCACATAGGAACCACCAAAATCTTAAATAAGAAATAAATTACAGAACTAGTTGCTCAAATCTTCGTTGAGAAATAATATTTTGTTTCAACTCTTGATCTATCTACAGTAATAGTGAGGTAAAACCTCAACGTAGTTTGGTTTTATAATATACAGAATATTTTTCAATGGGCTCAATGAAAACAGATCTATTTAGTGGGGAATTTTTGGGATAGTTTAAATATTTTATTGGGTAATTTTGGGGATCAAAATTTTCAAATTGGGGATGAGACTCGAAAAACTTTTGGGAACCCTGACTGCAATTGAGGACTACATCAAGACCAAGGCGAATTCATACCAGGTGGTGTTGATAGCCCAGCTGATTGTTTTTTGCTCTCGTTTTTTTGCTAATGGTTTGTCAAAAATGCATTGTTTCATATCTGCTAATCTAATGTCAAAGTTGTTGTTTTGTTGTAGTTATTGCTCTACTGCTCACACCTGGTATGAATTCGCCTTGATCAAGACGAATTTATATAAGGTGGCATCGCCGCGGCAACAAATAGAACACCAAAAACACCTCCATGCATTTTGTTGTTGGTTACATGTATGACAGTCGCCAAGGCGAATTTTTATCAGTTGGTGTTGATAGCCCAGCTGAATTTCGTTTTTACGTTCTTTGCCGGCTGGTCCTTTCTAAATTTGTTTATTTAGAACAATATGGAAAACAAAATCAAAATTAAAATGAAAAAAAAACTTATTTAAAAAAGGCGTTACATATGAATGTATGTTGATTTTTTATTTAAAATTTTTAATACACACAACACAATAACACATAACACAAATTTTCACATTTTAACAATTTTAATGAGCTGCGGTGGGTCCAGATTCTTTTTTCTGGTTTTATTTTAATTGTTCTATTTTCCTTCCTTATTTCTTTTAGTAAAAATAAACAAAACACATTAGGTTAGTTATTTAATTAAAAATAGTTAATAAATTTATTTTTTGTTGTTTGCTAGTCATGCAGCCAGCATCTCTAGAAACATTGTAGATCGTTTTAACATCTTTCAGGGATCTTTACACATAAGATTAATAAGCCCTTAAATTATTATTGTGTAAAAAAATAGTTCAATTCAATATTTCTCATAAATGTTGGAAGTTTCTGCTTCGAAAGTAAGCGAACACAGCATTTTTTACATTTTGCTCTGATATTAATTAAGGCGAATTAATTTTTTTGACAGAGGCAGCCGACCAAACAACTACAAAATACATGTTGTTTTTTACTTTACCATACATAGTATAAGGTAAAGTATAGTCATCATGAAAAAATTCGAGGTCGGGATTTAGACGGATTTATATGTTAAGGTCTCCTGAATCCTGGAGTTTGTACAGGTCATACCGTTAGAAGTATCAAATGAAATTTTGTATGTGCCTTTAGTATATGGAGTTGAAGAGCTGAATAGTTTTTGGGCATAATCGGGAGGGGGCAAGGGGTAGTTTCCTTACCCCCAATTTTTTGAACGCTCTACAGGTCATACCGTAGGACATATTAAAAAGAAATTTAGTATGTGCCTTTGGTTTATGGAGATGAAGAGCTCTATAAATTTTTGCCATAATCGGGAAGGGGTAGTTTACCTAACACCCCAAATACTTTGAATTTTTATTCTTTATGTAATATATCCATAAAAATATCTGTTTCCATTTGGTATGGTAAAGTTGAGTGTGGTTCGCCTTGGTCTACATGTAACAAAATTCTGTCTGTGATTGAATTTGACGTTTGTTGAGATAAATATTCAGATCTCATCCCAAGTGTAGACACTATGTTAGGTAAGAAAAACGGACCAGTTGATTCATGGATTTTCATGGTATTTTAGTTTTCCTTTTTTTTATTATTTTGTGGGTATTTATTTTAATAAAAATCTATTTTTACTAACGATTTGCCAACGATCAATTAAAATAAAAAATTACACATAACTATGCTCTATAGGTATTTCCTTATGCTTCCCATTTTTTGTATCAAACATATTTATGTATTTACTTATTTATCATACATACATATACATATGTATTTTAAAGTATAAATCAAGGTAGATTTATCTAACTAGTACTAACTAGTAACGTCTGTCCAGCTGATTTAGTAGTTCGACATGTCAAAAATGGTAGGTATGTGTCAAGGCGAATTCATACCAGGTGGAGTCGATAGCCCAGCTGATTGTTTTTTGCTCTCGTTTTTTGCTAATGTCTTGTCAAAAAATAAATTGTTTCATATCTGCTAATCTAATGTCAAAGTTGTTGTTTTGTTGTAGTTGTTGTCCTACTGCTCACACCTGGTATGAATTCGCCTTGGTATGTGTTTAGAATTCTTATAGTGTAGAAGTGAGAAAGCAATCAAACATATGTTTTTTGACATTTCGAACTACAAAGCAGTAATAAAATGCCATATTCAAGGTATATTTATCTTACTAGGTAGTGTCGTCCGCCCAGCTGATTTGGTAGTTCGACATGTCCTTGGCACAATAAACAAGGTAGAATCGCGGCGAAAAAAGAGTACAACTCTGTAATAAAAATACGTACATTTTGTTGTTGTATAAATCATTTTTGGCTGTCAAAATAAAAAATGTTAGTATATTTTGACACTGTAAAATGGTGACAACAAATAGTCAGCTGAGCTCTCGAGTTTACCTGTTATGAATTCGCCTTGGACATGTCAAAAGTTGTTTGTGTTCAGAAATTTTATAGTGCAGAAGTGAGAAAGCAATAAAACACATACACGCCTTCTCAATTTTCTTATATCGTTTTGTGACATTTCGAACTACAAAGCAACAACAAAATGCCATATTGTTTTTGTATTGTTGTATTTGTTGTAGGGATGCCACTACCTAGTAAAATAAATATACCTTGGCCATATTGTTTTGTAGGGACACCAGTACCTAGTAAGATATATCTTTTTTGGTATGGATTATGTAGCTATTATACTGATAAATTTCTTTTTTTTTTTACAGATTGAAATTTCAGCAAAAAAAGTGGAATATATTCCTTAACAAAAGCCCACCGGTAAATCATTAATAGATTAAAAACGACGTGGAAGGGTAATTGCAAAAAAAAAAATAAATAAACAATTTAAACGTAATTTATATACAAAAAATACACAGCCAAAAAAACAAAAAGGATTGTTCAAACCTTTATGGCGCATAAGGAAGAAAATCCCAACACTAAACATAACTATCCATGTACATTATAATCACCGCTATCATACTCAACAATAATAGAAATTAAGGAGTTTAATTATGTAAATATCTTTAACACATGTAGTCATACTTAAAAATTTACCACCACCGTTCTTTCAGGTGTAAAAAACACTCGTATGAAAAAGAACAGAGCTGGTGCATAGAATAAAATCTAATGAATGAGAGTTATACACACAAACATAACACAAATAGCAAAAGAGCAAATTGTTGTTATATTTTGTTGTAAAGCAAACGCATAGATATAAGAAATAGGTAAAATTAAAAAAACATTGCCTGGTTGCTTTGTATATTGCGGCGAAAACCGAGCAGACGTTAAAATAAAACAAAAATAAATAAAATAGAGAGGAGTATAAAACCAAATTAGAAATAGCAACGTAACCAACAGTATTTCAAAGATAAAAATTTTTAATGCAAACATAAAAAGTCTTGTGTAAAAAAGAGGCAACAATATTGTGCATTAATACGTCAACAATATATGCGAAATTCACCACTTTAAAAAGTTTACTGAAAAAGAGAGAAAAATAATGTGTTAAATGCAAACCCTATTGATTAGATCAAAGAAAAAAGAAACGGCTACAGTCCGCAATCAACATTAAATCCCATTAGAACAAGCAACGAACGAGGAGGTCGACCGACAAACAAATCTAACCGAACGACCGAACGTGGGATAAAGTTTTGTTTTGAGCTGTAGAGGAGCGATTAAAACGCAGCAGTTGTCGGCGATTCCGCAGTCTACTTTTAAAGGGACATGGCCGTCTTTTTGCTCAATATTTGTAAATTTAATGGCTGCGGAATCACATTTCCAAGTTTGGGTGACTTAATCCAACACATTGAGGATACACATATTGGTAAGTTAAACAATATGGATGTATGTATGTATGTATGTATCTTCCAAATGTTTGTGCCTAACAGTGCATGTGCAAAAACTTTTTAATTTGAATTTCTTAAACAAACATTCTCCCAAATTTGTTATAGCCAAAGTGTATAAAAAGTGGTTCTTGACTTTAATAATTAATTAAATGGTGAGGGCTTTTGTCGCGTGATTTACTAGTTAAATAAATAAATATATTTATTTGCATCTACATTAATATGCATAAGTAAATATCTATACCATTTACCTATCTACATAAACATACTACATACATACATATACAAATCTACATTTGGAGACAGTAACTATCTACATACTATATATATATATATGCAAGACGATGCCATTCGTTCATTTTAACTACACGAAACCAAAATGCAGAAAAAACTCGCTGCCTGGCATCCATGAAAACAATATTATGCCCAATGTAAGCTTTTTAGTTTACGTTTTACGTATGTTTCTATATATGCATTGATTTATATGCATATACATACATATTTATATATTTAAAAAGAGAGTGGATTTTAATAATAGTGTGAATAATACAATTTGAATACAATTATGTATTTTAGTATTTACATTTCTACTATTCCTGCTTCTCTACAATAATGTGCACTGAATTCATTATAAAAATGTATTTTTTAATGTTTATGGCTTCTTGTTCCAATGTTTTCTTATCTGGCTTAATTTGTGTTCTCTAATTTCTACCAATAAAATCGTTAAACAAATGGAATCAAATCTGTTTGTATGCATATTGTTAGGAGTATCTTTCTGTTGTACAATATATAGGAGCATGACTGCTGCATAATTTACAAGCATTCATATTCGTCAGCTGTGTTTTGAAAAATCGATATTCCTGTGTGTGAAAAATTTGTGTTTTTTTTTTGTTCTACACAACTCTTGTACTCTTTTTGTTTTGTTGTTCTTGGTGTTGTTGTTGTTGTAGTAACAGCTCTGCTGCTGTCGGAACTTCTTTCCTGGGAAAAAAACTTCCGGTTGATACAGCTGTTGCTGAGTTGACAATCTTTGGCCGAGTGTGCTCGTGTCGTTCCGGAGCGAAGATCCAATTGTCGTGGGAACGTTTGTTTTTTGTTGTATTCACTGCTGCCAGATCTGACAATTTTTGTAACAAAACTGCCTTTCGATTTGACTAGTTGATGGTTTTTTTTAGCCATTTCATATATGTAGGTATTTTTAATATATACAATTTGTTTTATTTAAATGCTCCAGTTCTTAAAATCCAGAGGTAATTTTTTGCACTGATAACTAAGGTTGGATGTTATCGGATTTTCGTTAGTATAACTTTTCTTTACCCCCGTCTACATTAGTTATCAATTTATCTTAAGAAAAGTCCAAACTTCATATAAAAAAACCTGTACTAAAAATAATGTTTTTTGACTTAATAAAACAAATTGATGTAGACGGGGGTTAAAGTAAAAGTGAGCGACAAGCTTTAATAGCGAATTTCTATAGAACACTATTGCTTACTTAAGGTAACTTTAAAGACAAGGTATAATAAGCCTTTAGGTCGATTATTATAACTTGCCAATAGTTAAAGTTGGGATTTAATCGGATAGATATGTAGCTTTTATTTCTGATAACTGGGGTAAGGCTAATTACTATTCCTTGTCCTTAAAGTACGTGATAGTTAAAAGTTATTTTTAGCTTATTTATAACTAGATATGCCCACCACTTCGTCAGCGTTCTTTTGTTCGATATTGCATTGAAAGCAATCCACACGAAAGACCCTTACGTTTTTAGTGCCGCCTTAAAGTATGCTGCATATCAGTTTATGTATTTACTTTATAAAAAATTAAGTATGCATACCCGGCTAGTTTAATCAGTTATGGTTTATGTATTTACATTACTACTAAAATAACTGCGTATTTTCAGAGCCTTTTCTCCACTTTTTCTTGGAAATAAGATATTTTTGCGGAAAAAAGTATCCTATATTGGGGTCAGGATAATTAGTAGGTACCTTCTCACAAAATCTTGTAAAAATCCATCCAGTAGTTTTTACGTGATGCGAACGAAAAAGAAAAGCGGACAGACGGAAATGAGTTACTATTTTATTATATGTTATATAACAAAAACCTACACATTTCTCCTAGCTATTGGCAAGTTATAATAATGGGCCTAAGTGCGTTTTTGAAAATTTTGAACTGGATTATAAGTTTTTTAGGAACTCCAACATGAAGTTTTTTGATTAAAAAACTTAGTTAAAAGAAGTCTCTAAGTCCAATATCTTGTTTTGATAATTTAGTGCATATATGTAGGTAGGTGGCTGTTTCAATTATGACGTAAACGTAAAATACCATATTATTTACTGTTGATTGGCTTCCTGATTTTTTACGATAGATTCGGAACAAATCTTGTTTAGAGAAGCTACTCCAATCAAAAAAAAAAAAAAGTCTCCAGGGTAATAGAGAATCAAAAAATGAGTAACAAATTTTAAGTAAAAAAATGGACCTCTGAACTTTGACATTCATTTCGGAGTCGTTTCCGAACAAATTCATCTTAGTTGCATCTCTATGAAATATTTCTCTATTTTCTTTCACCTTCGCGTCCGGAACAATTTTTATGTAATTTTTTGCAAATTGTAACCTTATCGCCAATTTTTTTTTCTTATTAAAAGAACTTTTCTAGCTATCCTTCGTGGAAGATTAGCCTTCTGTAAGCGTCGCCGAACTATTGGAGCGCTAACGGAATTTCTAATTTCGGCAGAAATCTGTCTTGATGACTTGAAAGAGTCTTTTGTTTCAAATTGAGACAATGTAATGATCAAATGTCGCATTGATTTTTGAGGCCTATCGCGTCTATTGTTATATTGTTTCTTAGCGCTTTTTGAACAAAATGAAGTGAAGTGTTCAGACACTTAAGAATTTCTTGTAAAGATTTTCCATTTTTAGGCAGTACTTCTGTAGTACAGTGTATATTTCGACCCATCTATACAATAATCTAAGGATACATTCAAATAATTTTCTTTCTAATAGGGATTACTTACCACGTTTTTTAGAAATATCAAAAAAATCATTTTATTTATGAATTTGTGTTTAAATTTTACGTGTATCTATTATTTTGATCAAACAAATTTTGACTTTGAACGATAAAAATAATTTTTTTTTTTTGTATAACGGTACTTAATATTTTTTACGCTTGCCGGATTTAGGGTTGACGGACATATTTTTAAAATATTAAGAAAGTGTAGTAAGCTAAAGTTAACAGAAGGATAAACAAGTAAAAGTGCTATATTCGGCCGTGCCGAATCTTCCATACCCTTCACCACGGTGATTTGATTTATTCAGACATGTACAGCATTATCCATATTGTTGACTCTTTACTTAAATAAATTCGTATAAGAAAAAATCATTATTCATGAGTTAAAAAAATAGAAGACAAATGAAAACAAATTCCGTTTGCTACAATTGTCGCCGTGTTGTCAGCTACTTAATGATATTGACGCCGACAGCTACATCGTAAACTCTGACATTGTTGTAGAAATACTTATTTTGCTTTTATAAAATTAAAAAACTTTTTCAAAAAATTATAAATATTTCCTCCAAAACTTTTTTTGCATATGAATTTTTAATTTGCTTTTTTGTGACATTTTCTTTTGTTGAATAAAATAGAAATTAGCCTAAGTTGACAACAGCCACAACGTTTCATTTTTGACAGTTGTAGGTTTTAAAACAGAGATATCATCTATTTAAAAATCAAACGCATTTAAAAAAATATGTTACTCTATATACACACATACATACATATTATGTATGAATTATTAAATATATGTTATGTTACAGTTTTTCATTTTCATTTTCAAAGAAATATTGAAATTTTTGTTTTAATTTTTCGAAAATTGTGTGTAAAAATATTTTTTTAAAAATTTTTTGTAAAATTTTATTCGAAAATTTTTTTGGAAATTTTTAAAAATTTTTTTTTTTCGAATATTTTTCTGTAAAATATCTTTTTTTAGAAAATGCTTTGTAAATTTTTTTTGTAAATATTTTTGAATAAAAATTTAAAAATTTTTTATTAAAAAATTTTTAAAAAAATATTTTTTTTTAATTTCATTGAATTTTTTTGTTAAATTTTGGACCTTTCTCCAATCTATATTGAGTTAGAATGGTCAGACTAAAGCAAAAAGAAATCCTTACAAAAAAAAAAATTTCATCATATTGACACATGGGGGGTCCTTTTAACTGCTCCTATTTGTCAGTGGGTACCCTGTGGGTCCATTGGCTACCTCTATGCGTATTGCTTTCTATTAAGGTCTCTAATACAAATCAAAGCAGAAAAACCCTAGCAATCTGAAAACAAACAAAAATCGCCCCTCGCAGGGGGTTATTGATCCCCCGAGATCTGTATGCACTCCTTGCGATCTACCTGTCGCAGTCTAATATTTATTTGACAAAAAAAGCAAAACAGAATCATTAAAGTCGAAAAAAATTTAAAAAAAAAAACAAAAAAAATATAGGTGGGCGTGGTTTTTGGCCCGTAGCCTCCAAAGGAATGATCCGATGTTGCTGAATTGCAATACCAAAATTTTCGAAACTATACCTGACAGATTGGTGTGCTTAAATTTTTTGTATCTCTTCTGGTGCCTTCGCAAATGACATTACCACACTAACATGGACAGACGGACATCGCTTAATCAACTTCTCTATGTATAAGGATCCAGAATATATATACTTTATGGGGTCGGAAATGAATATTGTAGACATTACACACGGAATGACAAACTTATATATACCCTTTCCACCTGTGGTGAAGGGTATAAAAATCATAGCTTAAAATAAGTACCCACTAGCGTATCTATTAATTTGATCAGGTGAATATATCTATATCTATATAAAAACAAGTGTACACTTAGATGTCACCACTAACTGCGGCAACGGGTTGAGCGATTTTAGCCAAAATTAGGGTATGTTGGGGATGGTATGTAATTGGTTTGTGTGAAGTTTGCCCAAAATGGGCTCAGTGGTTTCGGAGATATGGCATTTAAATTTTCCTATATATTCCCATACAAATATCAACAAAATGCCCTCAATTTTCCATATTATGATTTTTGTTGTCACTTGAAAAGTTACCAAACCATGTATCGTATTGTCTTATGTGTATAATGGCATTCGGTCTTTCTAATTGAAATGTTGAGCTTAATCTTTTCAGTCGTTTCTTCAATCGTCATTTTATTTGTTAGCTGACCATTCGATTTTCCACCTGCTATACACCTGCGTTGTAACATAGGTATGTGTTACTGTTTTCTTTGGGTTTTCTTAATCACCTCCTCGATTAGTTGAACCTGATATGTGATGCAATCATTTCGCAGGGCTTAGACTTAGAAGGGCTGTAAGGGTGGACCCAGGCAACGCCGGGTATTGTATATATATATATTTTTTTTTTTTCATAATTTATTTATTGTATCTTCAATATTTTTGAACTAACAATAATTACTCGTATCTTAAGTCTAAAATAAAATATTCTTTTTAAGTCCAGCCAGTGCTAGACAAAAATAATGTTAATTACACGGATTTTGAAATCATTTGCGGGTCATCCCTCTAATGTACGGCCAAGAAAGGCAGTGTCTCTTCTTTTTAGTCGAATGTAACCAGGTTCATTCAGCATGTTACGCGCTAAAGGGTTTGGATGAGATTCAAGCCTCTTTAGATATGTGACTGCATGTTTCGCTATTTCTGCTTTAACTGATGGCATGTTTAGGTCTTTGTGGATGTTCGAATTTTTTATATACCAGGGAGCAGATGTAATAATACGTAAAATCTTATTTTGGCGCCTTTGAATTTTTTCTACATTGCTAGCTGAGGCAGTGCCCCATAACTGAATCCCATAGCACCAAATTGGTTTGAGGACCGACTTGTACAGTAGAAGTTGACAATCTAAGCTCAGAGTGGAGTTTCTGCCAATAAGCCAATTTAGTTGTACTGCTGTTAGTTTCATTTGTGTTAACTTGAAGTCAATGTGGCTTTTCCAAGGCGACGGTCAAGATGTATACCCAGGTATTTAACGTCTGAAAGCTGTGGTATCATTTGGTTATTTATTCGAATAGGAGGGCATGAGTCCCTACGCAGTGTGAAAGTTATGTGAGTGCATTTTTGTTCATTCACTTTTATTCTCCATTTTTCTAGCCATTTTTCCAAATTGAGTATGTGGTCTTGTAAAATTTGTGATGCTTCTTGGGCACTTTCATGAATACTTAAGAAAGCTGTGTCATCTGCAAAAGTTGATGTGTGGACTAGGGTGCTAATTGGCATATCCGATGTGTACAGTAAATATAAAATTGGTCCCAAAATACTACCTTGGGGAACTCCGGCTTTAATGAGCTGTGGCGAGCTTAAAAAGTCACCTTCTTTTAATAAAAACTTGCGATTCGTTAAATAATCTTTTAAGAGCTTATACAAGTTTTCGGGCAAGTTCAGCTTTAGCTTAAATATTAAGCCTTCGTGCCAAACCTTATCGAATGCTTGAGAAACGTCGATAAAGAGCGCAGAACAGTATTTTTTTTTCTTCAAAGGTCGTTTTAATTACATTTACTAATCTGTGTGTTTGTTGGATCGTACTATGTTGTTTTCTGAAGCCGAATTGATGGTTCGGAATGCATCCTTTCGCGCTAAGTATTGGATTCAGCTTAGTTATTAATATTCTCTCAAATAACTTTGACACGTTTGATAAAAGGCTTATAGGTCTGTATGATTCTACTTTTGTGTGGTCTTTTCCTGGTTTAGGAATCATAGTTATCACCTTCGCGTCCGGAACAATTTTTATGTAATTTTTTGCAAATTGTAACCTTATCGCCAATTTTTTTTTCTTATTAAAAGAACTTTTCTAGCTATCCTTCGTGGAAGATTAGCCTTCTGTAAGCGTCGCCGAACTATTGGAGCGCTAACGGAATTTCTAATTTCGGCAGAAATCTGTCTTGATGACTTGAAAGAGTCTTTTGTTTCAAATTGAGACAATGTAATGATCAAATGTCGCATTGATTTTTGAGGCCTATCGCGTCTATTGTTATATTGTTTCTTAGCGCTTTTTGAACAAAATGAAGTGAAGTGTTCAGACACTTAAGAATTTCTTGTAAAGATTTTCCATTTTTAGGCAGTACTTCTGTAGTACAGTGTATATTTCGACCCATCTATACAATAATCTAAGGATACATTCAAATAATTTTCTTTCTAATAGGGATTACTTACCACGTTTTTTAGAAATATCAAAAAAATCATTTTATTTATGAATTTGTGTTTAAATTTTACGTGTATCTATTATTTTGATCAAACATATTTTTAAAATATTAAGAAAGTGTAGTAAGCTAAAGTTAACAGAAGGATAAACAAGTAAAAGTGCTATATTCGGCCGTGCCGAATCTTCCATACCCTTCACCACGGTGATTTGATATATTCAGACATGTACAGCATTATCCATATTGTTGACTCTTTACTTAAATAAATTCGTATAAGAAAAAATCATTATTCATGAGTTAAAAAAATAGAAGACAAATGAAAACAAATTCCGTTTGCTACAATTGTCGCCGTGTTGTCAGCTACTTAATGATATTGACGCCGACAGCTACATCGTAAACTCTGACATTGTTGTAGAAATACTTATTTTGCTTTTATAAAATTAAAAAACTTTTTCAAAAAATTATAAATATTTCCTCCAAAACTTTTTTTGCATATGAATTTTTAATTTGCTTTTTTGTGACATTTTCTTTTGTTGAATAAAATAGAAATTAGCCTAAGTTGACGACAGCCACAACGTTTCATTTTTGACAGTTGTAGGTTTTAAAACAGAGATATCATCTATTTAAAAATCAAACGCATTTAAAAAAATATGTTACTCTATATACACACATACATACATATTATGTATGAATTATTAAATATATGTTATGTTACAGTTTTTCATTTTCATTTTCAAAGAAATATTGAAATTTTTGTTTTAATTTTTCGAAAATTGTGTGTAAAAATATTTTTTTAAAAATTTTTTGTAAAATTTTATTCGAAAATTTTTTTGGAAATTTTTAAAAATTTTTTTTTTTCGAATATTTTTCTGTAAAATATCTTTTTTTAGAAAATGCTTTGTAAATTTTTTTTGTAAATATTTTTGAATAAAAATTTAAAAATTTTTTATTAAAAAATTTTTAAAAAAATATTTTTTTTTAATTTCATTGAATTTTTTTGTTAAATTTTGGACCTTTCTCCAATCTATATTGAGTTAGAATGGTCAGACTAAAGCAAAAAGAAATCCTTACAAAAAAAAAAATTTCATCATATTGACACATGGGGGGTCCTTTTAACTGCTCCTATTTGTCAGTGGGTACCCTGTGGGTCCATTGGCTACCTCTATGCGTATTGCTTTCTATTAAGGTCTCTAATACAAATCAAAGCAGAAAAACCCTAGCAATCTGAAAACAAACAAAAATCGCCCCTCGCAGGGGGTTATTGATCCCCCGAGATCTGTATGCACTCCTTGCGATCTACCTGTCGCAGTCTAATATTTATTTGACAAAAAAAGCAAAACAGAATCATTAAAGTCGAAAAAAATTTAAAAAAAAAAACAAAAAAAATATAGGTGGGCGTGGTTTTTGGCCCGTAGCCTCCAAAGGAATGATCCGATGTTGCTGAATTGCAATACCAAAATTTTCGAAACTATACCTGACAGATTGGTGTGCTTAAATTTTTTGTATCTCTTCTGGTGCCTTCGCAAATGACATTACCACACTAACATGGACAGACGGACATCGCTTAATCAACTTCTCTATGTATAAGGATCCAGAATATATATACTTTATGGGGTCGGAAATGAATATTGTAGACATTACACACGGAATGACAAACTTATATATACCCTTTCCACCTGTGGTGAAGGGTATAAAAATCATAGCTTAAAATAAGTACCCACTAGCGTATCTATTAATTTGATCAGGTGAATATATCTATATCTATATAAAAACAAGTGTACACTTAGATGTCACCACTAACTGCGGCAACGGGTTGAGCGATTTTAGCCAAAATTAGGGTATGTTGGGGATGGTATGTAATTGGTTTGTGTGAAGTTTGCCCAAAATGGGCTCAGTGGTTTCGGAGATATGGCATTTAAATTTTCCTATATATTCCCATACAAATATCAACAAAATGCCCTCAATTTTCCATATTATGATTTTTGTTGTCACTTGAAAAGTTACCAAACCATGTATCGTATTGTCTTATGTGTATAATGGCATTCGGTCTTTCTAATTGGAATGTTGAGCTTAATCTTTTCAGTCGTTTCTTCAATCGTCATTTTATTTGTTAGCTGACCATTCGATTTTCCACCTGCTATACACCTGCGTTGTAACAAAGTTTTCTTAATCACCTCCTCGATTAGTTGAACCTGATATGTGATGCAATCATTTCGCAGGGCTTAGACTTAGAAGGGCTGTAAGGGTGGACCCAGGCAACGCCGGGTATTGTATATATATATATTTTTTTTTTTTCATAATTTATTTATTGTATCTTCAATATTTTTGAACTAACAATAATTACTCGTATCTTAAGTCTAAAATAAAATATTCTTTTTAAGTCCAGCCAGTGCTAGACAAAAATAATGTTAATTACACGGATTTTGAAATCATTTGCGGGTCATCCCTCTAATGTACGGCCAAGAAAGGCAGTGTCTCTTCTTTTTAGTCGAATGTAACCAGGTTCATTCAGCATGTTACGCGCTAAAGGGTTTGGATGAGATTCAAGCCTCTTTAGATATGTGACTGCATGTTTCGCTATTTCTGCTTTAACTGATGGCATGTTTAGGTCTTTGTGGATGTTCGAATTTTTTATATACCAGGGAGCATATGTAATAATACGTAAAATCTTATTTTGGCGCCTTTGAATTTTTTCTACATTGCTAGCTGAGGCAGTGCCCCATAACTGAATCCCATAGCACCAAATTGGTTTGAGGACCGACTTGTACAGTAGAAGTTGACAATCTAAGCTCAGAGTGGAGTTTCTGCCAATAAGCCAATTTAGTTGTACTGCTTTTAGTTTCATTTGTGTTAACTTGAAGTCAATGTGGCTTTTCCAAGGCGACGGTCAAGATGTATACCCAGGTATTTAACGTCTGAAAGCTGTGGTATCATTTGGTTATTTATTCGAATAGGAGGGCATGAGTCCCTACGCAGTGTGAAAGTTATGTGAGTGCATTTTTGTTCATTCACTTTTATTCTCCATTTTTCTAGCCATTTTTCCAAATTGAGTATGTGGTCTTGTAAAATTTGTGATGCTTCTTGGGCACTTTCATGAATACTTAAGAAAGCTGTGTCATCTGCAAAAGTTGATGTGTGGACTAGGGTGCTAATTGGCATATCCGATGTGTACAGTAAATATAAAATTGGTCCCAAAATACTACCTTGGGGAACTCCGGCTTTAATGAGCTGTGGCGAGCTTAAAAAGTCACCTTCTTTTAATAAAAACTTGCGATTCGTTAAATAATCTTTTAAGAGCTTATACAAGTTTTCGGGCAAGTTCAGCTTTAGCTTAAATATTAAGCCTTCGTGCCAAACCTTATCGAATGCTTGAGAAACGTCGATAAAGAGCGCAGAACAGTATTTTTTTTTTCTTCAAAGGTCGTTTTAATTACATTTACTAATCTGTGTGTTTGTTGGATCGTACTATGTTGTTTTCTGAAGCCGAATTGATGGTTCGGAATGCATCCTTTCGCGCTAAGTATTGGATTCAGCTTAGTTATTAATATTCTCTCAAATAACTTTGACACGTTTGATAAAAGGCTTATAGGTCTGTATGATTCTACTTTTGTGTGGTCTTTTCCTGGTTTAGGAATCATAGTTATCAAAGAGACCTTCCACTCTGAGGGAATGTACTCAAGACGTAAGATGGCATTAAAAACAAACAGAATAATTCTGCGACCTATACGGGGCAACTCAACTAACATCTTGTTACTTGTTTTATCAACGCCAGGGGCTTTTTTGGTGTTTAAATCCGCTATTGCCCTTTCAATATCGCTAAATTCAAATCTTAGGGGTACTAAAGCACTAGTCTCTACTGATGGCAACTCAGCTATATCAGTGCATACATTTGGGGTGAAAACCTTCTTCAAATGTCCAACAAATTGCCTTTTTCGGTATCATTCCTTGCCCAGTTTCCACAAGAAGTTCGCAAGGGAGGCTTACGTACGACCGGTCTTTTAAAGTTCCTACAAGCACGCCATAATGAATAATCTGATTGTGCAGTTGCCTCGAGGTCTTCCAAGTAATTTTTCAGAGATGCTACTCTTCGAGATTCTAGCAGTTGTCTTTGCCGTTTCGTGCAATATTTAAGTTTAGATTTGAGTTGATATATATATATATATATATATATATCAACTCAAATCTAAACTTAAATATGCTAAAAATGCTACATCAGAAATAAAATGATCGTTTATAAGATACTCTGATAAGCATTTATCAATTTTTTCCATCTCCATAAACTCAAGAACTTCTTTTCTTAAATAAAACAGTCTGTTAAGACATTGTCCTCTACTTAGCCACCGAACCTAGGTACACATTTTGAAATCATGGTATAAAGCATTTTTAAATTTTAGGAAGGATACCAATTTTCTATGCGTAAGCGAATGATGTCCCCCTCGAATTTTATTGATTATTCGTTCCGCAATCTTCATTGTCGGACAATCACTAATAAATTTTGAGGCTAGAGCAGCCTGGTGAATAACACAATGAAAAGAATCAACATCAAAACCATGATTTTTCAACTGGCCGATAAATCCTTCATGTTTACCAGTCATTACATGTGCACCATCAGTACATACGCCAGCAAATTATTCAGTGTCTACAATCGACAGAAGCTTATCGTGTACAACATCAAATAATAATTTACCCGTAACATTGCCGTAAAAAGTTTCCAGTGAAAACATTGTTTCGCAAACTTTGTATTCTTCATCTACACAACGAACACAAATAATAAGCTCAGACAAATCGTTTATGTCAGTGCTCTCATCCAAGCAAAGAGAATAAAATTCACATTGGCTGAGTTTTTCCTTAATAGCCAACTCTACTGATGCCCCCGATAGAGCAGTTCTCCGTGCAATAGTCATTCGCGACAAAGACACTGATTGCATAAATGTACAATTAAGTTGCAGAAAAGTTTTACTTAATAATTCTTTAATAAAAATTCCATCAGTAAAAGGTCTGCCTTGCCTGACAATATCTAGAGCCACCATGCTTGAAATTTTTCCTCTTAAATTAAAATCTTTTTCATTTTCATTGTTTTCATCCAATTCTTAGATCTATTAAAAAGCTCTTTTTTCTCGTCATCATTATATTTAATTATGTTAGAATGGAAAGAATCATAATGTCTTTTAATAACATTTTCTCTATAGCTTTTAAATGTTTGATGACATAAAAGACATTGAACATTTCCAAAAGCATTGTTCATCATAAAATAATAATGTAAAAAATGTAAAAAAAAATATAAAAATATAAAATTTTAGAAATCTCATTTATGAGAAATATCAAAAATGTTGAAATTTGAATGCTCATAAATAAAAAATTCTGAACCTTGTTCAACACTGCTGAATGTTTTATGATTTGAAAACGTTAAAAAACAACTTTAGGTGATTTATGTACATATTACTAAATATGATTCCTAATAATCATTAGTTAAAGAAATTTTTGAATATTTCAATATTTTTATAATAAAAAACAAGGCTTATTTATATCAGGTGATGTTGAGAGCACATCTGAAATTTGTTTGTTTACGTTTTTTGCCGGCTGGTTCAAGGCACATTCATCAGGTAACCTCACTACCAAAGCGAATCCATAACAGGTGATTGCAGTGGCGAAAAAGCTCATTATATTGTTACGAAAGAAGAATTTATTCATTATAAGCTCTGAACAACAATACTCTCGAACAACAACAACATTAATGGCTTATTTTCTTACAATGATGGAAGAAAGAAACGCCTCATACAAAAATTCGCATTTACGCATACACACACACACAGATTAAATAAACACTCTTCTGTTAAATACACAGCCACATACATAAATACAAGCATAAACAAATAAACAGCCACACACACAGGTATAAAGAAATAAATAGCCACAAATACACACAAACAGAAAACAAGAGCAATAACAATCGAACCTGCCAGATATGTCTGGAATAGAACATTCTGGTGCTTTTAATCACCTATATAAGCGAATCGTGCTGGCGAGTAATATGGCAGTATTAATTTAAAAGTCAAAGAGTTAAGTTGTCGAATTTTAAGAGTGTTTTACAGTTTGCTGTATTTTTTTAACAGTGGTATTAATAAATAAAGTGACTTACAGTAAAAGTAATAACAGCGTGTATTTATTTTGCAATTAAAAGAACCCAAAGTAAAAACGTAACAATTGGTGACAGAAGTAAAATTGTAAAATAAAATAACTTAAGAAAAATAATAAACAACAATGAAATTTGAAGAACTTAAAGTGGAGCAGCTGAAAAAGGAGTTGAGTAAGCTGGATTTGCCAACAGCAGGTAACAAAACAGAACTGCAGAAGAGGCTCATAGATGAATTCAAGCGTCATGGCATGGACATTGGCGCATATGAGTTCGATGAAAAAGAGGTGGCTGAGGTATGTAGCCGTGAAACAACAACAGCAAGTAGCATGGACTTCAATACGATGTTTGCCGCTATGATGGAGAAAATGGGAGAAGTTCAGGAAGCTTCTAGAGCAAACAGCGAAAAACTGTTAGCTGAAGTAAGAGATGAAGTACAAGAAGCTTCTAGAGCAAACAGCGAAACCCTGTTAGCTGAAGTACAAGAAGTTTCTAGAACAAACAGCGAGAAACTACTGGAAACAGTAAATGAGAAACTGGAGAAAAATCAACAACTTCTAGCTGAGATTCAAGAAGTTTCTAGAGCGAATAATGAGAAACTTTTGGGACAAGTCAACGAAAACCTTCGACAAATTTCTGAAACCATTAATAAGCGAGTAGACTACGTAGAAGTCAAGTTCGACGAAAAAATCTCTGCCGTAGAAGTGCAACTGTCCGGTTTAAACAGAAAAGTGAATCTTCTAGAAACTAGTGGCGTCGAAGTACAGGTAAAGGATGTCGATGTAAAGCTGCAGGAGCTTGAAAACAAAATTATGAGCCTGGAAATAAGAGAAGGTCCAGTACGAGTAGTGACTGAAAACACAAATAGGATAAAAGCTCCCAGTTTCGACGGCAACATACCCTTCAACGTCTTCAAATTTCAGTTTGAGACAGTGGCCAGTAAAAATCTATGGAGCAATGAAGAGAAAGCGATTGAACTGATTCTGGCACTTAAAGGATCTGCAGCAGAAGTCCTCGAAAGCCTACCAACTAGCTGCAGAAATAATTATGAGGACATAATGCTGGCGTTACAGCGGAAATATGGCGGCGATCATAAAAAGGAGCTGTATAGAATGGAGCTACGCGGCAGGCTGCAGAGAGCAAATGAGACGCTTCAGGATTGCGCCATGGAGATAGAGCGCTTGGTGCAGCTAATATACCCTGGAGAAAACCATCCACTTCTAGAACAGTTCAAGGTGGAGGCATTTGTTAATGGTATTCGTGACCCAGATATTAAGCACGCAGTTTGCGCTAAGCAAAACACTTCCTTTGCTGAAACCATTGCTTACGCTCTGGCTCAAGAAACAGCAAAAGTCATTTCGAGGCCGCAGTCATACAAAGTGCGAAAAGTTGAAGTTGTTGCTGAAGATGAAAAAACAACAATGGACGACATAAAGCAAGTACTTGAGTCGGTAAAGAAAGTCTTAGATGAAAGACAAGGTAAGACAAACGCTAAGTGCTTTAATTGCGGCAAAGTCGGCCATTTTCAACGAAACTGTAAGGCAGCAAGAAAACGAGCCAGATCTGTTTCGCCGCCAAGAAACAATAAACGTGCGACTCATGGAATATCTCGAGAGTCGTTAAACTAAAGAGAGCTAGCACTACGGGGCATGAGCTAGCTCCCACAACCGAGGGCCCCACAATCTCCATATCTGTGATGCAGCAGCAAAACAGCAATCTTACTGCAAGCGGGTATATCAACGGAGGAAAGCGTATTCTGACAATAGACGTCGCAGTCTATAATAAGGCCCGATTTAGTAAAGGGAAAAGTGGAACAATTGAATAATGTAAGCCTGCGCACCGCTACCGGAGAATTTGCTACTGTCTATGGTAAGGCCAAAGTCAGATTAACTATAGCCAACATGAGTGTGGACCATGTGTTCATTGTTGCCGATATCGTGGACGAAGTTATTATTGGCGCAGATTTTATGATCATGCATGGAGTCGATCTGCGCATGGGGCAACAAATAATGATCTGGCGAAACGTCGAAATACCCCTTGATATTGGATATGTGAGTAAATCTGCAGTAAGGAAGTTGGTTGATGTAGCATCCCAGAAATTACCACCTCAGGCAGAAACTGTGATATGGGCACGTATGGAGGAAGATTGTGAGGACAACCGGTTGTGGGTGGTAGAACCATCAGGAATTAAGAGTGAAACAATAACAGCAAAAGCCCTCGTGAAAACCTGTAAGAATGGAAAAATTCCTGTGAGAGTGTTAAATCTATCCAGCAGTGAAAAAGTAATTGGTAAAAACTCTCACATAGCTCAATGTACACCAGCAGAGGCCATAATTAATTGCGAGAGAGACTTGGAGCCTGAAAAACTGTCAACTAAAGAGCGCGAAATACTAGCAGAACACGTGGGGAAATGGGTAGCAGAGCTGGAGCCACCTGACAGAAACAAAGCCAAGCAGCTGCTACGAAAGTACGCCTCTGTCTTCGCCCTAAAAGATAAAAGCCAAGGTAGAACGGCAATAGTGAAGCATGAAATAAACACTGTCGAATCGAGGCCCATAAAACAAGCTCCCAGGAGCATTCCCCTAGCCAAGTGGAGCGAAGTAAAGCAGCTAGTCAACGAAATGGAGCGAGACGGAATCATCGAACCATCTTCGAGTCCCTGGAGCTCGCCGGTAGTTTTAGTAAAGAAGAAAGATGGCAGCACTAGATTCTGCGTTGACTACAGAAAGCTCAACGATGTTACCAAAAAGGACAGTTATCCGCTACCAAGAATCGATGACACCTTGGACACGCTAGCAGGAACCAAGTGGTTTTCTACGCTAGATTTACAGAGCGGTTACTGGCAAGTCGAGATAGCAGGCAAAGATAAAGAAAAAACTGCTTTTAGTGCTCTCGATGGTTTATGGCAGTTTAATGTTATGCCATTTGGTCTCTGCAACGCTCCAGCCACCTTCGAGCGCTTAATGGAACGAGTGTTAAAGGGACTCAATTGGAAGTCATGCCTGGTGTATCTGGATGACATAATTGTCATGGGAAAGACCTTCGATGAACACCTAAGGAATATGGAAGAAGTCTTCAGGCGTATATCAGCTTCTGGACTGAAGCTCAGTGTTAAGAAATGTGCATTGTTTCAGAAGGAAGTCAAATACTTGGGGCATCGTGTAACAGCAGAGGGCATATCAACCGATGAAGATAAAATACGGGCAGTAAAGGACTGGCCTCGTCCTCAAAATCTTCACGAGTTACGAAGTTTCTTGGGACTCTGCACATACTACAGACGATTTGTGCCAAATTTTGCTAGTGTTGCTGCGAGCCTACATGAGCTAACCAAAAAGTCGCGACCCTACCAGTGGAATGAAGCAGCCGAGGAAGCATTTCAGAAGCTCAAGGAATTATTGTGTGTGGCACCTATCCTGGCATATCCAGTAGCTGGGCGAAAATTCATGCTAGACACTGATGCAAGCGGATATGGAATAGGAGGCGTGCTGTCTCAAGTAGTAGATGGGACAGAAAAGGTTATAGGCTACTACAGCAGAGTACTTTCGAAGCCTGAAAGAAACTATTGCGTAACGCGACGAGAGCTTCTAGCAGCATTGGAGTGCATAAAACACTACCACAAATATTTGTATGGCCAACATTTTACGTTGAGGACAGATCATGCCGCACTCAGGTGGTTGCTGCAATTCAAGAGCCCTGAAGGACAGCTTGCACGCTGGATAGAGCGTCTTCAGAGCTATGACTTTAGTATTGAGCACAGAAAAGGAGGCAAGCATAACAACGCAGACGCCCTTTCTAGGCGGCCATGTGATCTGGGGTGTAAGCATTGCACAAAGGCGGAGAGAAAAGAATTTGTTATTGATGTTCGGCTTACACATATAGAATCTAGTGAAGACTGGCCGACTGCACAAAGAAACGATCCCATATTGGCAAAAGTTATAGCGGCTAAAGAGGAAGACAGAAGACCGACGCGAAGTGAGACCTCACCAGAAAGTCCACTGGCGAAGGCATATTGGGCCCAGTGGAACAGTCTCAGGTTGAAGGATGGCTGCTTATGTCGCACCTGGGAAAGCACAGACGGTAAAACTGTGATAGACTTAATCGTCGTGCCATCCCCCAAGATCAAAGAGGTCATGAAACAATTCCACAATGGTCCTAGCGGAGGTCACCTCGGTGTAACGAAGACGCTGGAAAAGATAAAACAACGGTTCTATTGGGTCGGCTGTCAACAAGCCGTAGCAGAGTGGATAGCCAATTGCCAGGAGTGCATTGCAGCAAAGGGTCCAGTACGAAGGAGTCGGGGGCAGCTTCAGCAGTACAATTCAGGTGCTCCCTTTGAACGTATAGCGATGGACGTAGCAGGTCCCTTCCCTGCTAGCAATGCTGGAAACCGATACGTTTTAGTGGTCATGGACTATTTTAGCAAATGGCCGGAAGTATATGCCATTCCCAATCAAGAAGCCAGAACGATTGTAGACGCTTTTATAAGCAACTGGGTGTGTCGCTATGGTGTTCCCTTAGAACTACACGCCGACCAAGGCCGAAATTTTGAATCCGTTATATTCAAAGAGATGTGCGAGGTATACGGAATAAGAAAGACCAGAACGACACCGTTACATCCGCAATCTGATGGTATGGTCGAACGATTCAATCGAACCCTGGAAGAATACCTGAGAAAAGTGGTCAGCGCACATCAGAGGGACTGGGATGAGCATATACCCAAGTTTTTATTGGCATATAGATCAGCTGTTCACGATTCCACCTCACGAACACCAGCGAAAATAGTCTTTGGATCTGAGCTAAATTTGCCTGCAGATTTAGAGTTTGGTGTTAAGCCAACATCGGCAGAAGGAGACGGCGAAAACTCTAGTCAGGCGCAAAGGGACCTTCAGGAGATTCACGAATTCATGCGGAGTCGGATACAATTAACCAGTGATAAAATGAAAGCCAGATATGATCGAGCTGCCAACTCTGAGGGATTTAACGAGGGACAACTGGTTCTACTTTTTAACCTACAACGGAAGAAAGGATTATCACCCAAACTACAATCTCATTGGGATGCACCTTATAGAGTAATAAAGCGGCTAAACGACGTAGTTTACAGAATACAGAAATTACAGAGCCCAAGATCAAAAATGAAAGTTGTGCACTTGGAGCGGCTAGCCAACTATGGAAAAGGTACATCTGTGTCTGTTCGGGACGAACAGGTTTGAGAAGGGGGTAGTGTTACGAAAGAAGAATTTATTCATTATAAGCTCTGAACAACAATATTCTCGAACAACAACAACATTAATGGCTTATTTTCTTACAATGATGGAAGAAGGAAACGCCTCATACAAAAATTCGCATTTACGCATACACACACACACACAGATTAAATAAACACTCTTCTGTTAAATACACAGCCACATACATAAATACAAGCATAAACAAATAAACAGCCACACACACAGGTATAAAGAAATAAATAGCCACAAATACAGGTATAAAGAAATAACCAATCACACAAACAGAAAACAAGAGCAATAACAATCGAACCTGCCAGATATGTCTGGAATAGAACATTCTGGTGCTTTTAATCACCTATATAAGCGAATCGTGCTGGCGAGTAATATGGCAGTATTAATTTAAAAGTCAAAGAGTTAAGTTGTCGAATTTTAAGAGTGTTTAACAGTTTGCTGTATTTTTTTAACAGTGGTATTAATAAATAAAGTGACTTACAGTAAAAGTAATAACAGCGTGTATTTATTTTGCAATTAAAAGAACCCAACGTAAAGTAAAAACGTAACAATATGCATGAAAGCGAAAAGTCAAACTTCATATAAAAAAATTATAAACAAATTTTTTCTCTATGAAATTTGACAACTGCAAAGGAGCCGAAAAAGCCTGAATTCGCCCGTGCAATCACCTAGTATTAATTCGCTCTGCTCACTACCATGGTATAATAATACAGGTACAGTGAAAACTCCTAACGGACAACTCCCGTAGACGATCACCTTTTTTAAACGGACAATTTTCCAAGTCCCTTTATTTACCACGAATTTTTTGAACAAATTACTCTCTTCTAGACGGACATCCCACTGGGCGGACGCGGACACATTTTTTCTATAAAATACCTCCAGTAGACGCACAAAAACATTAACACAAAAAAAATCTGGAGTGGCCTACACTCAACTTTAACATACCCAATGGAAACAGATATTTTTATCGTTATATTACATAAAGAATAGAAGTTCAAAGTATAATAGGTATATTCGAATCGAAAAATTAATTATTTTCGGTTTGGGGTGTTAAATAAACTTCCCCTTACCCCATCCCGATTATGCCCAAAATTAACACAACTCTTCATCTCCATATACCAAAGGCACATACTAAATTTCGTTTTAATATGTCATACGGTATGACCTGTAGAGCGTTCACATACTCTCCACATACACATAAGTTTTAGAAAATAACGAGTCTAGTTTTGAAGAGTTATTAAACATCGATCAAATTGCATATACTGAAAATTATGACATTAAAATATATTTCGAAGATGCAAAAACTTCAGAGGTAATATCAAGTGATTCAGAAAAGGAATTTGTAGAGCACAAAATAGTTCAAATTACATCATTCGATGAAGCGATTGAATGAATGAATTAAAAAATTAAATAAAAATACATACTTAAGTTGTGTTGGAATTTGTCTATTTATTAGTCATAATTGCATATTTAATAGCACAAAGTTCTGACCTTTTTTAATAACCTATCCCGTGAGCGGACACATCCCGTTAACGGCCAAATCTGTTGTGATGGTCGGTGTCCGCCTACGGGAGATTTTACTGTATATGCAAGGCGAATTTTAAAAAACTAAGCAATCTGTTCTGCCCGACTGTGTCAAAATATTTTACTAAAATATAAAGAAAAATATAAATAACATGAACTTCGAAAACACTTCTATGACAAATTATACATTAAATTAAAAATAATTAAACATTATAATAAAAAAAACTGGTTTACCTTAAATAATTGAAATTAATTATATGTAAAAGGAAGCCTTTTTAAGAAAAGGTTTTAAATATTTAATACTCGGTAAATGGAAGTATAAAAAGATTTTAGATATTTATTTAACATAAGTAATGATATTTAATTTAAAAGTTAAAATTTATAAAGATCAATCTCCAATAATTAATTTTGATTAAGATTAAAGTTGCTTAAGTTTTCAAAGTTATTCTGCTTGGTCAACTGTACAAGCCATAATATTAAAATAACCACTGCCCACTGTCATTATTCTAAAGAGCCCCTACATTTAGCCAATTCACTATGTCTGCTAAATTCCTAAATCCTAAAGTGCTATTTAGGGTCAAATAGCACTACTGTGAACGACCTGTCGTATGTCAGCCATTGTGTATTTCAATAAACGTCATACGACTACACAGAAATTTCATAAACAACAGAAAACATATAATAAAATCAAACATGCCAACTTTTCCAAACAAAAAACGCAGAAATATGAGTGTGGCATCACTGAATTCAATAGCACGATGAGAAAACATAGTATTAAAGTACTATTGTCATATAATATTTTTTAATGAGAAATACCAACAACATTTTTATGACAGTCATAAATATTTATGACAATAGGACAATAGAACACAATAGCAGACATAGTGAATTGGCTAATTGTAGTTTTCAACACACGACTTCTGAATGCGTTTTGACTTCATTAAGGGACTCTGTAGATTTACAGGGACCCTGCAGGGACACCCAAATAAATACGCAGTAATTATGAACTAAATCTAACGAACATGGTCGGCTTTAAGACCATGTTTTTTAGGTTATGCCGAATACCAAATTTCCGCCTACGAGAACTGATTTATGTAAATTTAATTGCAAAGTTTGACTTAAACATTGCAAGTTAAATAAAGGATTGAATAAAATACAGCAATTAGTTTACAATGCACGGAGTGATATAAAAAAAATGTAAAGAGTGATTTTTTAAGAGCTTGAGAACTTTTTTTTAAAAAAAAACGCATAAAATTTGCAAAATCTCATCGGTTCTTTATTTGAAACGTTAGATTGGTCCATGACATTTACTTTTTGAAGATAATTTCATTTAAATGTTGACCGCGGCTGCGTCTTAGGTGGTCCATTCGGAAAGTCCAATTTTGGGCAACTTTTTCGAGCATTTCGGCCGGAATAGCCCGAATTTCTTCGGAAATGTTGTCTTCCAAAGCTGGAATAGTTGCTGGCTTATTTCTGTAGACTTTAGACTTGACGTAGCCCCACAAAAAATAGTCTAAAGGCGTCAAATCGCATGATCTTGGTGGCCAACTTACCGGTCCATTTCTTGAGATGAATTGTTCTCCGAAGTTTTCCCTCAAAATGGCCATAGAATCGCGAGCTGTGTGGCATGTAGCGCCATCTTGTTGAAACCACATGTCAACCAAGTTCAGTTGTTCCATTTTTGGCAACAAAAAGTTTGTTAGCATCGAACGATAGCGATCGCCATTCACCGTAACGTTGCGTCCAACAGCATCTTTGAAAAAATACGGTCCAATGATTCCACCAGCGTACAAACCACACCAAACAGTGCATTTTTCGGGATGCATGGGCAGTTCTTGAACGGCTTCTGGTTGCTCTTCACTCCAAATGCGGCAATTTTGCTTATTTACGTAGCCATTCAACCAGAAATGAGCCTCATCGCTGAACAAAATTTGTCACATTTGAACATTTCGAACCGAACACTGATTTTGGTAATAAAATTCAATGATTTGCAAGCGTTGCTCGTTAGTAAGTCTATTCATGATGAAATGTCAAAGCATACTGAGCATCTTTCTCTTTGGCACCATGTCTGAAATCTCACGTGATCTGTCAAATACTAATGCATGAAAATCCTAACCTCAAAAAAATCACCCATTATTTTATTATTTTTTTGTTGAAATTATTTCTAAATTTTCAGTGCTCGAATAGAGTTTTATACAAGGTTTGACATTTTCAGATAAGCAAATTTAAACAGCTGTTCTAACAGTTTTACCTATATTATTATGCCATGTTCACTACGAAGGGGAAATATTAAGACGATAATTTTAAAAGTTTAACTATCAAAAATCCATATAAAAAATTGTTTTTTCGCCTTAATATATCCCTGCCTTGATAGCACTTAAGTCGAATTTATTTATTTTGACAAATTAAATAAATTCGACTAAAATGAAAATATTTATTTATTTATAATATATTTTGAAATCAATTCATAAAGTAAGTATACAAAAGGCGCCGGATAACTGGACTATAGGTGCACGAAAAAGAAAGTTATTACTTTTGAATATTGAGAATATGTATGTAAATAACAATTATTGACAAAAAGAAAGTACGTACAATATGCAATTCGTATTCGTACTCCTTCAGCTTTCGTAAAAACGACTACCAAGGGATATTCATCAGGTAACCTCACTGCGAAGGGGAAATATTAAGGCGAAAATTTTTATATTTTTTTTATATGTAGTTTGATAGTTCAACTTCCATTAAATAGGAAAAATTGTAAGTTTAACTGTCAAATTCCATATAAAAAAAATTGTAAATTTTCGCCTTAATATTTCTCCTCCGTAGTGAGACTACCAGATGAATACGCCTTGACGACTACCATGTAATAAAATAAATAACTAAATAGACTTTTTTTGAATAATTTCAAGCAAAAGGCGTTATTTAACAAAACAAATGAACAAAAAATTTTAATTCAATATTTCTGTGGCAATAAGGAAAAAGTGCTTAAGTCTGATTTTTAAGTTTTTTAGGAGAGCAATTTTAAACTTTAAAATAAATTAAAAAAGAAATAACTTATCTTTAAGCTTTACCTATGGGAGTCAAACGTATGTTTTGGAAAAATATATTATATCTACCAAAAGTACGCAGGCGTTACAATTAATAAGTTGTGAAAGAAGTTTTTATGTTTTCGAAAAATAGCTTCTAGTTTCTTAAGCTTTTTTCCAAATGCGATTCGACATTGAAAAAAGATAAGCAGAAAGTTATTTTGCCATAACTTCCTGACAAATGGTACAAAATAATTGAAACTTTGCACATGGGTACTTTAAACTACGCAGATTTCAAAGGTGCCGGTAACTTAATTTTTGCTTAAGTCGACTTAAGCACTTATTCCTTATTGCCACAGATTTTGTCACAATTCACTATTTTTAAAAACAAAACTGATATTCGTACACATAAATTTTATGTAAAATAATTTTAAAACTAACTTTAATAATTAGTTGGATAATTTTACATCAAATAAGCTTGGGAATTTACAATTTTAAAAAGTTTTGTAAGTTAATTTATTTTTGAAATGATTTACAATATTACGGAAATAGTGCATTTTCTAAGGGTGTACGAATATGGATTTTGCATATTCTAAATATTGAATTAATCTACAACTAAAGCTTTATTGATGAACTTTAATATTTGTTGCTGATAAACGAAACAACTGGGTACATATGTATGTATATTGGCTTTATAAATTTCATGCTGGAGAAGCTGTATTGGCAAATATACGTTCTTCCCAGCATTAAGATCAGAATAAACCTAAAGTTTTGCAAGTTGTTTCAGTTCCAGTTTTAATTCTTCCTTGGTAAAAAGCTAAATTCTCAATTCCAGTTGAATTGTAAGGGACTGGGTAGACTGAAATCTCTCATGGAAGATTTCAAATAAAACAGCCATTATTAAAAGTACGTATCGTCTTAAGACCTTCCAGACTAATAAATACAGTAGTTTTCCGATTTAACGACCATTCGATTCTGCAAACATCGATTTTAGCGAGCAGGTCTTTTTGTTCCATTCCACTCAGTTTAGCGAACAAAATAGTATAGTTTTGATTGAAAAAAAACTATTGCTACATAAATTGAAAAAATTTCCTACACAAATAAACAAAACAAAGCGAATATAAAAATGTACCGTTATTTTAAGTGTTAGAACGAATTTATACGATGCCATTTTTTCATGCCATTTTTTTCATGTCTCTTTTTTTAAAGTTGCAGCGAATTTCGTGGCACATTTTTACGATGATATTTTTCATGCAATCGGCTTGAATTTGTTTTTGACATTTTCTTTTGATTTCATATTCGTAATTTTTATTGTTTATGCGTTATTTCAAAAAAATATATACACTCGTACTGAAACACAAAATAAATAAAAATGAAACAAGCAAATAACGAAATTTTGCAAGAAATTATTAAAATCATATAGAAATGTATACATAATTAAACCAAACAATTTCATTTTTTGAAATCAACTCTGAACGAACGAAAATCGCACAAAGCAAGTGTCAAAAATCCCCTCAAAATTCAGGCCATGCCATTTTGTTTACCCCGCTTGCTTCTCTACTCCTCTTGCCGACAAACTAAAATTGCATGCAACTAGTTTCATGAAAAATGTCATGGTGTAAGTTGGCTCTTAATTGTGTATTCTTCGTTTGTTTTGATGCAGCTACAATATCAGTTTGGCATGTTCTTTTGTAGTGTGAGCATAAAAATAAGTACCAGAAAAAGATTGTTTTTAAAAGAAAAAAGAAAAATTATTAACGATCACCGAAACGGATTGAGAGTTAATGATTTGTGCAAAAAGTATGGTTTGAAAACATCCACAGCATGTACGTTTTTAAAGTCGAAGGAAAATCTTGTAAAAAATGAGGAATATACAAACTTCGGATTTAAAAATCGAAAAGCTATTAAACAAGGCAAATTTCATAGAATGGAGATAGCACTTTTTTCTTGGTTTCAACAACAGCGAAAATCTTACATGCCGGTTTCTGGCACAATTCTATAGTTCAAAGCCAAGGAAATTCATAAAAAGCTTTATGTTGGACTTTTTAACGCAAGCCGCGGGTGGTTAAACAGATTCAAAAAGCGTTTTGCATTCGGCTACTAAACAAAGTGGAGAAAAACTTTCATCTAATGCACTAGATGTTGAACCTTTTAAGAAGAAACTGTAGCAAGTTATTTTAGAAAATAATTTACCACTGGATACTTTTAATGCCGACGAAACCGGTATTTTTTGGAAGGCACTACATGAGAGAACGTACGTACGTATGTGCTCTACATGTGATATGAATTCGTTCTTTTTTAATTTTTTATACGTTATATAGCTTAAACAGTTATTTTAAACAAAATAAAATACAACTACAAAAAAAACTCAATTCTAGTTGTTTATTAATCAGTAATACGGATATTTATATAAGTATAGCGAACTTTTCGATTAAACGAACAGGCCTGACAAACCACCAGCTCGTTAAACCGGAAAACTACTGTAATTTGAAATTTCCACATAATGACTATTGAAGAATTGTTTAAATATAAATTTTGTTTAAATTGTTTAAATATAACGCCTTTACAAGCAGCTGTACGTTACAAATTACATTGTAAATATTAGAGTTTATATTACCCCTGCCTCTATTAGTCATTAAAATGTCTTAACAAAAGTCAATTTTTTTATATAAAAAAAACATTTTTAAATTCAATAGCACGATGAGAAAACATAGTATTAAAGTACTATTGTCATATAATATTTTTTAATGAGAAATACCAACAACATTTTTATGACAGTCATAAATATTTATGACAATAGGACAATAGAACACAATAGCAGACATAGTGAATTGGCTAATTGTAGTTTTCAACACACGACTTCTGAATGCGTTTTGACTTCATTAAGGGACTCTGTAGATTTACAGGGACCCTGCAGGGACACCCAAATAAATACGCAGTAATTATGAACTAAATCTAACGAACATGGTCGGCTTTAAGACCATGTTTTTTAGGTTATGCCGAATACCAAATTTCCGCCTACGAGAACTGATTTATGTAAATTTAATTGCAAAGTTTGACTTAAACATTGCAAGTTAAATAAAGGATTGAATAAAATACAGCAATTAGTTTACAATGCACGGAGTGATATAAAAAAAATGTAAAGAGTGATTTTTTAAGAGCTTGAGAACTTTTTTTTAAAAAAAAACGCATAAAATTTGCAAAATCTCATCGGTTCTTTATTTGAAACGTTAGATTGGTCCATGACATTTACTTTTTGAAGATAATTTCATTTAAATGTTGACCGCGGCTGCGTCTTAGGTGGTCCATTCGGAAAGTCCAATTTTGGGCAACTTTTTCGAGCATTTCGGCCGGAATAGCCCGAATTTCTTCGGAAATGTTGTCTTCCAAAGCTGGAATAGTTGCTGGCTTATTTCTGTAGACTTTAGACTTGACGTAGCCCCACAAAAAATAGTCTAAAGGCGTCAAATCGCATGATCTTGGTGGCCAACTTACCGGTCCATTTCTTGAGATGAATTGTTCTCCGAAGTTTTCCCTCAAAATGGCCATAGAATCGCGAGCTGTGTGGCATGTAGCGCCATCTTGTTGAAACCACATGTCAACCAAGTTCAGTTGTTCCATTTTTGGCAACAAAAAGTTTGTTAGCATCGAACGATAGCGATCGCCATTCACCGTAACGTTGCGTCCAACAGCATCTTTGAAAAAATACGGTCCAATGATTCCACCAGCGTACAAACCACACCAAACAGTGCATTTTTCGGGATGCATGGGCAGTTCTTGAACGGCTTCTGGTTGCTCTTCACTCCAAATGCGGCAATTTTGCTTATTTACGTAGCCATTCAACCAGAAATGAGCCTCATCGCTGAACAAAATTTGTCACATTTGAACATTTCGAACCGAACACTGATTTTGGTAATAAAATTCAATGATTTGCAAGCGTTGCTCGTTAGTAAGTCTATTCATGATGAAATGTCAAAGCATACTGAGCATCTTTCTCTTTGGCACCATGTCTGAAATCTCACGTGATCTGTCAAATACTAATGCATGAAAATCCTAACCTCAAAAAAATCACCCATTATTTTATTATTTTTTTGTTGAAATTATTTCTAAATTTTCAGTGCTCGAATAGAGTTTTATACAAGGTTTGACATTTTCAGATAAGCAAATTTAAACAGCTGTTCTAACAGTTTTACCTATATTATTATGCCATGTTCACTACGAAGGGGAAATATTAAGACGATAATTTTAAAAGTTTAACTATCAAAAATCCATATAAAAAATTGTTTTTTCGCCTTAATATATCCCTGCCTTGATAGCACTTAAGTCGAATTTATTTATTTTGACAAATTAAATAAATTCGACTAAAATGAAAATATTTATTTATTTATAATATATTTTGAAATCAATTCATAAAGTAAGTATACAAAAGGCGCCGGATAACTGGACTATAGGTGCACGAAAAAGAAAGTTATTACTTTTGAATATTGAGAATATGTATGTAAATAACAATTATTGACAAAAAGAAAGTACGTACAATATGCAATTCGTATTCGTACTCCTTCAGCTTTCGTAAAAACGACTACCAAGGGATATTCATCAGGTAACCTCACTGCGAAGGGGAAATATTAAGGCGAAAATTTTTATATTTTTTTTATATGTAGTTTGATAGTTCAACTTCCATTAAATAGGAAAAATTGTAAGTTTAACTGTCAAATTCCATATAAAAAAAATTGTAAATTTTCGCCTTAATATTTCTCCTCCGTAGTGAGACTACCAGATGAATACGCCTTGACGACTACCATGTAATAAAATAAATAACTAAATAGACTTTTTTTGAATAATTTCAAGCAAAAGGCGTTATTTAACAAAACAAATGAACAAAAAATTTTAATTCAATATTTCTGTGGCAATAAGGAAAAAGTGCTTAAGTCTGATTTTTAAGTTTTTTAGGAGAGCAATTTTAAACTTTAAAATAAATTAAAAAAGAAATAACTTATCTTTAAGCTTTACCTATGGGAGTCAAACGTATGTTTTGGAAAAATATATTATATCTACCAAAAGTACGCAGGCGTTACAATTAATAAGTTGTGAAAGAAGTTTTTATGTTTTCGAAAAATAGCTTCTAGTTTCTTAAGCTTTTTTCCAAATGCGATTCGACATTGAAAAAAGATAAGCAGAAAGTTATTTTGCCATAACTTCCTGACAAATGGTACAAAATAATTGAAACTTTGCACATGGGTACTTTAAACTACGCAGATTTCAAAGGTGCCGGTAACTTAATTTTTGCTTAAGTCGACTTAAGCACTTATTCCTTATTGCCACAGATTTTGTCACAATTCACTATTTTTAAAAACAAAACTGATATTCGTACACATAAATTTTATGTAAAATAATTTTAAAACTAACTTTAATAATTAGTTGGATAATTTTACATCAAATAAGCTTGGGAATTTACAATTTTAAAAAGTTTTGTAAGTTAATTTATTTTTGAAATGATTTACAATATTACGGAAATAGTGCATTTTCTAAGGGTGTACGAATATGGATTTTGCATATTCTAAATATTGAATTAATCTACAACTAAAGCTTTATTGATGAACTTTAATATTTGTTGCTGATAAACGAAACAACTGGGTACATATGTATGTATATTGGCTTTATAAATTTCATGCTGGAGAAGCTGTATTGGCAAATATACGTTCTTCCCAGCATTAAGATCAGAATAAACCTAAAGTTTTGCAAGTTGTTTCAGTTCCAGTTTTAATTCTTCCTTGGTAAAAAGCTAAATTCTCAATTCCAGTTGAATTGTAAGGGACTGGGTAGACTGAAATCTCTCATGGAAGATTTCAAATAAAACAGCCATTATTAAAAGTACGTATCGTCTTAAGACCTTCCAGACTAATAAATACAGTAGTTTTCCGATTTAACGACCATTCGATTCTGCAAACATCGATTTTAGCGAGCAGGTCTTTTTGTTCCATTCCACTCAGTTTAGCGAACAAAATAGTATAGTTTTGATTGAAAAAAAACTATTGCTACATAAATTGAAAAAATTTCCTACACAAATAAACAAAACAAAGCGAATATAAAAATGTACCGTTATTTTAAGTGTTAGAACGAATTTATACGATGCCATTTTTTCATGCCATTTTTTTCATGTCTCTTTTTTTAAAGTTGCAGCGAATTTCGTGGCACATTTTTACGATGATATTTTTCATGCAATCGGCTTGAATTTGTTTTTGACATTTTCTTTTGATTTCATATTCGTAATTTTTATTGTTTATGCGTTATTTCAAAAAAATATATACACTCGTACTGAAACACAAAATAAATAAAAATGAAACAAGCAAATAACGAAATTTTGCAAGAAATTATTAAAATCATATAGAAATGTATACATAATTAAACCAAACAATTTCATTTTTTGAAATCAACTCTGAACGAACGAAAATCGCACAAAGCAAGTGTCAAAAATCCCCTCAAAATTCAGGCCATGCCATTTTGTTTACCCCGCTTGCTTCTCTACTCCTCTTGCCGACAAACTAAAATTGCATGCAACTAGTTTCATGAAAAATGTCATGGTGTAAGTTGGCTCTTAATTGTGTATTCTTCGTTTGTTTTGATGCAGCTACAATATCAGTTTGGCATGTTCTTTTGTAGTGTGAGCATAAAAATAAGTACCAGAAAAAGATTGTTTTTAAAAGAAAAAAGAAAAATTATTAACGATCACCGAAACGGATTGAGAGTTAATGATTTGTGCAAAAAGTATGGTTTGAAAACATCCACAGCATGTACGTTTTTAAAGTCGAAGGAAAATCTTGTAAAAAATGAGGAATATACAAACTTCGGATTTAAAAATCGAAAAGCTATTAAACAAGGCAAATTTCATAGAATGGAGATAGCACTTTTTTCTTGGTTTCAACAACAGCGAAAATCTTACATGCCGGTTTCTGGCACAATTCTATAGTTCAAAGCCAAGGAAATTCATAAAAAGCTTTATGTTGGACTTTTTAACGCAAGCCGCGGGTGGTTAAACAGATTCAAAAAGCGTTTTGCATTCGGCTACTAAACAAAGTGGAGAAAAACTTTCATCTAATGCACTAGATGTTGAACCTTTTAAGAAGAAACTGTAGCAAGTTATTTTAGAAAATAATTTACCACTGGATACTTTTAATGCCGACGAAACCGGTATTTTTTGGAAGGCACTACATGAGAGAACGTACGTACGTATGTGCTCTACATGTGATATGAATTCGTTCTTTTTTAATTTTTTATACGTTATATAGCTTAAACAGTTATTTTAAACAAAATAAAATACAACTACAAAAAAAACTCAATTCTAGTTGTTTATTAATCAGTAATACGGATATTTATATAAGTATAGCGAACTTTTCGATTAAACGAACAGGCCTGACAAACCACCAGCTCGTTAAACCGGAAAACTACTGTAATTTGAAATTTCCACATAATGACTATTGAAGAATTGTTTAAATATAAATTTTGTTTAAATTGTTTAAATATAACGCCTTTACAAGCAGCTGTACGTTACAAATTACATTGTAAATATTAGAGTTTATATTACCCCTGCCTCTATTAGTCATTAAAATGTCTTAACAAAAGTCAATTTTTTTATATAAAAAAAACATTTTTAATACTGTTTTTTTTATATGAAGTTTGACTTTTGTTAAGGTATGTTAATGACTAACTGTTAAACCTAAACAAGAGCGTAAGGCGTAAAATAACTGTGTAAAATTCTCATGTACATACAAAGTGTATGAAGCAAACCTAAATAGCGCGTCAACGTAATGGCATATGGAATATCCTATTTTGACAGAGCGTTGGGCAGTGAAGTTGGATGCAAACAAAATGTTATTGCTTTTTTGTGTAAAGGTGGGATCCCACGAATGCCGCAATGCACCAAATATTGTCTTATATTATGGGCCAATCGTGTGATTTCACAATAAATTAGCACATGCGGCAATTGAGGCCAACATTGTGCCAGTTTTGCCTAATAAAATGCAACTCTGGAGCGAAAATCGTGTGACTGGGAAATAAGCAATCATGTAGCAATAGATATGATAACGCAATATTTATTATGTTCCTGTGAGGCAATACGTTACCAATACGCGGAAATTTACATTTTTGTAAATGTTTTTGGAATGTGCTCATATTTCTTTTGTAAGCACAAATAATAATAATTTGAAATACTATGATTATTTCATATTTTTTTATGAAATAATATGATTTGTCCAAACTGTTT
>OX451216.1:0-53069 GCA_949628195.1 Phasia obesa
ACTAAAACTTATCGGGTGTTCCGAAAGTGAGATATTATTTGCGTTTATGTCTTTATTTCTTGAGCTATAGGAGGCAACCACTTAAAATTTGCAGACAGTAATTAACACTATGTTCGCTTTCTAAACAAGTATATAAAATTAAACCTTAAAATTAAAGGGTGTTCCGAGAGTGACGTGCTTTGCGTGTATTTTGCCTAAGTTTTGAACGATAATAAGTAGACTCTTGAAGTTTTTACAGGATGTTTATTACTATGGAAACTTTAACATATAATAAAAATTAAAGGGTGTTCCGACAGTGACGTGATTCTCATGTATAACGCCTTATTTCTTGAACCATAATATTAAAAATTTGTACAGGAGATATGTTGCCACGGCCGATATGACAATTACGTATGTATAGTGACTTATTTTTTTAATCCTAATAGGTAAACTCTTTATATATTCATTGAAAAAGAATTTCCATTGCCGTTATAACAAATAACAAAATTATAAGGTGTTGTGACAGAGACATGATTTTTACATAAATAGCCTTATTTTTTGAACCGTAATAGGTAGTCTCTTGAATTGTTTACACTAGATCTTGTAATTCGGCCGCTGTAATAATTACTAATTACTAAAGGTCATCCATCAGTGACATATTTTTCACGTATATTACCTTATTTTTCGAACCGCAATAGGTAGGCCTGATATTTTTATAGAAAGTGTATTACCAAGGCCGTTATAACAACAATTCCTAAAATTTAAAGGGTGTTGCAATAGCGAAGCAATTTTCGCGAATATGACTTTGATTTTAAAAATAAAGGGTGCCCCATAAGACATGAAAAAATTAACAACTTGAATTTTTAAAGGCCTACTAAACATAGTACGTGTGTGAGACTAACTCGCACTTGACTGATTTATTGTAATTTGATATAAATATGTACCTCTAGCGCCCCAACATTTTTTGTAAAGAAAAAGAAATATTAAATTAAAATGAAACAAAACAAATATATGTACATACTTATGTACATACCCTGAAGGAAATTTGGGGCAATTCCCCCATGTCACCACTTTTGTCAACTATTATGGTGACTCTTTGGCGACATTGTCAAGAAATCGTCTACATTTTTATATTTGAAAAAAATATGTTTATTTAAAATTATCAAAACGGCATAATACCTTACTGGACATTCTGGCGGAGTATAAAGTTTTGCTAGACAGAATTATTAAGTAAAATATGGTTGCTACAAACCTTATTTTTCCCAAGTAGGAGTAAGTAAAAATTAAAAGAACTGGACGCTATTTTAGCCATTAGAAAACAGAGAGAGTGCGTGATTATCCATATGTGTTTAAAGTTTTAATAGGTAAACAGTTTGTTGTTTGTTTTAAGTTTTGTAATATCTTGACAATTTTTTTTTTTTTTTTTTCATAATATTTAGATGTTATTTCCACTTTTAGTGAATTTTTGGATAAAACGCTTCGAGCAGCATATCAGCTGCAAAAAAGGAATCTTTTTAAACAAATAGGTCGAGACAAAGCAAAATCAAACGGAAAACAAATGGATGAAGACACTTCAAACAAAGATTAATTTTTAAAATTTTTTTAACTAAAATTATTTATAATCATAGTCTTAACAATCTTATTGAATTGTTCGTAATAATTAATTTTAACTTAAATTTTTTATAATCATAGTCTTGAATTGTTCATATCAACATACGAAAAATTTAAATTTTTAGATTTTATGTTAGAAAACTGATATGAATTAATACTTTTTAGGCATTTATTTATTTTTTAATAAACCCACAAAAGTTAAGAAAATATGCATTTTCATTGTCCAATCTATTTCAGAAAAGTATTAAAAGTGTAGACTAGAATTACTAAAATGTACTAGGGAATCACTAGTTCCAATGTCTACATATGGTCCCAAAAGAACTACCTAGTCAATAGTACCAATGTCAGTAGTGGATTTTCAATGACATGCACATGTTAAATGTCTATAGTAAATAAATAGCATTGTATGGGGTATAATGACACTAGTACTGGTGACTGTGTCAATAGCAAGGCGAATTCATACCAGGTGTGAGCAGTAGGACAACAACTACAACAAAACAAAAACTTTGACATTAGATTAGCAGATATGAAACAATGTATTTTTTGACAAGACATTAGCAAAAAAACGAGAGAAAAAACAATCAGCTGGGCTATCGACTCCACCTGGTATGAATTCGCCTTGGTCAATAGTAAGTCAGTACAGATTCACTATTGACATTTCCTGCAGGGTATGTAAAAATGTATACACTTTAAGTTAAAACTCTTTTGAATGTTTCTGCTTACTTTGTAAAATATTTAAAATTAAACGTTTGTCCTTAAAATACAAACATACATACATACTTAATAAACCACTTGAAGTTAAACGATTTCTTTTGAATAAATGTCGTAATGAATACTCATACACATTCATACAATTACATTTTAGTTCTTTTAATAACCTATAAAATATGTATAAGCATTTCCGAAGAATGCTTATGTTTTCAAAATATCGTTTTAATAACTTATTGAACTCTAACTAGAACAATAAACTATTAAACGGCAATAAAATCATAAACAATTCTCCAGAATTTAAAATAGAACGATAGACAGTAGACATAAGCATTTTTTTCGTTTATTGATTTTGTATCTAATTTTAAGAAATTTTGTAAATCAAGTCAGTCATATTCTTTGATTCAAATAAACCATACATTAATAAAGAAATAAAAGTCTGTTTTTTAACTGACTTCAAAAAAAGAAGGAGGTTATCAATTCGTCTGTGTGTTGCTTTTTTTTTTTGTTTTTTTTTTGTATGTTTGTGCCTTCAGAACTCGGTCATTTCTAAACCGATTTTAAAAATTTTTGCGCCATTAGAAAGGTTATGGCTGCAGATTGGTCCCATTTTAAAAACAGTTTAAAAATTAAAGGGTGTCCCCATACAACATACATGTTTTTTACGTGTATTATGAACTTTATAGGTCACCCATTTAAAATTAGAAAAAAGTGCGTATCACTATAGCTCCCAATAACAAAAATTAATTAAAAAATAAAATTAAAAATTAAAGGGTGACCCCATAGGTGACTTAATTTCACCTTTATTCTCCTATCTTTTGAACCGTTATAGACAAACACTTGAAAGTTGCACAGAATGTTCGTTACTATGTCTGTTATAATAAGTATAAATATTTAAAATTAGAAATTAAAGGGTGTCCCATTAGTTGGTTTATTTTGATATATATATGGCCAAACTTTTGAACCGTTATAGACAAACAGTTGAAATTTACAAAGAATTTGTATTGCTAAGTCCGCTAAAATAACAAGTGTAAAATATGAATTTGGAAATTAAAGGGTGTCCCAATAATTAATGTAAAAGTAATATATATGGCCAAACTTATCAACTGTTATAGATAGACAGTTGAAATTTACAAAGAACCTATATTGCTTAACCCGCTATTACAACAAGTATAAAATTTGGATCTATAAATTAAAGGGTGTCCCCATTATTGTGTAATTTGACCATTATGTCCTCATCTTTGGAACCGTTATAGACAAACAGTTGAAAAATAGACAGAATTTTCACTACTATGTCTGGTATAACAAAAAGTATAAATATTTAAAATTGGAAATTAAAGGGTGTCCCAATAGTTGATGTAATTTGATGTATATGGACACAAAGTTAATATTTAAAAAGAATCTGTATGACAAAGTCCTCCTTAAAAAGTATTTATATTAAAATTTGAATTTAAAGGGTGTCCCAATAGGTGACGTCATTTGATATATATGACCATATCTTTTAAACAGTTATTGATAAACACTTAACAATTAGACACAATGTCCATTACTATATCTGTTATAATAAGTATAAATATTTAAAATTATAAATTACAGGGTGTCGCAATAGTTTATGTAATTAGATGTATATGACAAAACTTTTAAACCGTTACAGACAGACGGTTGAAATTTACAATGAACCTGTATTGCTACGACCGCTATAACTAGTATAAAATTTGAATTCGGAAATTATAGGGTGTCGCAATAGTTACCGTCTTCAAGAAACATGATTTTAAGTTTGTCTGTTTTGAAGTCGGTTTTTTTTGCAAGAATTATTTATTAAAACATCGGCATAGACCTCAAAACTTGTATACTGGTATAAAGAAGTGTACACTTTGATGTCACCACTAACTTCGGAAACGGGTCGACCGATTTTAGCCAATATTTCAGGGTATGTTGGGGATGGTTTGTGTAAAGTTTGCACGAAATCGGCCCAGTGGTTCCGGAGATATGGCATTTACATTTTCCTATATATTCCCATACAAATATCAACAATTTTCCATATTATGATCTTTTGTTGTCACTTGAAAAGTTACCAAACCGTGTATCGTAATAACTTATGTGTATATGACATTCGGTCTTTCTAATTGAAATGTTGAGCTGAATCTCCTCAGACGTTGCCTCGATTGTCATTTTATTTGTGCGCTGACCATTCGATTTTTCACTTACTATACACCTGCAGTGTATCATAGGTATGTGTCCTCGATTGGTTGAACCCGATATGTGATGCTGTTGTTGAGATGTATACAAATGCTTTGTCGCGAAAATAGAATTGTTTCTCCTCTGTTGAGAGGAACCGAAAAAGGTTAATCATTTCGCAAGCCCTTTGGAAGGCTCTAAGGGTGGACCCAGCGAATTTCATAATTTTAAAGAAACTTTTTGTGCATTTACGTTTTCACATGCATTTATAACTATATTATACTAAAAAAATTTATTTAATTTAAATAGATACGCTGGTAAAAATACACTAGTATTATACATGTAAATTGTTTTTATAGTGGCAAAAATTAACATTTTTTTTTACAAATTTTAAGTGTATGTAAATTTTTTTATAGTGGCAAAAGTTAACATTTTTTTTTTTATTTTAAAAGAAGAAGGGGAAGAAGAAGAAATTGCCAGTACTTAATATAATTTACAGTTTATTTGAAAGTTGAGAATAATAAAAAAAAAAAAAAAAAAATATGTCTTGTCCACTTTTTAAGTTTTCTAGAAAATTTCTTTCTTTTTGTATATTTTTATATGCTTATATTTTGACATACAGTTTGTAAAATAAATATTTTCATTAATAGAAAAAACTAAAAATCTTGAAATGAAACATCTATATCTTAGCGAATTTCATAACTTTTAAGAACGTGTTTTTACATTTACGTTTTCACATGCATTTATAACTATATTATACTAAAAAAATTAATTTAATTTTAATAGAAAAATTTTCGTCGCAATTATAAAAAAATTGCACAAATTTTGCACCGTCAAATAAATGTTTTCAAAATTTGATGCTTTTCTAACCTGTTTACTCATTTTTGGGCTGACCGACAAATTTTGAATATGGTTCAACTCTCGACTTTGTGCTTAAGTATCCAGAACTTTTCTGCACTTACATATATAACAAGCCTGTCCTACAGGGATAATATTTGTGATTTGGCTGATTATAATAATAAAGTTTGTATTCAAACTTTTCCGATTTTTTCACGTCAATGGAATAGAATTTCAAGCACTAGGAATAATTCATTCTTCAAAATATCCACATAAACTCCCTTACTCATTATGTTATCTAAAATCCTGATCTTTCCAACTCTTTTGTATACCATTCGATACCATAACACATAATTTTCTAAACGTCGCTGTGGATATTGTGATATTGTATTATTATTTGGTAGTACTGTCAGAAGCCTGCACCAACATTTTTTGGGTCCATTATGGTAGTAAAGCATTAGGTTCACCTTCGTATAAAAAATTACGTCATCCCAGCTCACCGGAGCACAGTGTTGTAAATCACAACTCTATCTGGAAAATATTTAAAAAAATGTCTGGCAACATTCCTTTGATTTAATACGCAGAAAAGTTCAAATTATTTTCGTGATGACGTAACCTTGTCTTCTATCATCCTTGGATAGCTGTAATTCATGTTTTGTTTTTAGTTCTGATTTGGAAAAACGAAGCTTTAAAGTCGGTTGTTGTCAACAAATGCATTCAATTTCTAACAACGTCTTTTTTTGTATGACTGGTTTCTGATTAAAAAGGCTTGTTGTTTCTGTCGTAATGTGTACAAATATTTTAAGAATTTTTGGCGTCATGTTGTCGCAAAAATAAAACGCAAGAAAATAAATTTGTTTTTGCTAATCGTCTTTAAAAAGAAAAATTACTTGCCAAAACATTTACTTAATAAACTGTATGTACATTAGGGTGAACGAAATAATATTTAATTCAATTTTAATATGTAGTAGTGATAAAGTTGCCATTTGCTATTGTAAAGTTTGAACAAGATTAGACTAGGCTGAAAGTTGCCGCAGATCAAAATACATACATATATTGCAATTTAGCAAAATTCAATACATTGTGATCTGCAAAAACCGTATTATAGAAATAAAAGAACTATTCTAAGTGCATTAAATAAGTTTTAGTCAAAGTAAAATCATTACAATATCATATATACCACCATCTTACTACAACAATGAAATATGTTCAAGGCTTCTGCGCACCTCATGATGTGGTTCTATCACAATAAAAATTTGTAGAATACCTTCTCACATAAAAACACAAATTTTTTCACTATTTGATCGCAAAATACAAAAAATTATTTTCTGCCATATATCAACGTTCCAGCCTAATGCATATACATACATATGTATGTATGTACTTTTGTATTAACAAATTTTAAATATAAAATTAAAGTAACAGTGCATTATATTACAATGCTAAATCCAATTTTATTTAACAAAAGTAACAAACAATATGCACAAAAAACACATTTCTTATAAAAGACGCAAATATAAACATGTGGTTGCAATGCTACAATTTACTATAGAAATGTTTTAAAACGTCTTGAAATATCAAGACGTATTAAAATATTTAAGACGTCTTGTTGTTATTAAGACATCAGGACATTTTTCAAATACACACAATGAAGTATTTGTTTTTTATTTCTACATTATTTAACAGTATTTGTTCGTCGCGACTTTACTTCAGTATACCATTTAAAAAATATGCCATGTCTTGATTGTGTGTTCAAATGGATTTGTGCAGGCCATCAACGTTGGGCACTTAAACTAGCAAATAAAAGTAGTTAATTATTGGTCCCTATTACGGTTTACAACTCAACTCTACTTCAGTTGAAATTTTACAATTTGGTATTATCAATTACAACTTAACTTATCAAAAATTTTTATGTTGAATTTAAATTGTGTAACAACTCTGTTGTAGTTTTACCGTTTACAAACCTGTGTTAGTTCGGTTAACAAAAGTTTAAAATAATTCTTCCAAAAAAACCGACTTCAAAACAGACAAACTTAAAATCATGTTTCTTTAAAACGGTAATTATTGCGACACCCTGTAATTTCCGAATTCAAATTTTATACTAGTTATAGCGGTCATTGTACATCTCAACTGTCTGTCTGTAACGGTTTAAAAGTTTGGTCATGTACATCAAATTACATAAACTATTGCGACATCCTGTAATTTATAATTTTAAATATTTATACTTATTATAACAGATATAGTAATGGACATTCTGTCTAATTGTTAAGTGTTTATCAATAACTGTTTAAGATAGGGTCATATATATCAAATGACGTCACCTATTGGGACACCCTTTAAATTAAAATTTTAATATAAATACTTTTTAAAGAGAACTTTATCATACATACAGATTCTTTTTAAATTTTAACTTTTTGTCCATACATATCAAATTACATCAACTATTGGGACACCCTTTAATTTCCAATTTTAAATATTTATTCTTGTTATACCATAGTATTGAACATTCTGTCTATTTTTCAAGTGTTTGTCTATAACGGTTCCAAAGATGAGGACATAATGGTCAAATTACATCTATAATGGGGACACCCTTTATTTTATAGATCCAAATTTTATACTTGTTTTAATAGCGGAGTAAGCAATGTAGGTTCTTTGTAAATTTCAACTGTCTATCTATAACAGTTGAAAAGTTTGGTCATATATATTACTTTTACATTAACTATTAGGACACCCTTTAATTTCCTAATTCATATTTTACACTTGTTATTTTAGCGGACTTAGCAATACAAGTTCTTTGTAAAGTTCAACTGTTGGTCTATAACGGTTCAAAAGTTTGGCCATTTATATATCAAAATAAACCAACTAATGGGACACCCTTTAATTTTAAATATTTATAATTATTACAACAGACATAGTAACGAACATTCTGTGCAACTTTCAAGTATTTGTCTATAACGGTTCAAAAGATAGGAGATTAAAGGTGAAATTAAGTCACCTATGGGGTCACCTATGGGGTCACCCTTTAATTTTTAATTTTATTTTTTAATTAATTTTTATTATTGGGAGCTACAGTGATACGCACTTTTTTTTAATTTTAAATTGTTGACCTATAAAGTTCATAATACACGTATGGGGACACCCTTTAATTTCTAAAATTTTGAACTTCTTTTAAAATGGGACCAATCTGTAGCCATAACCTTTCTAATAGTGCAAAAATTTTTAAAATCGGTTCAGAAATGACCGAGTTCTGAAGGCACAAACATACAAAAAAAAAAAAAAGCAACACACAGACGAATTGATAACCTCCTTCTTTTTTTGAAGTCGGTTAAAATTAAAACTCATCAGTAGAAGTTGTTTCAAATTACAACTCATCAGTAGCAGTTGTCTTTAAGTTGTCTTTTAGACAACTCAACTGAGTTGAGTTGTAAACCGTAATAGGGTCAATTATCTTAAAAACTTAAATCAAAGAATAAGGATGACTAAATCTCCGATCTAGAGCCTAAAAACTCACTCTTAGTGTTTCTATGTTCAAGAAAAGAAATAAATTGCACTCTTTTTAAGATATCGTCACAAATTATTGCATATATTTTATATCTCATTATAATAATTATATATAACACATTTAAATTTTTTTATTATTTTTGTAAATCTAATAAAGTAAATATTTTTTTGTCATATATGTTGCTATTTTCCATTACAATAATTAACAAATACACATCATTTGTAACTAACAATATTGTGTGTGGTTAATAATGATTTTTACGATGAATAATTTTATTTTTGATAGAGAAACACTTTCGACAGAATCTTTAAAGCATACAATATTTTGGTTTTAACATTGCCAGATACTGTTATTTATCGCAGTCTTTAATAACTAACGATAAAAAATATTAGGTCGTTCAGAAAGTAATTTCGTTTTTATCAGAGAGATGTCGTTAGTTGCATTTTCCGATATCTTACCTTATCCTTAACCGCAAATTTTGTTTACATTTTGACAATTGTCATTTCAAACACCTAGTATCTTATTGCGTTCTGAGTGAACTCCTGGTCAGAATTGGTTTTCGAAATTTCGTTCTGGAAATTTCGAATTGAAAGATGCACCACGTCACGTCGGCCAATTGAAGCTGATGACGACAAGATAACGGAAAGCTGGATGCAAATTGTTTCAAATGATCGTGAATATTCGAATTCGATAAATTCAAATTCTCAGCATTTTTTTGTGTTGTTATAAGCGGATTTGCGAAATTTCGAAACTTGGTTTTCGACGAAATTTCGAAATTCTGGCACTGGCGTTCACTAAAAACATCCTCTCCATAAACAGCACATAATATTTTTCTCCCGTGTACTGCATTTTTACCGTTACGGTAATAAAAAATCAAAATATGACGAAAATTCTCACTTGAATTTTTCGTATTTGAAACGATACCAAAAAACTACTTTACAGATCGAAACACAATAAGGTACAAAATGATTTTTTAAATGTCAATTGTCAAAATGCGGTTAAGTGTAAGCTTATATATACAACTAACGACATCTATCTGACAAAAACGAAATTACTTTCCGTACGACCTAATACATGCTGTTAAGTTGCTTAGTAACAAAGCGAAACTGGATTATTACCGTCAAATTTATTATTTAAAACTAAGTAAGGTTAGAATTTATAAAATCTTGTTATGAAAAGCTCTAAATAATTGAGCCAAAGTTTTGCCTTATGAACTCGTGTATTTTTAAATTTTAGCTTGATTTTTTTAATAAAAAAATTAAAATAAAAAATATTTATTTTTTAAATAATCTACATACATATGTAATAAAAAAATAAATATCTACATACATACATATAACGAATAACCGTGTTTTATGGATTTTTCTTTTAAACTCGCATGTATTTTTCACAACGATTTTTGTTTACATTTTTAATATTTTTTAAATTAATGAAATCAGTCCATAGTTTTTTGTAATAATACCTAAATATAAGAAACAAAAAAGTAGTAGTAATTAACAAAAAATATATAATAAGTTTTAAAACAAAACAAAACTAAAAACAAATATATTTAAAAATTAAAAACAGTTTCAATATACTAAATTTTTGTTCTTAATTTTCAAATAATGCTTTTTTGCATAGAAAACAACGATTAAAAGGCTTAATAATGTTATACAATTTTCATAAATAAATATTTTATTCCAATTTCAAGCCCTACTTTTATGTACAATTTTAAACATTAATTTAAATTTTGATGTGAATTGTATTTTTATCTGAATGTTCTTTAACAACATTCTATTATAGTTTGCGACATGTTTAAAGACAAAAAAGTGGCTTAAAAAGAAAAAAAGCTTTTTTTTATTTTTTTTTTTTTAATTTTACTTTCCTTTTGGAATCATGAATGAAACTTGTTTTAGATGCCCCTAATTTGAGATAAAGTTTTTATAGTTGAACAGTTTTTATTAGTATATAAAAATAAAGCAAATTTACAATGGGCATAAGCTGATTAGAATTTTATGCCAAAAATCTCATTCTTTTTATTCCCTCCGAATGCTCAATGGATTTCGTATTGAAAATGTTTCTATGGTTTTAGCAATTTCCATTTTTACAGTATTTAAAGAGTATTATTTTTTTATTAAGCGAGTTACTTGTTAATGTGAATTTAAAATAAATTGTATATGAACGCATCGATGTTTTGATCAGTATTATTTGTTTTTTATAATAATTTAAAATTATATTAAATCTTGGTTTTATTTGTATTAATATATTTATTTTTATCTTTTTATTTCATTTCTAAAATGTGACTTACAAAATTCTTAACAACTTTTTGTTCTTAATAAAGCAAACAAATTTCTATCCTTTGTTCTTCATAATGTTGAAAAAAAAAACAAATTTAACAAAAAATGTGGAAACCTTAGGAATAAAGACAATCCTTACATAGAATTAAACAAAGTAAAAAGAAATATATTTTGAATAAGAAGACATTGTTTTATATGATCGGCGGGGAGAGAAAAAAAGGCTTTAAGTTCCATAAAAGGCTCTGGTAATAACCTTTTACTATAACGCATATTTCAACGTTAATGTCCAATACATAATTATTTTTAAACTCCCACAAATCCATAGACTTCTAAAACTCGTATTTCGAAATCACCAGACGGACAGAGAGGTGGGTTATTGAAGGTTTTGCAGCTGTCAGTTTTGCCAAAGCGTATGTTTTCATCCATCCAAATTGCTTGGCCCTCTCTGAAAATAAATGACGACAAACATTTCTATATAAATTAATGGAAAATAGTTTTGCTCTTTAACTCACCCTCCTCCTATGGTAATCATCTTTGAATCAGCTGCCATAAATAGCTCAGATGAATGTCCCAAATTTTTGTCATTATCAATACCCACCCAGGGATATTTGGCTCGTTCAGGATATAAAGAGAACAGGAATGTTTCTCCTGTGCCAAAGTAGGCTTGCCTTTGCCCTTTGTCATCTTTAATGTTACGCTCAAACCAACGCGATGAACAGTAGGCCCCAAATACCTGATATATTAATTAAAAATCAGAAAATTTAATTTAAAAAACATGAAAAGAATATACATATGTATGTAGTATAGAACTAAACAAACTTTAAACGATTACTCACCTCATTATTACATGTTTTAATCATCATTAATGTGGGTTCGTGCTGTTCCACTCTGACATAAAATGTGGTTAGAGAACATCCATGTTCCTCGGTGGTATACAACAGTACAGGCTGATACATAGTTATTCGAACAGGAAGCCATGACCATAATGTGAAAAGCTTAACCCGAAATGGGTAAAGAAAATGTAATTAAATTGCGTTTAAAAGTAAAATATCTCAACTCAAGCAAGAAAAATCATAACAATTGAAACTAAACATGCTGTTTAATATTAACAAAAGTAAATGCTATTAAAACGTAAAATATTTTAGAAATAAAGTTGAAGAATAATGTTAAAAAGGAAAATTAAAATCTGTGTTTACTAAACTAATTTTGAAATCATTTAAAATGTGTAGAAACTTGTTTTTAAAAATTATTTCTCGTTAAGTTAGTGTAGGTACGTACATACTCGTTTATTACATAATAGAAAAATTATTTCAAGTGTATTTTTTTGGTTTAAAGTGTGATTACATTTTTTTGTCTTTATATATTTGGGAGAAAAGGAGATTCTACAAACTTTTGAATTTTCTTGAAAAAGAACACAATTTTAAAATGACATTCGCTTACATTAAATCTCTCTTTTATGATTTTTATTAATTTTTTAACATCCATTGCGTTTACATTCTAGAGAAAATAGAAATCAACAAAAGTGTCAATAAATATTAAAAAACGATTTTAATCTGACAAACAATAACAAAATATTATTTTTCATAGTAATTGGTGGTAACATTAAGGGAGTATTTTAATCTTGCTTTTAACCACATATCACTTGTACCTGCTCTGTAAATCGAATCCGAGTAACTTTTTTGATTTCAAAACGAATTCACTTTTCTTGTTGTTTTTAATCGAAATCGCTTCATGTAACTTGTTTTACTTTCGAGTCTGTGAACCTCGAGTATAATTTTCATCTATGTATGTATCAGAGAATGACAAAAGTATAATTTTTAGTACTTTTTAAGTATTTGATTCCAAACATGTATAAATGTGTATCGTTACAGCTCAAACAACATACCATACACACATACTCATACCAATTTCAACTTAAATAACTACAAGTATAGCCAGAGAATAACTGTTCGCAAACTTGTTCATTATTTTTCGCAATAAAACTAAGTATAAGTAAAAGTTGGATAAAGTATTGGCTATACCCAGACTTGTAAGTATAGAGTGGGAATAAATACAAGTATAAAAATAATCTAAGTATACTTAGAGTATTTTATAAAAATATGTAACTATAAGTATTAATTATTTCACAATTGGTTAATTCCATGTCAAATCAACCAAAAAAAATTGTTTTCAAGTTTACCACTTCCGATTTTTTGGAAACTTCTGTTGTTTATATACTTTGACTTTCTGAAGCCAAATATAATTTTAGAAAAATTTTATCTCTTACAGTTTTTTAGCTATACAGTTATCAAAATAGGAAAATATCGCTTTTTTGCATATGCACTCGAGAATTAAAGATATTCTAATTACGTGAAAAACATGTCACTGATGGATCACCCTTTAGTAATTAGCAATTGTTACAGTGGCCGAAGTACAACATCTACTGTAAATAATTTAAGAGTCTACCTATTACGGTTCAAAAAGTAAGGCTATTTAAGTAAAAATCATGTCTATGTCGGAACACCCTTAATTTTGTTATTTGTTATAACGGCCTTGGAATTTATTTTTCTATGAATATATCAAGAGTTTAATATTACGATTAAAAAAAAGTCACTATACGTGAAAAACATGTCAATGTCGGAAAACCCTTTAATTTTTAGTAGTTGTCATATCGGCCGTGGCAACATATCTCCTGTATACATCATCTGTGAAAATTTCTAGAGTCTACCTATTACGGTTCCAGAGATAAAAAGCGCTGACAGACGGACAGACATTGTAGCGAAAACAATAGGGTTTCGTTTTTACTCTTTGGGTGCGGAACCCTAAAAATCACAGTTGCTTGAAGAAAAATGAAAAAAAAATTATTGAAATATTTTTCAAAAAGAAAAAAAAATATAAAATATTCTTCAAATTCGATTTTGACTTTATGCGAGAAGAGATTTTAAAGATAATATTTCTTATGAAGTGCAAATATTAATCCCTACTTTTGCATTATAAACATACCTAAAAATGAACATGCCCAGCAAAAAAAATTTGAGTTTTTGTAAGCAGTACACTATTTTCCTATCATATAAAAGTAAGCATACAAATGTTGCCTAAATAAATGCAATTTTGTATGACAGAAAATGTTAAGTTTTTATTAAACAACGAATTTTTTACACTTCCCCTTACACTACTGCATACCAAAAGCACAACTGTAAGGCAGAGATAACAAAAATTTAAATTTACGAGGAGTTACGATGAATTACGAACATAATACGGTAAGATTTTAGAACATCTACACAGCGTAGAAATAATCGCTTAAAAGGAAATGCTACAAAATGGGCCATCGCGAACAAATATCACGTCATACGTATGCAGGTTTGTAAGCAATAACAATTCGTCATTCTCTTACAAACCTGAATACGTCGAAGCAGTACTTTTTGCTGGGTGGGCAAACATACATACATGGAAGAAACCCTCGTTGTAAGAGGAATTCTGGAATACACTTACACTTAGACACAAGGCAGTTTACAGTTTACCTATTAAGATAATCTGTAAAATATTAAGAAGATTAAGAATAATTATGTATCATATTACTTATAAATAATTTCCTCTTTTTAAAGGGTGTCCGCATAAGTGACGTAATTTGACCTATTTGGGCCTATCTTTTGAACCGTTATAGACAAAACCTTGAAAATTTGACAGAATGTCGATTAGATCGTTATAATAAATAAAAATGAATAAATATTCAAAATTTTAAAGGGTGCTCCAATAGTTCATTTAATTTGATGTATATGGCCATACTTGTGAACAGTTGTACACAGACCGCTGAAATTTACAAAGAACCTGTATTGCTAGTCAGCTATAACAAAAAATAAAAAATTTGAATTTGAAAATAAAAGGGTGACCCAATAGTTAATGTAATTCTATGTATGTAGCCAAACTTTTGAACTGTTATAGACAGACAGCTGAAATTTACAAGGGACCTGTTTTGCAAAGTCCACTATAGCAAATATACAATTTGAATTTAGGAACTAAAGTGTCCCCATAAATTATGTAATTTGATCTTTATGGCCCTATCTTTTGAACCGTTAAACACAAACACTTGAAAATTAGGCAGAATATAGTGGATATTCTCTGGTATGATAATAAGTATAAATATTTGGAATTATAATGTAAAGGGTGTCCCAATAGTTCATGTAATTTGATATATGTATATGGTTAAACTTTTTAACCGTTATAGACAGATAGTTGAAATTTACAAAGAATCTTTGTGGCCAAGTCCTCTATAACAACAGGTCTTTAATTTAAAATTGTAAATTAAAGGGTGTCCGAATAGGTGATTTTATTTGATCTATGTGACCGTTAAACACAAACACTTGAAAATTAGGCAGAATATAGTGGATATTCTCTGGTATGATAACAAGTATAAATATTTGGAATTATAATGTAAAGGGTGTCCCAATAGTTCATGTAATTTGATATATGTATATGGTTAAACTTTTTAACCGTTATAGACAGATAGTTGAAATTTACAAAGAATCTTTGTGGCCAAGTCCTCTATAACAACAGGTCTTTAATTTAAAATTGTAAATTAAAGGGTGTCCGAATAGGTGATTTTATTTGATCTATGTGACCTTATCTGTGAAACCGATATAGACAGAGGCTTGTCCCCATTCAACAGATGCTGGTGAAAATAGCTTAACTTTTGAACAGTAATAGGGAGAGGATTGACATTCAAATAGTCTTTATTTATTTCCCTCTAATTTTGGCGCATCTTTTATTTGGTTTAAATCTAATTCTTACAGATTACTTCTTACATTTTTAGTTTAGAATTGGTGCCCTTTTATCTGTTTTGAAGTCGGTTTTTTTGCAAGAATTATATATTTATTTGTTCATATATTTTAGGAAAATATTTTAAAAACACACGTTATGAAAATCATATCTGTAATTACGATGTTCATAAACTCAATGAAAAAAGTTTGGGAAAAAATCATGTTCGATTAATAATATTTATGATAAAATTTTTGGCTTCTAGGTATTATTTTTTCTGTGTACAGTTATTTTAAGTTTTTGACTTTTAAAATATATTATTCAAAGTTAATTTGAAAATATACTAAAACCAGTATTACTTAAAAACCCAAAAAAATCTATTTCTTGCATAGTGCATATCTTATCTTATCTTACATATAATAAAATAGTAACTCACTTCCGTTTGTCTGTCTGCTTTTCATTGACGTTCTTTAACAAAATTTTATGAGGAGGTACCTAAGTATCCCGGTTACTTTTTTACGCAAAAATATCTTAGAAAGTGGAGAAAAGGCAGTGAAAGTTCGCAGTTGAACTAAACGGATATGAATACTTTACTTTTTATAAAGTAAAAAAATACATAAACTGATACGTAGCATATCTTAAGGCGGAACTAAAAACCATATAGCACTAATAATAATAGCTTCAAACTAATAAGCCTAAAGAACACAGAAGCGCTTGCGAAGCTTTACTATCGCACTAACCAGCTGTCTTATCTACTACTATCCCTTTCTAAAGGAAGTAACGCAGTTAATATAGGCATTAATTACCTGTGTTATTTCTCTTTAAAAAAAAACTAAAAACGTAAGGGTCTTTGGTGTGGATTGTTTTCAAAGTAAAATCGAACAAAATATTGAAGGACGCTGACGAAGTGGCACAGCTAGTACATACATATGTACATAGTTACATTCCACATAAAAGTCTACCATCACCAAAATATAATTTTTTTTTAAACTTTAATATTTTTTTTGCTTGTTTTGAAAAAGATAATGATCTGCTTTTTGTTATATTTTAAAGTCCAAAGATTATCTTAAATGTTTTAATTGGGAAGGAACTGCAATGTTAAGTTCATATTTGGTACATACATACATATGTATTTCTTTCTATCTTTAACAACGTTTACTATTATATCGTTAATTCTTAAAGAAAGAAGCGATACAATAGCACTGTTGTTTAAAAATATTTGTTACATTAATAGTCATAAAAAAATAAAACTGGAGTGCCCTACACTCAACTTTACCATATCCAATGGAAACAGATATTTGTATGTATATACTACATAAAGAATAAAAGTACAAAGTATATTCGAATCGAAAAATTAATTATTTTCAGTTAAGGTGTTAAGTAAACTGCCCCTTCCCGATTATGCCCAAACTCGATACAACTCTTCATCTCCATATACCAAAGGCACATACTAAATTTCATTTTGATATGTCAAACGGTATGACCTGTACAAACTCCACAAAAATAGTGGCATACATACCCACCCACCCACAGTCGAAATCTCGACCTCGATTCTTTTCATGATTACTATACTTTACCTTATACTACGTATGGTAAAGTAATTATATATACATACATATGTATGTATGTATATAAAAAAATTAAATGAATATCCATCCAAACACGGTAAATTTTTGATTTGCTTTTATTGATAGTCTGCAAATTGTTTACCAAAAAACATGATTTAATGTCGTAAATTCATATTGCTGATATCAAGTGCTTAAAACTTTTAAATTAAATAAAATGTAGTGTGAAAATGGAATAATAAAGTAAAGCATTCAGGCACTTTCAAGTTTTTATATCTCGATGTTTGTCACGTTACGTTATATTTTTAATCATACGTGTTTAACTTACATATATGAAATCTGGTAGATGACCAAAACATAAAATTGTATTTTTCAAAATGATTTTTCTTCAGAGGAAATCAGGGACCATAACACATAAAAAATTTCCAAAAAGTTAAAAAATAACCGTTAGTTATTCTTCAAAATATTTTCAATGCAAAAATAAAAGTTTAAGTTTGACTTTTTTAAAAAATAAAAGTTAATGTTTGCTTTTAGTTTTTAAATTAATAATTCTTCAAAAAAAAAAAACCGACTACAAAACAAATATATGTGCATCAATTCTGAACTTAAAATTTAAAAGAAAGTAATGTGTAATAAATAGTACTCAAATCAAATACTTTTATACTTGTTGCTCTAACGGACATAGTAATATACGATCTGTACATTCAAGTGTCTATCCGTTACGGTTAAGCAGATAAAGCCATATACAACAAAGTACGTCAGATATGAGGACACCCTTTATCTTTGAACACTTATTATTACTGACACAGTAATAAAAAGTAACGGTTCCAAAGATATGGCCATATAGCTTAAACAATATCACCTAGGGGACACCCTTTAATGTACAATTTTCAATTAAACACTTATTTTAAATTACAGATTCTTTGTAAATTTCAAATGTCTGTCTAAAACGGCTCAAAAGTTTGGTCATATGCATCAATTTACATCAACTATTGGGACACCCTTTAAAATTTTAAATATTTATTAATGTTATTATACGGGACATAGTAGTGGAGATTCTGTCTAATTTTCAAGTGTTTGTCTATAACGGTTCAAAAGATAGGGCTAGATAGGTAAAATTATATCAATTATGGGGACACCCTTTAGTTTCCAAATTTAAATTATATACTTGATGTTATAAAGGACTTAGATATACAGGTTCTTTGAATATTTCAAACGTCTCTCTGTTACGGTTCAAAAGTTTAGCAATATACATCAAATTACATCAACTATTGGGACACCCTTTAACTTCTAATTATAAATATTTAATTTCTGATTATAAATATTGGACATTCTGTCCAATTTTCAAGTGATTGTCTACAATGGTGGTTAAATATATTTGAATTGACGTCACATATGGGGACACCCTTTAATTTTTAAGCTAATTTTTTATTAATTTTTATTATTGGCAGCTATAGTAATAAGCATTTTTTTTAAATTTTAAAAGGGTGCCCTTTACGGTTCATAATACACGTAAAAAACACGTATGTTGTATGGGGACACCCTTTAATTTTCAAAATTCTGAACTTCTTTTAAAATGGGACCAATCTGTAAGCATTTCCTTTCTAATAAAGAAAAAATTTTAAAAATCGGTTCGGAAATGACCGAGTTCTGCGGGCACAAACATAAAAAAAAGCAACATTCAGACGAATTGATAACCTCCTTCTTTTTTGAAGTCGGTTAAAAATAAAATTTATCATTTTTTCTTTTATTTTTTCGCTCAAAAATTAAAGTTTAAATTAAAATTTTTTTTTTACTATCAGATATATCCATACCCAAAACACCAATTCGCAATTTCGACGAGGATCTTTAATTTGTTCCATCATTATATTTTTATTATAAATTATATAAAAATAGCCCGTTTCAATAAATTTAGTGGAGTAGTTACATTTCCAACATTATGGCTTTGAAGGATTAATATTAATTGTTGTAATACAGTTGACTCGAATTTTGACACTCTTTAGTATCTAGCGCAAACATCATCTCCAGCGATGCTTTATAAAATTTATAAAATCTGCTGCTTATTAGCCTGACATTCCATTCTCATTTATTTCACGAACGACTGTGAAGTGACAACAAACAGATGGAAAAGCGCTTAAAAATGTACTTCTATTTTGTATCGGAAAAACTAATGTCAATTTCCAACTTTTATTTTTCATTGAAAAAATAAAAGTAAGATTTTTACTACTACACCTTTTAGATCGAAAAAAGTCGATTGTCACCAGTTGTTTAGTTATTGACAATTATTTATTTATAGTTAATAAGCATCATACTGCTATATTTAAACATACAATATTTGAATTTTTTCCGTCTGAATTTTTAAGTTAAAATTTTGAAAATAACTGTTATTTTCGATCCATGTAGCAATAAAACTTATACTTATCAATAAAACTTTCCTATGAACTTTCATTTGATTTTTATTTATAAAAATTAAAAATACAAATAGCCATAACTACATTTCCCTTAAACAAAATGTACGCCTACTTCATATATTTTATTAATAACTTAACTATTTTGGTTTGGTGGCAAAGCTATAGAATTAAAGAAATATGCATAAAATCACAATATATAAAATTAAATATACATATGTCACGTTACATTTCAAAGTATTTTTGTAAGCCAAAATAAAAAGGATTAATTTTTTAGAAAGTTGTACAATAAAATCTTGATATTCCAAATCATTACATAAGACATATCTTTAACTAATTTTAACTTTAATTGAACTTCATTAAATTAAGGTTACACCAAGAATGAAGAGAATCCAAGTCTTTTTGTAGGATTGATTGATCTGCATAGTTATTATGACTTTAGAATATTTTAACATTATTTTCGGTAAATCATTTATAAATAATGAAAAAAAGAAGAGGCCCTAGATGTGTTCCCTGTGGAACGCTCGATGTAACTGTGATTGATTTCGATGTCACATTTCTATAAAGGACATTTTGTATTCTATCAGATAGATATGATTTTATCCAATTTAAGCAGTTTTGGGAAAAACCTATACAGTGAAGCTTTTTCAGCAGGAGTTTATGGTTAACCTTATCAAAGGCTTTGCTGAAGTCAGTATAAATTACGTCAGTTTGTTTATGTTGAACAAAACCACGATTGATTAAACTTGTCAATTCCAATAGATTTGTAATAGTTGAGTGACCTTTTCTGAAGCCATGTTGAAACGGAGATAATAAGGATGATATATGGTGACATAAATGATCAGTTATTAGTTTTTCAAATAGTTTTGGTATTGTGCTTAATTTGGCAATACCCCTGTAATTTGAGATGTTAGATTTATTGCCAGATTTAAAGTACGGAATAATATACGAAGCTCTCCAAGTATTTGGGAAAAAACCAAACTTAATCGATGCGTTAAATATTATTGTAAGAGGAACAGCAAGAGTTTCAGCACATCTTACCAGTAAAAAACTAGGAAACAGAAAATTCAGCAAACATATTACTTATTGCAAGATTATCATCAGATTCTAGCTCTTGAAATTTCATAACGGGTGGAAAGCCACTGGATCTTCTTTTAGAGTTCATGATGGACGAGATGAGTTACAATCAACTAATTTAGGAATGCAATGGTTCATAACGAAATACAGTTTATTCTAAAATTGTTCAACTATCTGATCAATAGCTCCAGTGCTGCAGTCGAAACTAGATATTGATAATAAATCGTACCAATTTATGTTAATAAGCAAATGATTAAGTTGAGGATAATTTCGTTTTTTAAAGCAAAATGTTTTAAATTTAAATTCAAACCATTGGCAGGTGTATTTTTTGATAGACCACTTACATTTATTTCAATGGTGGGATGATGGCGTTCCTCCGGACAAGTGATTGGAACAGAACGGTGAACAGAAATGTTAGGAAGATTGTTAACAAAAATTAAGTCCAATAGTTTATTATTATCATTGTAAACACCATTTAGTTGATAAGGTTTGAAATCCAAGATACTGTCGATAAATTCGGTATATTTAAGGCTGTGTCCAATATGTAATGGAGTAAAATAACCATTAGACGGATAATTCCATGCTATGTTGGCATGCTATATTGGCATATTAAAATCACCAAAAACAAAAATGGAGTCATTTTGATTGGAATTTAAAACAATATTAGATATAACTTCCGCATGTTTCAGGTAAACAGACTCAGGTGAGTTTGGGGGAATGCAGGTGATTATTATTTTTTCTTATTTAGTTTGACAGAAACACTTATGAATTCGATAGTCAAGGTACGATCAGCTATCAAATCTTCGGAAATAAGTGAACTGGATAGTGCAATTAAAACACCTCCCAATAGTTTATTATTATCATTGTAAACACCATTTAGTTGATAAGGTTTGAAATCCAAGATACTGTCGATAAATTCGGTATATTTAAGGCTGTGTCCAATATGTAATGGAGTAAAATAACCATTAGACGGATAATTCCATGCTATGTTGGCATGCTATATTGGCATATTAAAATCACCAAAAACAAAAATGGAGTCATTTTGATTGGAATTTAAAACAATATTAGATATAACTTCCGCATGTTTCAGGTAAACAGACTCAGGTGAGTTTGGGGGAATGCAGGTGATTATTATTTTTTCTTATTTAGTTTGACAGAAACACTTATGAATTCGATAGTCAAGGTACGATCAGCTATCAAATCTTCGGAAATAAGTGAACTGGATAGTGCAATTAAAACACCTCCCAATAGTTTATTATTATCATTGTAAACACCATTTAGTTGATAAGGTTTGAAATCCAAGATACTGTCGATAAATTCGGTATATTTAAGGCTGTGTCCAATATGTAATGGAGTAAAATAACCATTAGACGGTTAATTCCATGCTATGTTGGCATGCTATATTGGCATATTAAAATCACCAAAAACAAAAATGGAGTCATTTTGATTGGAATTTAAAACAATATTAGATATAACTTCCGCATGTTTCAGGTAAACAGACTCAGGTGAGTTTGGGGGAATGCAGGTGATTATTATTTTTTCTTATTTAGTTTGACAGAAACACTTATGAATTCGATAGTCAAGGTACGATCAGCTATCAAATCTTCGGAAATAAGTGAACTGGATAGTGCAATTAAAACACCTCCCAATAGTTTATTATTATCATTGTAAACACCATTTAGTTGATGAGGTTTGAAATCCAAGATACTGTCGATAAATTCGGTATATTTAAGGCTGTGTCCAATATGTAATGGAGTAAAATAACCATTAGACGGTTAATTCCATGCTATGTTGGCATGCTATATTGGCATATTAAAATCACCAAAAACAAAAATGGAGTCATTTTGATTGGAATTTAAAACAATATTAGATATAACTTCCGCATGTTTCAGGTAAACAGACTCAGGTGAGTTTGGTGGAATGCAGGTGATTATTATTTTCTCTTATTTAGTTTGACAGAAACACTTATGAATTCGATATTCAAGGTACGATCAGCTATCAAATCTTCGGAAATAAGTGAACTGGATAGTGCAATTAAAACACCTCCTCCCCTTGCACTATCACCACGGTCACATCTATAAATAATATAGCTATCACATAGTATTTTATTGTTTATGATATTATCAACAAGCCAGGTTTCAGTAAAAACAATGATGCTGAAGTTAAAAGAATAACTTTAAGATAATTTTGTGTTAATGGTACGAACGTTTTGGTATACCAAAATAAGATTTTCAGCATTACTTTTCAGTTTTTGGAAACGTTTGAGTAGGCGAGTACAAGGTATCTGCCTTTCTTTAAAGATATATTCTCGTGCAAAAGTACCAACAGGCCAATTCCTGACGTTTCGTCAATTATTTGTTGACTTTATTATTATATAGTATTTTTTTTTACATTTCAGGTTTTAAAATCTAAATACAAAGAACATATAACACAAAAGGTCGGGAAAAATGTAAAATACATTGTTTTATTTACATTAAAGAAGGCCTGACCTTTTTATTTTAGCTTATTTATTAAATAAAGTAAAATCTTTGTTATATTGACTATGTTAAATGCAGGTACATGTAGTTCTTCAAAAGATTTTTCATTATTCGTTGTTATTAAGATCATGTTGTCGAAGATGAATGTTAAACATTTAAAACGTTGTCCCTTAAATCCCTTATTTAATCGTGTATATTTTTGTAACGTTTTAGGTCTTTTTTGTGCAAAATAAATGAAAATAGCAATTAAATATTTTAATGAAGAACATGTTTTCGAAATTTCTACTAATTTAAATGTAAAAAATGAAACAAATTGCAAAAATTATATTAAAAAATTCAGTAAATTTCTATGACTACACAAGATATTAACACTTACATCCTCGTTTTGACATACGGTAGACTTTAAGTTATGTATGGGATAAACACCCATGGCAATGGCTCTATGGCCAGGGGACTTTTCACCCTAAATTCATATAAAAACAAAAATGTTTAAACAGAACGAAAAAAAGTAAATAATAAAACCGATTTGCAAAGAAAAGAGATAAATATTAGGAGACAAGAAAAAATTAATATTGGTAATTTAGAACAGAAAAAAAAATCACAGCAGCAGATGTTTAACACACAAGCACGTACAGCGTTTTTTTTTTATTAATTTTGGCATTTATTTTAATGGTCACATTTTTCATTTAAGGCAGCATTAAAAATTATTAAAAAAAGAAAAGAAAATTTTAACATTAGAGAGAAATTTAAATTTCTTACAACATTTATTAAACACGATTTATATTATATATGTATTTTTTATTATTAAAAATATAAACAATCTCGAATTTTATGATTTTTTGTTGAAAATATACAGAACTGTAGAAAAAACATGGCTAATAAGCAAATGATAATGTGGCTTCGTAAAATAGATAAGTAAAACACAAATTAACAAAAAAAAAAATATACAAAAATATATATGTATATTTTGTTAGTAAAAAGTAACAACAATAAAAAAGAAAAAAGCAAAAGTATAAAATAAAGTCAAACGAAAAAGAGTTTAAAGAAAAAGCCATTTTCATTACCAAGTTTCGACAAGTTTCGGTGTGGTGTGCCTTCTATATCAGAATTTTTTGTTTTAGTTTTTTTTGCAAAGATTCAACACAAATATACCAAATTAAATTCAATGGGTCGGGAAACATATGATGTGATTATAGTATGAAGTTATTTTTCAAAGTTTACATAAAAATTCAAGTGATTAAAAAAAGAAAAAGAAGAAAAATGTAAAAGTTAAAGTTCGGTGCGCTATAAACATACATATATTTACTGTCGGTTTCTCAATGTCGAAAGAATTCGTTCTTTCGAATAAGTACATTTAAAACAAAAACCAAATTGTTGAATTTGTTTTTGTATTAAATATAATTGTAAGAAAGAACGAACTCTGTCGACATTAAAAAACAGGCCCTTAAACTTATAACAAAGAACGAAATTAAAATTAAGTTTTTGTTAACAAATTATTTATGTGTGTGTATAATTTATAAATAAAAATTTAAAATAATTTTTAGAAACTACCTATCATATTTGGAAAATAAATGGTTAATATTGTAAAGAAATATATCAGATTTTTATGCAATCGAGATTGTTTTTAAAAATATGTAAAAACCTAATTTAAAACCAACAACACTGTTTTAAAGTCCCTAAAAATTTGTATTTCTTATTTTAATCACTTGTATTATTTATTACAATAGATGAATTCACACCGCATTCGGGAACACAATTTATTATTAATTTTGTTTATAAAACTAAACATTTAACGAGTAACCATTTAAGCAAACTGTAGCATAGTGAACTACATGTCAGTCAATTTGTTGTGTTACATCACTGCCTTTGCATTCTCCTTCACTAGGCGAATCAAGGCGAATATATTTAAGATGGCATCATCGCGACAACAAATACAACATCAAAAAACACCCACATGTATTTTGTTGTTGGTTAAATGTACGGCAGACACCAAAAGCACTAAAAAAATTATTGCACCCAACAACTAAAAACACTTGTTCCATACCTTTTTTTGTAATATTTTATATTTTTTTAATCTTGAAATATTTTTTGAAATAATTAAAATTTTATTTCTCTTTTTCAAGCTTTAAAACATAAATAAATTTTTGACAGCTGCTTTGCACATAAAAAAGTAAAGCAAAAAATAATTAACTTCGCTGTGCTGCCACCTAAAATATTGAAATCGACTTGCAGGCGACTTATTCATACTCATAACTTAAAATATTATTTTATCAAGTAGCAATTGTTAAATTATTCCAATTAATTACTCTTACATATTGGTGTTATGTAGAGTGATATATAACACAAACAAAAAGATTTGTCAGTAAGTACAATTTTCGTATTTTACCCATGTAATAAAACTGTAACAAGAGAGTGTCTGTACATTAAGCATTTTTTGAAAATGTTGTTGAAAGACTTTAGATTTAAAATTTTGTATATAAAATAAAAAACATCCTTAAACAAATAGTTTATAATTCTTTACAAAACGCCTTATAAAACAGAAAATTTATTTTTTCACATACGTTTTTGATATTTCCCTCCAGCTTTTCTCGCTTTTCGATCGTTAAAATCACGCTTTTTTTTATCAAAACCGACTGGTCACAATAGGTATAGCATTTGAATTCCGTTAAGTATTACAAACTTAATTACATAAGTAGAAACAAGAATCAAATGACGGTTATTTCAACAGTACGACTACATTTTTTCTGATATTTCTCTTCTTTCTAATTTCATGTTTAGAAATGCAATTATATAGTCGGTAAAATGGGTGTTCACACGATACAAAGGTTGTTGGTTGTAAATTAAACATATCGCACAATAAATAATAAACAGCCACAACTCAAAACTCACAATTGTGCACACAAAGCCACACAAGACATTACGGTATTTTTCCAGTTAAAAACGACAGTAATGTAATCAAATTTTTCGTGGTCCTTAGAGATTTGAAATGTGAAATAGTTAACGAAAACAAAACATGTTTTTGATCAATTTTGAGCAATGACTGTTTATGATTTAGTGTGCGATATATTGTGTTAACTGTGCTGTGCATATTGTTATTTTCTGCCTGTGTACCGATTTGATGTGAACTCATCTGAAATAAATAGAGAATTCAGGTATTTCAGACAAATAAGAATTGCTGAGTGACACCCAAATTATTGATCAAAATAAGCTTGGAAAAAACGAAACATGTAGTTTATATAAAAAAGTTAAATTATAACTTTTATTAAAGGTATTCACATCATTTGTTTTTACTCTAGCAAAATTAAACGTTTTTTTAAAATTCTTAAGACAGCCACATGAAATTATTTTTGCACAAAAGGTGTTAAATGGTTAGTTAGGGTATAATCAAGTGCAAGATTATTAGAGTAATATCACGTTTCCACGACAAAACAAAGCACTTGCTTCGCTCTCTGAACCATGATTGTGAATTATACCGTTTACACGACACATAGGTGCTTCGTTATATTGGAATTGCAAATTTATTGCACTTTCATTTTGTATCACTTGATATCATTTCAAATATGATTGGAGTGGGAATCACGAATGAGAGAGCGAAGCATGAATATACGCGCTCCGTGGAAACGTGCTATAAATGTTGTAAAGTTGTGTAACTTTTTACAGTATTGCTAGATTGAACTAAATGGTCAAAAAGTAATAAAAGTTCAAATCTAAACCATATAACAACCCAGCAAAGCTTATTTAACGATTTTTCAATTGTGAAATATTATTAGAAGGTTTTTGGTTAAAGATGATTTATATAAAAAAATAAACAATTGAGAAAGAAAAGACGAAACAATAAAAGGAGGATGCAATTATAAAACTATGTGGGTTAGAATGGTACCAAACTTTAGATTTGGGTACAAATCATTCGATTTCCCGAACTCCTCCGCTAGTTAATCTTCAGCCAAACCAACAAGAATATGCCTTGTTTCTAAAAAATGTATTTCAACTTACCTTGCGGCTTTTCTTTTTTTTTCTAATATACATAAATTAATCACAGAATTTATAATCGAAGTTTTAACACTTTTTTCGTGATTCAAAATAATTTTTATCAATTAAGCTCCTTTGTTTACATATATTTGCACTTGACTTTGGCATCAACTAAACAAAATAGTTTGCTCACGCAAAAAAAAATATAGTTGCAAGAGAAAAAAATGACGTGAATGCCTTTATTGTGTTCATAAAAATGTTGCAAAATACACATAATTTGTTATTTATTGTTGTTGGTAAGTTAGCTGTGAAAAACCCTCTTAGTTTAAAAATTACAACAAAAAAATCCTGCTCACTTAAAATCATATACAGTATGCAAAATCCGTATTCGTACAATATCAGTTTTCGCAAAAACGATTTACGACATTAAGGAAATAGTGCATGTTTTAAGGGTGTTCGAATATGGATTTTGCATACTGTACATACATAAATAAATTAAAAGAGTTTGACTGTATGGCACTCACCTCTCTAATTGTAAGTGTGTGTGACATCATTTGTATATTGACTTGTGATTGACTTGTTGGTAAATTATCGCTGGAACGCGATTTAACTAATTGTTTATTACCGCTATTAAGAACGGAACGGCTTTTTAATAGCATTTCAGTCTTTAAAAATATTCTAGATATATACGTGGAACTGTGAAAATTAAAAGAAAAAAATATTTTTACACATAACGGAAATAAATAAGAAATTACTACCTTAGTCCCCTAATACTAAAAGCGGCATGTAATAATTTGGCTGGCGGTATTGGGATTTTCTTGCAAAACTTAATTAGAGCACTGCCAATGTCATTTTTAATATTATCAGGACTCCATTCATTGTTTGATTGACATTCCTTGTGGAAGAGATTTAATAAAACTAAAGCAACACGATATAAAACTTTAATGCCTTCGTGGAAGAAACAATCCATAATGCGAACTAAATGCTGAAACGGTAGACCAGCTAAAATCCACCAACACCAATCCATAAAAACACGTTCCAATTTATTGCCAGGACAGATTCTTTGAAAATATGAAACGGCATTCTTCTGCAAGATATAAAAACAAATGTTTTGTAATTAAAAATATTTAAAAATTACTAAATATATTCATACTGTATGTTTTTTGGCGATTTGCATTACGGTCTTCCATGTCACTTCGTGCAATAGTTTTGTTTGATTTATAAACACTTTATCCTTGCTACCCACTAAAGCAGCCAAACAATGATAAGCTTCCTCCTCTGTAATAAAAAAAGAATAAAGACAAAAATACTTAATTCGTTAGAATCATCAATAAAAAAATAAATTCCCCTGAAGACGTCGGAAAAAAGCCGATGAAACGTTGAGGAAAAAGATGAAATAACTTATTTTATTTGCATCAAATCAAAATAAAAAACTGACCATAAATAGCCTACTCTAACACAATAATTTTTCACTTTGTTTAGGAGGTACCACGCCTACTGCCCCAATCCATTCTATGACTTTCTAGAATATACGCATGGATATGAGGGTTACTTATACCTATTTTCAAGACCATACCTATTATAGTACTATATTTACACGCTAATAATTTCTCACTTTGTGTAAGAGATACCATGTCCTGTATTCCAATTCCGCCAGTGTTTAGCTTGTACGTTAATATGGGGATTACTGGTGCGAAATTGCAAGGTGTTACCTAATTCAGTTTTCTAGATATAGTATAATATTTTTTCACTTTGTATGGGAGGTACCACGCCCACAATTTCCATCCAGTCTGTGTTTCTCTACACAATGTATCTTAATATGGGGGTACCATGATCACTGTCCCAATCTAGCCTATGTTTTTTTACAGTTCGCATGGGTATGAGGGTTACTTTTACCTACTTTCAAGAGCATACCTTTTATAGTACTCTATGTAAACGATAATTTTTCACTTTGTATGGGAGGTACCATGTCCACTATTCCAATTCAGTATAGCTAAGTATATAAATTAAATTAATGGTTTGACTTAAATTGAATTGTAATGAATTTAAAAACAAATTGTATTTCATTTTTTTTAAATATTAACTCGAAATAAATGCAGTGTTAACTAAAATGGCTATAACTTATGAACCAATACACATACAGAGACCGTTTATACATAAAAACCTTGGTATTGACGCCACCTTTGCAGAAACAAAATCGGTTTACGCATTCCAGAGAACATCAATTACTAACACAATGCAACTTATTTATATATATATATAGATTATCAATGTAGGAGGAATATCGAAGCAGACCACTTCCTAAAAAGTTCATTTTTCGACACCCTTCCGACCACACTGATTATTGGCAAGCGATTTGTAATTTACATCAACCTTAATATGCTACCACCGCCTTTACTCTTGACTTTAGTGACTTCAGACTGTTGACTGGTAACTGTCGGCCTTCTTTCTTATCACGGAGATTGTAATTGTTAGTATTTGTCCAAAGCTTCCACCTCCGGCATCCACATTTAACAAGTTTCTCCCCGTGGTCCTAAGTCTTATGCTAGCTAGTGCAGGACTATCACTCGAAATGTGCGCTACCGTCTCAGTTTCTTCCAGGTAGTCTGCAAGTATCATCTTCTTCAATTTTCATCTTGGCTAGATGATACATGAAGTTTCCATGACCTGTCACTTAAGCAGATTCCAGCTTAAGGTACTTCTATTATATCATTGAGCATCATTCGAGCCTCTCTACATGTAGTAGTACATGTAGTAGAGCTCACTCATTGTTGGACTTTCGCTTGCATTATGCCATTTCCCAGAAATTCACAGCAGATCCTGCTAGTTGGTCTGCTGCTACATTCCCAGCTGTGCCTGTGTCCTATGCCACATCAATGTTACCGCATTAACACACACCTGTTAAGTTTTAAAACACATTGCAGCAGTTCTGCTTGGTAAATGGAGACATACTCCCCCAAACGCAGACTACAGGAAAGGTTCGGTTGAGCTGAGTAAACACCTAAACCTACTCTACCATCCATAAGAGAACCATTAGTAAAAATGCTGATGTCGCTCTCCATATACCCACTGTGTATAACGCTTTCCGCAATGACTGTCCGATGCGGTCGTTCGAATATTTTTCTTCTAATCATGCGTTCCATCAGTATTTGAGCTTCCCTAACCTCCTTGATAACTACGACCAGAATAGTGCTGGCAAAGTATTGAGTAGTGGGTACCGAGTATCGGGTATTTGATTATTTTTTGAATCGTCGGTATAAGCAACCGCATGGACCCCTATTGAGTCCAGCTACAATAATTTTTCTTCAACCTACCTACTATGTACAGAAACCAATGTTAGGTAACGATGATGGGAGTTCAATAGTTTTCTTCAACCAAAACGTGCAGACCAGTGTATAGAAACAATGTTAGGTAACGGTGATGCGAGTTCAATAATTTTTTTTTTTAACCAAAACGAGCTGACCTACATATGTATAGAAACCAATATTAGGTGATGATGAACAATAAATTTTCTTCAACCAAAACGTGCAGCCAAAGGTAGAGAAACAATGTTAGGTGACTATGATGCGAGTTCAATAATTTTTCTTTAACCAAAACGTGCAGACCAATGTATAGAAACAATGTTAGGTGACGATGGTGACACTGATACGAGTTCAATCATTTTTCTTCAACTAAAACGAGCAAACCTATGTATAGAAACCAATGAAACCAAAACGTGGCGAACAATGTATAGAAACAATGTTAGGTGACGATGATGTGAGTTCAATAATTTTTTTTTCAACCAAAACGTGGCGAACAATGTATAGAAACAATGTTAGGTGAGGATGATGCGAGTTCAATCTTTTTTCTTTAACCAAAACGAGCAGACCTATGCATGTATAGAAACCAATGTTAGGTGACGCGGTTACGGTTGTGATAATGGTGACGACAGTTTCGGTTTTTGAGTTCAATAATTTTTCTACAACCTCACTTCAAAAATATTTTTTTTTTGTTTAAAATGATGTAATATTATTAAATTAATATAATAACTCAAAGTTAACGCCCTTAAAAATATTTCAATAGATTTAAATTTTATTCATTAAGTGTAAACAAAATATTTATTCCTATTGACCTTAAAATTTAAAAACAAGAAAACCAAGGGTAGGGAATTTAAAGAGATTTATTGCATTCACGCGCTAATTATTTGACTTAAATACATTTTTAATGCTTTCGTTTTATTTATTTTATACCTTATTTTTGGATTCAAGCCAAAACACATTTTTTACATTTATAAAAATAAAAACATCTTCATTTTATCGCTTTTTAAAGCTTTAAAATACATAATAGTTTGGTTTCTTAATATTTAAATTTGTCTCAAGTCGCTTAAAAAGCTAATTTGATGATTATAAATTTTGTGGGTGGGTATGGGGATGTGGGATACCAAGCAACGGTCTGATCGACTTCAACTTGGTGAAGTCCAGTGCCTATCTTGGCCCTCCTTCATCTCAAGTGGACACACACCTCCTCGCGGTTCCACCTGGGGTAGCTGCTTCAAACACCCGTCTTGAAGTAGCGAGCTAATTTGTGCCACGAACTGTTCACCATAAGAACTTAAAAAAAATGGTTGGGGCGTTGGACTTGTAATCCACCCTTACAAAAACACACTACAATGAAAGAAAAAACGACCACCGCAAACGAATAAAGGATCATGATTTACGGATATGTACGTGGAACGTTCGTACTTTGTACAGAGCAGGTGCAATGACCCAATTGGCGGAAGTACTGAATAAGTACCGATCCGATGTTGCTGCCATCCAGGAAATAAGATGGAATGGACATGGTGTCACCAGAACACCATACGGTGACGACTTATACTATAGCTGCCATGATACTAGACACGAATTTGGATGTGGCTTCGTAGTCAGTAGGAGAATTAAACATCTTATCTCCAGGTTCACTCCAGTTGACGAACGGATAGCTACGATACGCATCAAGGCGAAGTTTTTTTATATAAGCCTTATTTGTGCCCATGCCCCGACGGAGGATAAGGACAATCAGGTCAAAGACACATTTTATGAGAAGAAACATATGACCGTTGCCCCAATCACGATGTTAAAATTGTTCTGGGTGATTTTAACGCGAAAATCGGAAGGGAAGACATATACGGTCCAACAATCGGCAGATTTAGTCTGCACGAAGACACCAGTGATAACGGCTTGAGACTGATATCCTCCGCCGCGGCACGAAACATGGTAGTGAGTAGCACTAGGTTTAAACATCTCGATATTCACAAGGCAACGTGGGTATCCCCTGATCAATCAACGAAGAACAAAATTGATCACTTTGTTGTGGACGGAAGGCATAGTTCCAGTGTGCTAGATGTGCGTTCGATTCGAGGTGCCAACATTGATTCGGATCATTACCTTGTTGCAGCTAAGGTTCGCACCCGTCTTAATCTAGCGAGAAACACACGAACAATCCAACAAAGGAAGCTGGACGTCAAAAAGCTGCACACACAACAAACTGCTACCGCCTACTCCACTCAACTAACTCAAATGCTACAAGAGAGCACTCCTTATCCCGACGATATCTGCGCAGAATGGCAACGTATTGCAAACTCCATGGAAACTGCCGCCAAATCTGTACTTGGGTTTCAAAAGCCTCCCCCCAAAATTCCATGGTACGACCAGGAGTGTCGCAATGCAACTGCAGAGACAAACGCTGCATACTTGGCAACACTGCAGTCCGTTGAAACGCGAAGAGTATGGGAGAGGTTCCGGGAGAAAAGGAGAGAGGAGAAACGTCTGTTCCGCCGCAAGAAAAGAGAAATGGAAAGACGCGAGTGGAAGACCAAACTCCGGTTGTGCTAGAAACTGGAGGCGAAGCGCATTAGATCGACGCGCATGGAAAGATATTCTTAATCTGGCTACTGACCAAAACGGTTGTTTATAGCCATCTAAGTAAGTAAGTAAGTAAATTTAAATTATTTTTATTAAAATAAAAAAAAATTAACGAAATAATTAATTAATAAGAAATAAGTTATTTAATGACTAAGTCAATATTAACAAGCAAGATTGCTAAATTCGGCCGTACTTCAGGAGTAATACGTCTATAAAGTTCTTACTAACACCAATAAACAAATACATATGTATGTATGTACACGTTGTTCTCTTAGCTGCAAGTCGAAAAAACAAGTAAATTTTAAGAGAAACACGTGCGTTTTCATGTTTAAGCATGGCCAAACTTTTTCTTCCAAGTGTTTATTTTATTTTATTAAAAAGGGGCAGCGAAGCGCACTAATAATATCTAGTATATATAAATACATATGTACATAAATTAGGCTGGAACGTTGGTATATGGCAAAAAATATTTTTTTTGTATTACACGTTCTAAGTGATAAAAATGTGTCTTTTTATGTAAGAAGTTATGTTACAAAGTTTTCTTGTGATAGAATCACATCTTGAGGTTCCGTAGAAGCCTTGAACATATTTTTTGTTTTAAATCTTATATAGTTATATTTTTTTATTTTATTGGTGGTTTTTCATGTTTATTATTTTAATTTTATTAAAAGTAATCCTTAAATAATGCAAAACATAAACATTTTTTATCCATGGTCATTTTATAACATTTTTTTCACGTTTTAATACCTAAACTTTATTTCCTTTTTTTCTTTGTGGGATGGGGGTAGATATGATATTGTAATGCTCTTTCTTTGACTTAAACTTATATAATGTACTTAGAATGGTCATTTTATTTCTATAAAACTGTTTTTGTAGACCCAAATGTATTGAAATTTGCTAAATTTCAATATATTTGGATCTACGGCATTTGGATTTGTGGCACCTCTTACCCTACTCCAATCTTGGTCAAACTTTAGAATTGACTTAACAATAGCAAATGGCTACTTTTTATCGCTATTACATATTGAAATTGAAAATTTTTTTTCTTTCCACCCTAATGTACATACATATGTATGTATATACAGTTTTATTTTCTTAAGATTTGTAAACACAATCACAATCACGCAGCTGCTCCACTTGTTGGTTAATTATTTTATTTTTTATTTTATTAATATTTTTTTTTTTTTTGTTTTTTATTTATTTATTAAATTTTTGCAATTTCACTCTTCTGACACCAATTGTTACGTTTTTAATTTATGTTGTATTCTTTTAGTTGTAAAATGAAAAAACACCGATTTAAATTTCACTGTAAGTCACTTTATTTATTCAGTTTTGAAAAACTTCTGTTGACACCACTGTTAGAAATACATAAACTGTTTAACACTCTCGTAAAAACACGACAACTGTAGTGCGATTCACTATTCAATTTCAACGATTCTTGACTCATTAAAAAAATTTAACAGCAAAACGAAAGATTTTGCTATTCAGAAATGCTTTTTAATGATATTTGATGTTGTTATAAATCAGCTGTTTTTCTTAACAAGTCGTTTTGTTAATTTAACTGCAACTATTTTTGTGTCGTTCAAAATATCAAAAGACAAGGTCGGCTATTAGATGTATAATGTAAAATGTAAAATATTCTAATCCCCATATTTATAAAAAATATTTGTAATCTATTTTAGAACTATTTTTTCATATAAAAGTTATATTAAAATACATTTCAAATAAGTTTTATTTTTTATAAATATGGGGGTAAATATTTAATATTTATAATTAAAACACATACATATGTATTTTACCTACCTTATAAAATGAATTTAAACAATTTTTTAGAAATAAAATTAAAAAAGAACAAAAAATTAAGCACTTTTGTGGAAAGTTTTGTATATTTTGTTTATTATTTTTCAGTCCTCTTTGTTCTTTTCGCTATTTTGCCATTTTGTTTAGCAGCATTGCCATTTATTTTTGTTTGTATTTTTCATAAGTTAACCATAGGTTAGTGAATCGCAAATGCGTTAGTGCAAGCAAAAAACATGTTTATATATTTAACAAGTGTTAGATCGTTAAAAGTTAGTGAAATTCACTACTGAACTCTTAGACGTTTCAAATAAACTGCCATCCAAAATACTGCCCGAAACGAGGAATTCTATTTATAGGCGAGCAAAAACGCATAGAATGTTCAAAGTCAAACTTCATATAAAAAAAAACATTATTTTTAATACTGAGTTTGACTCATGGCAGGTACGTGCAGTTCGCTGATTAATTATACCCTTCACCACAGGTGGAAAGGATATATCAAGTTTGTCATTCCGTGTGTAATTTCTACAATATTCATTTCCGACCCTATAAAGTATATATATTCTGGATCCTTATACATAGAGAAGTTGATTAAGCGATGTCCGTCTGTCCGTGTTAGTGTTGTAATGTCATTTGCCAAGGCACCAGAAGAGATACAAAAAATTTAAGCAAACCAGTCTGTCAGGCATAGTTTCGAAAATTTTGGTATTGCAATTCAGCAACACTTTGGAGGCTGCGGGCCAAAAACCACGCCCACCTATATTTTTTTAGGTTTTTTTTTACATTTTTTTCGGCTTTAATGATTCTGTTTTGCCTTTTTTTGTCAAATATATAATAGACTGCGACAGGTAGATCGTAAGGAGTGCATACAGACCTCGGGTGATCAATAACCCCATACGATTTTTGTTTGTTTTTAGATAGGTAGGGTTTTTCTGCTTTGATTTGTATTAGAGACCTTAATAGAAAGCATTACACATAGAGGTAGCCAAGGGACCCACAGGGTACCCACTGGTAAATAGAAGCAGTTAAAAGCACATGGCGGGTCAATATGAGGAATTTTTTTTTTTTTTTAAATTTCCCAAACAAATTTTACAAAAAATCTTTACAATTTTCAAAAAATTAAAACAAAAATTTCATCAGGATACCGAATAAAAACTGTAAAAAATAAAATACACACGTTTATAGGTAAACGTTTTTTTTTTTTTTGAAGCAAGTATAGCTACGTGGCTACACGCACGACCACCGTTGTGGCTGTCGTCAACTTAGGCTAATTTCTATTTTATTTAGTTTATATAGTTTTGGAGGAAATATTTATAATTTTTTGAAAAAGTTATTTAATTTTATAGAAGCAAAATAAGTATTGTATATATAATTTTGTTGTTTTATTATTTTTCTTTCATTTAGCAAGACTAGAAAACGACAAACATTAATTTTCATTTGGTTTTCATTCTAGGTATTTTCGTTTTTATATATTAAATAGTAAACAATGCATAATAAATTGGCGCAAATATACTTTTTTACACACTAATTTTACGGGCGCCCTATGCTCCATTGGGAGTTAGAGGAATAAATATATAGGTAGAAAATATTTTGAATTATTTTTCTAAAAATAAAAATAAGTATAGAAATTAATTTTCAATAAAAATATTTATTAGCTCTGACTAAAAAAATATTTATTTTTAAAACAGGGTACGTATTTACTCACTCACTAGTATCTACTCTGTTTGTTATTATTATTGCTCAAGAATGAAACTGCGCGTTGTATGTTTTCTTTCGCTCATGTGCAGTAACAAGAGAACGAGAAAAATAGTGAGCAAATACGTACTCTGATTTAAAATTTAAACTCATCATAAACAATTTTAAAAATTTAAAACAAGAAATTCCCTACAAGAAATTGATAATCGAAACTAGCACATGAACAAAAACAAAACTTAAGTATGTTGTTTCACTTTTTCACATATTCAAGAATAATGTTAATGGTACTTTCGAGGGAGATCAAAAACTCACACTTACACAAACCTTTTTTGCAATTTGCCCTAACAGCGTGATAGAAAGTTTGTCATACACAATCAAATGATCGCACATTGGGTTCAAATCGCTAAAAACGGCTCTTAATTCAGGCGTTAGAGATAAATGAATAAAATTTTGGCAATTTGATTTTTTTAGCTTAGTAACTCAATATACAAAAATTAAACGAAATCGGTAAATGATTTCGTATAGCCCCCATACACGTCTGGCTGTATTCCCGTCATTTGAGTTTCCAAATCCTGGATTTGGTTGGTCAACTATAAGTCCGGTTTTTTGTCTGAACTCGATCTGCATTTTTTATCTGGTTTCATTCACATGTATATGTACACACTTACATACATACATGATACATGATTAATGCAGTGAGTGCGTTGCTAAGCATACACGAATTTTTCATTGATATTGAAATAGAAAACAATTTTTTTCCTTCTTATCGCAAAAAACCCGCAAAATATTTTTATATGATTTGTAAGTAGACATATCATAGAATATTCCAGAAAAATTTTTTTACTTGTTTTACGTTTTTATTCGAGAAAAAAAGGTTAGCTTTATCTAACGAGTGATTTTTTAAGAGCTTGAGAACTTTATTTAAAAAAAAAAAAAACGCATAAAATTTGCAAAATCTCATCGGTTCTTTATTTGAAACGTTAGATTGGTCCATGACATTTACTTTTTGAAGATAATTTCATTTAAATGTTGACCGCGGCTGCGTCTTAGGTGGTCCATTCGGAAAGTCCAATTTTGGGCAACTTTTTCGAGCATTTCGGCCGGAATAGCCCGAATTTCTTCGGAAATGTTGTCTTCCAAAGCTGGAATAGTTGCTGGCTTATTTCTGTAGACTTTAGACTTGACGTAGCCCCACAAAAAATAGTCTAAAGGCGTCAAATCGCATGATCTTGGTGGCCAACTTACCGGTCCATTTCTTGAGATGAATTGTTCTCCGAAGTTTTCCCTCAAAATGGCCATAGAATCGCGAGCTGTGTGGCATGTAGCGCCATCTTGTTGAAACCACATGTCAACCAAGTTCAGTTGTTCCATTTTTGGCAACAAAAAGTTTGTTAGCATCGAACGATAGCGATCGCCATTCACCGTAACGTTGCGTCCAACAGCATCTTTGAAAAAATACGGTCCAATGATTCCACCAGCGTACAAACCACACCAAACAGTGCATTTTTCGGGATGCATGGGCAGTTCTTGAACGGCTTCTGGTTGCTCTTCACTCCAAATGCGGCAATTTTGCTTATTTACGTAGCCATTCAACCAGAAATGAGCCTCATCGCTGAACAAAATTTGTCACATTTGAACATTTCGAACCGAACACTGATTTTGGTAATAAAATTCAATGATTTGCAAGCGTTGCTCGTTAGTAAGTCTATTCATGATGAAATGTCAAAGCATACTGAGCATCTTTCTCTTTGGCACCATGTCTGAAATCTCACGTGATCTGTCAAATACTAATGCATGAAAATCCTAACCTCAAAAAAATCACCCATTACCTTTGTGTCCTGGTTGCATTGAAATGAAAGGTGGGAGTGTATTCTTTTGATTTAATAAATAAAATTTCCATAATATTCCATACTGTTGAACAAAGTTATAAATTTTATAAAAAAAAGTCACAAGAAATTTCACTATTTCAAAGAAACTTCATACATAAAAAGTAGTGCATATTTTTAAGCTGAATTATTTTCATGTTATGAATAATAGCAACAATTTGTTAAATATTATTTAACAGATATTTAAAAGAAGTGATGAATAAGAAAAACCAATTTTTTTTTAAAGGTATTTAAAAGAAATGACCAAGAAGAAAAAAGGAAAGAAAATTACAAGTCGAAGTGGAACATTCGGCTATGCCGAATCCTACGTACCCTTCACCATATGACAGTAACTATTTCAACCCTACCAATGTACTTTTTTTGTTATATAAAGTTTTCTATGAAAAATTTTTACAAACGGAATGATAACCTTACAATACCCTTATCACCCACGATGAATCGCATAATAAACATCAAAATAAGAATTTTTAAATGTAAAAGTGTGAAAGAAGTTAAATCGCGACTTTATATTAAAAAAATTTATAAAATGTATACATTTGATGTTACTTATTTTGATCTAGCTAAGGAGCTATTCATTGCCTTAATTATATTAATCTGCTAAGCGATTACATAAAATCAAAAAATGATCTTTTAACAAGAAAAGAAATCAAAGAAGTTAAAGTCGCAATTCGAAGGCGGTTTTTGGGAAATTTTTACAAAAGACAAGAAGAGTTTTGAGGAAATCGTGATTACTTTTTTAAAAAAATTACTCGCTAAGAAGTACGTATTAATCGTATAGTATGTTAGTTATTAGAAGGACTAGCAATATATTAAGAGTGAGCTTTTCTGTTAATCTTTAATTTGGGACAGTTTTACAATAGGGGGTTTTTACATGCCGGCTACGGTTCACAAAGTACTTATTCATGAAAGACATTATGGATGCGGTTAAATTTCCAATAGGCCTGCTTTCAGAAGAACTGAAGATGCTCGAAATAAAGACTATAGAAAGTATAGGCTAATGTTCGCCAGAAAGTGCAGCAGGATGGCAACAAACACAGATATTTTCCATCGCCTTCTTATATCGTCAGATCCTTATGTTACCAGCATAAGACGTCAACCCCATAAACATGTTTTGGAAGTTGATGATGTCGTTAAGGAAATGATAGAAGATAAATAAAAGTCTATATTTTTGGTATTCAATTTGATAGTTATTCATTTTGATGTTCTGGAGAACATTAGAGGGCGATGGGCGTGGAAGATTTTCTTGAAACTTTGTATATATTTCAGCTTTATAACACTGATAATTTGAGGTAAGTTTCATGACTTTTGGTGAAGAAATAAATAAATTTTGGTAGAAAATATATTTTCCAATTACATGTGCGGTAGGCGTTGGGCGTTGCAGAATTTCATGAAACTTTCTAATATTTCAATTTCATAATACTGATAACTTTTGTCAAGTTTCCTTATGATCAGTTAAGAAACAAAACTTTGGGGCGTAAAAATATTTTCGGGTTATATGGGCAGGCCAAATTTGGGCGATGTGGGCGATGGGCGTGGTCACTTTTGATAAAACTTTAAAATTTTCTTAACTAAGTTGATAGAAGCATATGTACCAAATTTTAAAGTTCTATAAGCTCTCCTTATATTTTTTACCAAGAAATGTATGAAGAAATCCCACTGTGCGACACCTAAATTTTTCTGCTTATTTTTGCTACTGTACCTTTTCATATTTGATAATAATTCATTTTGTTGTAGGGCCTGTTTTTATAAAATGAAATATAATAATATAAATATAAAGACGAAAGAAAACACATTTACGTTTTAATATTTTTCATGTGAGTGACAAAAAAGAGCTTTAATTTTTTTAATTTATTTTTGGTTTTTACACTCAAAATATTTTTACAATGTCTAATTATAGTTTATTAAAAAATTAAAATGTAAAATTATTTCTAAATGAATAAGCAATTCTTAATGAAGAGAATAAATTATTAAACAATACTGATTTTAACGTTTATTTTTAAAACAAACTACACATAAAAACTGATTTTACGTTGCATTTAACATTTTTTTAGTCATTTTATTTATTATTTGAAATATATCTGACTCAATATAAAGGAAATATGTTTATATTTACATAATTTTTAGTTATTTTCTTAAAGTAAAAATAGCAAAAACGACGCACATTTCGTTGATTTTAATGGTATTTATTGTTACTTTTATTGGATTAACATTTAAAAAAACAAATGCAAAATCAATAATTCCAACGGAACGTGAAATTTATTTTTTGCAAGTTTAAATTATAGAATAAATATTTGTTTTACGGATTTTATTCGGTTGATTTTTTAACATTTAAAAAATTTTAAATTATTCTAGTTTAACTGAATTTTCAATTATTTTATTTTTTCAGTTGACTTAACGCACATCATTTTTTGAGTGTGTTAAAAGCTTTCTATACTTCAGAATAAAAAAAGAACGATCATTTTTAAATGTTTTATAAATACCAAATTTAAAACGTTATCGTTTAAAAGCGAAACCTATATATGAGAAGGTTTTGTTTTATAAAAACAGGCCCTAACTATATTGTTTGTAGTTTTGGCTAGGAAAGTTATTGAAGAGACCTTTTAAATTTCGTTATTTAAGTCAGCTGTTTTTGACATCGAAAATATAATTTTCTACCAACAAAATACATGTTGTTTTTGTTGTTGTAGAACTGAGCATACCTGATATTGTTATACCATGGTACAGACACTAGGTTAAGTAATACATAAAATACATACAATTTTATTGAGACATTGGTAAAAAATAACAAACAGAATAAGTATATTCACGTTTTTTAACATTACAAAAAAATTACCAAAAGTAACAAAAAACAAATAAAAAATAAAAAAAACCTTAAATAAAACATATTCAATACATAATTTTTTAAAAAATAATAGAACAAAAAAGTTTACACTTGCATTTAATACAAAAACTAAAAGTGTGCAAATTTACAAACGTTTTTTTATTTCAAATTAAATCTAGTGTCACTAAAGAAAAAAGCACTAAAAGAAGCACTGACACAAAAATTGTTTGCGTCGAATATTTAAAAAAGCACTAAAAACAGCGTTTTTAGCACTGAGTTCGCAATGCTGATAGCGATGTTCTTTCATTTATTTATTACACAGGGCAACAGCAAAAATATGCTCGAGTAACTACTATATACATTTGATGTATCATGGCTACCTTAGTACAAAAATGGTAAAATTTTTAAATTCTATGGATAGATTTTTTTTTTTAAATTTTTTTTTAAAATTGCAATTTTTTTGAGACGTTTCTTCAAATAATTAATGATAACTCAAAAACTACTAGTCCGATATTATTAAAATAAATTCAAGAAAATTAAGATTTGCATAGCCTTTAATTCGTCTATATATCGCGTTTCAATCGGATCAATAGTATCGGAGTTATAATAAAAAACTTAAGAAAAAAATATATTTTTTACGTAAAAATGGCAAAAATTTTCGTTTTAAAAAAATCATAAAAAATCGAAAACGGCAAAAAACTTCCAGATTCATTTTTTTATCGCATAGCGACATATAATAGCAACAAAATGAGATATCGACCATAAAAATCGATTGATTTTTTTCGAATTTATTCACATTTTAGTGAATTCGCTCATTTTCACAAAATTTTAGTTTTTTGCTTGATATACGCATTATAGCGGGTTTTCAAATGTGTGAAAAACATAAATTTTCCAATTTCAAGGGGTGCATGTCGGATTAATGTTAGATTTGATGAGAAACTTCCACCCACAAAATTTTAGTCGAATTCGACAACGTTAACACGTAGCGCATAGGCCCCAAATCTGAAAAAAAGCGTTTAAATCGAAAATAATTGACAAATTTTCAGTTTTTGCAAAATTAACGCCATTTATTTCCCCTTTTGCAAAAAAGTGGATCCTGGTCCTTAGGGCAAACACAATGAGATTTACAATAAGCTACATGTCTTTAAGTTTTCGAGTTATTACAATTTTCACTGGCCATTATATGTCCTTGAGAACTTGCCGAAGACAATTTACAAAAACATTTTACTTTTAAAATTTTTTATTTTTTTCTTTTTTAACAATAAAATATAAAATTTCGCCAAAATTGACTGATATCTTCCTATTACACAACGCAACAAAATAAAAAAATTAGATGCTTTTGAAACCACTATACAATATCCAGGTACTGCCAAAGTGTTTTGGATGAATGAGAAATGTATGGCAAAACAAGTACGCGAAATACTGTTTTGGGCAAAACACGTATTTCTGTGGGACACGTGTTACTGTGGAAATACAGTATTGAAAGTAGAAAATCGTAAAGAATCGTAAAAAACATTAAGGAATGCTATGCAAAAAATCAATCTTTACAGGTAGCCAGCGGAAAAACCCAATTCGGCGTGCACGCAAATTTATGAACGTTTATTACTTTGCCGCCGCAATTGTCAAAATGAAGCAAGGGCGACAGGTAGCCAACAGAAAAGGAGCATTTCATCGTTTATCAGATATCTACTGAAATCGTAAAAATTAAAAAACTTTTCCTTTATTGCTTACTTTTTTTAATTCTGAAAATCATAAAAATGCCATAAAGATCTGTTCCAAACAATTTCTACATTCAATACTGTATTTCCACAGTAACACGTGTCCCACAGAAATACGTGTTTTGCCCAAAACAGTATTTCGCGTACTTGTTTTGCCATACATTTCTCATTCATCCAAAACACTTTGGAAGTACCTGGATATTGTATAGTGGTTTCAAAAGCATCTAATTTTTTATTTTGTTGCGTTGTGTAATAGGAAGATATCAGTCAATTTTGGCGAAATTTTATATTTTATTGTTAAAAAAGAAAAAAATAAAAAATTTTAAAAGTAAAATGTTTTTGTAAATTGTCTTCGGCAAGTTCTCAAGGACATATAATGGCCAGTGAAAATTGTAATAACTCGAAAACTTAAAGACATGTAGCTTATTGTAAATCTCATTGTGTTTGCCCTAAGGACCAGGATCCACTTTTTTGCAAAAGGGGAAATAAATAGCGTTAATTTTGCAAAAACTGAAAATTTGTCAATTATTTTCGATTTAAACGCTTTTTTTCAGATTTGGGGCCTATGCGCTACGTGTTAACGTTGTCGAATTCGACTAAAATTTTGTGGGTGGAAGTTTCTCATCAAATCTAACAATAATCCGACATGCACCCCTTGAAATTGGAAAATTTATGTTTTTCACACATTTGAAAACCCGCTATAATGCGTATATCAAGCAAAAAACTAAAATTTTGTGAAAATGAGCGAATTCACTAAAATGTGAATAAATTCGAAAAAAATCAATCGATTTTTATGGTCGATATCTCATTTTGTTGCTATTATATGTCGCTATGCGATAAAAAAATGAATCTGGAAGTTTTTTGCCGTTTTCGATTTTTTATGATTTTTTTAAAACGAAAATTTTTGCCATTTTTACGTAAAAAATATATTTTTTTCTTAAGTTTTTTATTATAACTCCGATACTATTGATCCGATTGAAACGCGATATATAGACGAATTAAAGGCTATGCAAATCTTAATTTTTCTGAATTTATTTTAATAATATCGGACTAGTAGTTTTTGAGTTATCATTAATTATTTGAAGAAACGTCTCAAAAAAATTGCAATTTTAAAAAAAAATTTTTTAAAAAAAAATCTATCCATAGAATTTAAAAATTTTACCATTTTTGTACAAAGGTAGTCATGATACATCAAAATTATATAGTGGTTTTAAGAGCACATGAAATTTTTTTTATTTTGTTGTGCTGTGTTATTATAGACCATTAATGTTGTTGTTACATACAAAATAATTGTGCATTGCTTATAAAGAATATATTCTTTTTTTTCGTAACAATACATTACAACAATGATAGACACAAAATTCCGCCATCCGAATAATGTTACTCTCTTAAGGGGTGAATAATATCAAAAACCTGTGTATTTTTAAATTGAGCAATCTACGTCATTTAACGGGAAGTCATTAGGATGACGGATTCTTTTGTCTATCATTCTTGATACATTGGACTAAAGAAACTATTACTGCATCCCTTACATTTGTAGCTTTTTGGAGAAAAAGGTACCACACAATTCGGTGTGAGAATCTTGCAATCGAACTTAAAACATCTAAAAAACAAATGGGACCGATGAAAAAGAAAAACGCCATAATCAGTGATTTAAAGATCGCTATTGTTCAGACCCAATTATTTTTTCAAGTTCAAAGATTGGTTAATTTTGGGATCAACAATGTAAACACCGAGTTAATTACCGTTTTGACTCTTTGGTTTTAATCTTTAATTGAAATGTTTTATTTTCTTCACATTTCAATGATTTACTGTGCCTCTCTTTACAATTAAGCAAATCTAGAAAACATTTCCTTATTAAAACTTCTCCGACCATCATACAATTTTAATTTTTAATCTTTTTCGCTAACTGCAACAGAGATAATAAGCTTGTCTGGAGGTAAACGCAATAATAAAACCCTAGTAATCTGGCTAAATTGTTCATAGATTTGTTTATATTCAAAATGAATAATAAACAATTTAATCATTTTTAAACAACAATGTAAATATTGACTCGTTATATTTTATTTTAAAACAAAATAAATATTTAAATAGTAATTAACTAATACATATTCGTTTACACGATAATGACAATTAAATGTTATCAAGTGTATAGAAGTACCTATAATTATTGATAAGAAGAAAATAAAGTCAAACCTAAAATTTATGTTTTGATTATTAAAAAATCTAGAGTATCCTACACTCAATTTTACCATACCCTAAGGAAACAGATATTTTGATAAAGATATTACATAAAAATAAAAGTTCAAAGTATATTTGAGTCGAAAAAATTATTGTTTTCGGATTGAGTGTCAAGTAAACGTTTACTTAAGTCCAGATTATGATCAAACTCCATACAGCTCATCATTTCCACACGTCAAAGGCACATACATATGATCTATACAGCGCTCACAAAAATAGTAGTATACACGGTTTCTGTTGTCAACTAAACTACCCCTTCCACTTTCCCGATTATGCCTAAAATCTATACAGCTCTTCATCTCCATATACCGAAGGCACATACTGAACTTCATTTTTGTATGACAAACGGTATGACCTGTAGAGCCTTCACAAAAATGTTTTAGTTTATATGCAAGGTACGACGCTTACTGTTTTCATTTTCATTTTTGCTAGACTATACACGATAATAATTTTTTACTTTTTATGGGAGGTACCACCCCCACTGTCCTAATTCAGACTAGACTATACACATTACTGTCAAAGTTACTTGTGCAAAGTTTCAAGACTGTACCTATTGTAGTTCTCCAGCTACATGATAATAATTTTTCACTTCAGTCTAGTCTGTTTCGCTTGACAAAGTACATTAATATGGGTGTTACCGTTGCGCAATTCGAAGATGCTACCTAATTCAGTTCTCCAGATACAGGATAATATCTTTTCACTTTATATGGGAGGCACCACGTCCACTATTTTAATCCAGTATATCTTTCTCTAAACTATGTATGTTAATATAGGGTTTACGGGTGCAAATTTTCAAGAGTTACCAATTACTGTTACCAAGCTACACGATGATAAATATTTACTTTGTATGGGAGGTGTCACGCCCAAGTCAAATATCAAAAAAATAAATACCCTATTTTACTAACCGTATATCTAGTAACAAATTGTAAAAATTTCAGAAAGATCGGATCACTGGTGTAGGCAGCTATACCTTTCCGACAAACATACAAACAAACACATTTTGTGCTTTATATAAGTATGTACATTCATATAGATTGTACAAAAAATTGTTAAATTATTAAACTATACGTTTAGTCAGAGTTTTAGATATTTTTGTAAATCTCGTAATTCCGCGCTGGATGAATTTCAATTTTTGATATTTTGCGTTTGCCATCAGACCATCAAACTCATCTTAATGCATGTTGTGTATGGTATTGAATGTAAATGGTTCATATGGATGGAAGTATTGGGATTTGTGGCACAATTGTACTAATTTTGGTAAAATCGACACATTTGTGGTACACCGGTACACTTCATGCTTTTTTGGTGCAATTTAAAATTTATTTAATAATTTTTTAAGTGTAAACTTTTTTAGTCACATTGAGCACTTTTTAGACGAGAAAAACCATTAAAAAGTCGTCACCTAGCGTTTTTTTCTATGTATAGGTGTATAATTGATAGAAACACATGATAGGCATGCATATGCAGTAGACACTTAAATTAGGCCCCTATTACGCTTTACAACACAACTCTACTTAAGTTGAAATTTTACAATTTGGTATTATCAATTACAACTCAACTAGTCAACAATTTTTTAAGTTGAATTTAAATTGTGTTACAACTCTGTTGTAGTTTCACCGTTTACAACCCTGTGTTAATTCGGTTAACAAAAGTTTAAAAAAATTACAACTCATCAGTAGCAGTTGTTTCAAATTCCAACTCATCAGTAGCATTTATCTTTCAAGTTGTCTTTTAGACAACTTTTGCTGAATTATAGTGTTTGCACGTTTTTGCATCACTTTAATCAGTTTTCAGAGGTAGTCGGCCGATGTATTTGACCGTTCTTTCTTGTGAGAAATTGTAAAGTCTTTTTTTGTAATTAGGTGACTCTTTACTTATTCATCCAATTAACCGTTCAGTGTTTAAATTGCCAAGAATACGGCCATACAAGGGCTTACTGCAAGTTGCCTCCGGTTTGCGTTGTGTGTGGAGAGCTTCATTGTTCCGCCCAATGCGACAAACCAAAGGATGACTCGAAGGTTAAAAAATGTAGCAATTGCGGTGGAAATCACACTGCTAACTACAGAGGCTGTCCAGTTTTTTCTGAGGTAAGGAAGTCAACTCAAAAATTAAGTACTCCTGCTAGGCAGCCACAATACCAAGCAAATGCTCATTACCCTCAGTTAGCTCAACCCACAACCAAACATGTTTCATACGCGGATATGTTAAAATCCAATCATGTTTTAGCACACAAAGCGACACCTACAACCAATTCTACCCCAAATATGCATCCAGAAGCTAAAGAACAAAAACCATCTGGTAACTACAATCGTCTCGAAGCAAGTATCGAGACATTAGTGCATTCGTTAAACAGTTTTATGAGCTCTATGAGCAGCATGATGCAAGAAATGGTTCGCATGCAATCTATGATGTTGCAGGCGGTACTTAACAAACCATGAACTGTTTAAAAATATGTTTCTGGAACGCAAACGGCTTACGCCAACACAAAAATGAACTCGAGTACTTCTTGAAGAACCAACAAATTGATGTCATGATGGTTTCAGAGACTCATTTAACAACAAATAGCTATTTTAAAATCAATGGCTATATATTATATGACACTAAAGACCCCCGTGGCAGAGCATGTGGTGGTTCAGCAATACTAATAAGGGCTCGAATTAAACATCATTTACTGTGTGACTTTTGTGAGGACTACCTTCAAGCAACAAACATCTGTATTGAAGAATATCATCAAAACTTTGTTATTTCTTCGATTTATTCACCTTCTAGATTTCAAATTTCGAAAAGTCAGTATAGCGACTTTTACAAATCACTAGGTCCCTGTTTCATAGCATCAGGCGACTACAACGCTAAACATACGTTTTGGGGATCATGCCTAATAACTCCAAAAGGTCGTGTTTTGTTTGATACAATTTCAAAAATGCGTCTGAATGTGATATCAAGTGGACAACCTACCTATTGGCCTACTGATCGACAAAAAATACCTGATGTTATTGATTTTGGCGTGACTAAAGGTATTTCGAGAGAAATGATTAAGGTTGAAGCGTCACTCGAATTATCCTCAGATCATTCACCCACTATTGTCTATATATGAAATCAGCAAAATATCGTGTCGCCAACAACTTGCACAAGCATTAATTGGTTGAAATATAGAAAGTATCTCAGTACTCATTGTTCGGAAAACATACCGCTAAGAACAACAGAAGATGTGGACCAGAGTCTAATTTATTTTGATCAAAACCTTAAATCAGCTGCCCAACATGCGACAGAAGCCAGACAACCAGCTAGATACAATAAAATTTATTTTGTAGATGTCGAGCGGCTCTTTGCTGAAAAAAGGAAAATTAGAAGAGAGTGGCAAGCACACAGATCTCCTCAACTCAAATTTAGACTTAAAGATTGCACGAAACGGCTAAGACAACTGCTAGAATCTCGAAGAGTAGCATCTCTGAAAAATTACTTGGAAGACCTCGACGCAACTGCACAATCAGATTATTCATTATGGCGTGCTTGTAGGAACCTTAAAAGACCGGTCGTACGTAAGCCTCCCTTGCGAACTTCTTGTGGAAACTGGGCAAGGAATGATACCGAAAAAGGCAATTTGTTTGTTGGACATTTGAAGAAGGTTTTCACCCCAAATGTATGTACTGATAAAGCTGAGTTGCCATCAGTAGTACCCCTAAGATTTGAATTTAGCGATATTGAAAGGGCAATAGCGGATTTAAACACCAAAAAAGCCCCTGGCGTTGATAAAACATGTAACAAGATGTTAGTTGAGTTGCCCCGTATAGGTCGCAGAATTATTCTGTTTGTTTTTAATGCCATCTTACGTCTTGAGTACTTTCCCACAGAGTGGAAGGTCTCTTTGATAACTATGATTCCTAAACCAGGAAAAGACCACACAAAAGTAGAATCATACAGACCTATAAGCCTTTTATCTAACGTGTCAAAGTTATTTGAGAGAATATTAATAACTAAGCTGAATCCAATACTTAGCGCGAAAGGATGCATTCCGAACCATCAATTCGGCTTCAGAAAACAACATAGTACGATCCAACAAACACACAGATTAGTAAATGTAATTAAAACGACCTTTGAAGAAAAAAAATACTGTTCTGCGCTCTTTATCGACGTTTCTCAAGCATTCGATAAGGTTTGGCACGAAGGCCTAATATTTAAGCTAAAGCTGAACTTGCCCGAAAACTTGTATAAGCTTTTAAAAGATTATTTAACGAATCGCAAATTTTTACTAAAAGAAGGTGACTTTTTAAGCTCGCCACAGCTCATTGAAGCCGGAGTTCCCCAAGGTAGTATTTTGGGACCAATTTTATATTTATTGTACACATCGGATATGCCAATTAGCACCCTAGTCCACACATCAACTTTTGCAGATGACACAGCTTTCTTAAGTATTCATGAAAGTGCCCAAGAAGCATCACAAATTTTACAAGACCACATACTCAATTTGGAAAAATGGCTAGAAAAATGGAGAATAAAAGTGAATGAACAAAAATGTACTCACATAACTTTGACACTGCGTAGGGACTCATGCCCTCCTATTCGCATAAATAACCAAATGATACCACAGCTTTCAGACGTTAAATACCTGGGTATACATCTTGACCGTCGCCTTACTTGGAAAAGCCACATTGACTTCAAGTTAACACAAATGAAACTAAATGGGCTTATTGGCAGAAACTCCACCCTGAGCTTAGATTGTAAACTTCTACTGTACAAGTCGGTCCTCAAACCAATTTGGTGCTATGGGATTCAGTTATGGGGCACTGCCTCAGCTAGCAATGTAGAAAAAATTCAAAGGCGCCAAAATAAGATTTTACGTATTATTACATCTGCTCCCTGGTATATAAAAAATTCAAACATCCACAAAGACCTAAACATGCTATCAGTTAAAGCAGAAATAGCGAAACATGTAGTCACATATCTAAAGAGGCTTGAATCTCATCCAAACCCTTTGGCGCGTAACATGCTGAATGAACCTGGTTACATTCGACTAAAAAGAAGAGATATTGCTTTTCTTGGCCGTACATTAGAGGGATGACCCGCAAATTATTTCAAAATCCGTGAAACAAACATTATTTTTGTCTAGCACTGGCTGGACTTAAAAAGAATATTTTATTTTAGACTTAAGATACGAGTAATTATTGTTAGTTCAAAAATATTGAAGATACAATAAATAAATTATAAAATAGTTATTGTAGTTTTTGACCTTTTTTTATATTTCAATTCTATTTTTAATCAAGCACAAGGTCTTTTTTATATAAAAATCTTTAAACAATTTTTATTTACTATATTTCGCTACACCATTGGGTAGCATCTTCAGGAAATAAAAATAATAAAAGTTTTAAAAATTTAAATGATTGATAAAAATTCAAATGAATGAAAAAATTTGTTGTCAATCAATTTAAAAAAAAAAAAAAAAAAAAAAAAAATTCTAACATTTCAATACATTCAAGTAACAACATTTCAAAAACAAATAAAAATTAAAATAGAAAAAATTCTTACATATACAGAAAATTTTTGATATTCAAAAACATACAAACATTTTAAGAGAAAACACAATAAATTTTTAAATTCATATACATAAATTTAACCGGAAATGTTACAAAAAATTAATGTTTCTATTATAAACATTTGATTCAAATTCATGTTATTTTTTATGCACTAAATGCCTATAATTTTGTGCAACATTTTCTGTATCTGCCTTAAAATTTATTCTTTTTTCAATTGGAACTTTAATAATTTGTAGCATTTCTAACATATAACGACGTTTATAATTATTTTCCAAATTTAAAATTGATACATTTTCAAAGTTAGGATAATGATTACTTTTCGAACAGTGTGAAGATAATGCTGTTTTTTGCAAACTGATATTGTCTCTGTATCTCTGATCTTATTTATGTCCAGCTATCCTGACTTTCAATTTATTCTTTGTAGTACCTACATAAACTTTATTACAATTCTCTTTGTCATTACCCTTACAAGGTATTTTGTAAACTAAATTAGACATATCTAACTTTTTAATTTTATCTTTAGGTTTGCTAAATATTCTATTTAATGTATTATATGTTTTGTATGCCATCCTATATTTATCTGTATCAAATATTTTTGATTTTTCTAACCATTCTGATAAATCTGGTACATAAGTAATTGATTTATAAATTTTTGGTTCCGTATCATTTTTTCTATTTGGGTTTCTATTATTTTTATGTTGATTTATTAATTTATTAATCAGTTGAATTGGAAAATTATTTTCTCTTAATATATTTTTTATCTTATCTATATTCTTTTTGTGAAACTCCTTGTCACTAATGGTTAGTACTTTTTCTATTAAATTTCTGGCTGTATTTATAATTATATGTTTATTTTGTTTAGAAAAATAATTAATAATTCTACCCGAAGCTGTGGGTTTTTGGTACCAATCCATTAACAATTTGTTACCTTTTCTAATTACTAAAGTATCTAAATAAGGAAGTTTTGAATCGTATTATTTCTCTATTGTAAATTTGATGGAATTATCAAATTCATTTAATGTTTTTAACATATCGTCAACTGCTGAATCGGAAATAACACAGAACCAATCATCTACATATTTGGTTATTATACTTGGTTTTATATTTAATTTTTCAATACAAGTGTCTAGTAATTTCTCCATAACTATATCTGCTACAATTGGAGAAGCAGGTGATCCCATTGGAAGTCCCTTTTGCTGTTTGTATATTTTCTCATTATATTGAAAATATCTATTATCTTCTATACAAAACTTAAGAATTCTTAAAAATAAGGATTTTTCTATTTTTGTAAAATTTTTTATAATATCCCATTTTTCTTCTATTGTATTAATAGCTAAGTCCACAGGTATACTTGGAAATAGTGATACTACATCAAAAGAAATTAATTTTTCGTCATCTTTTATATGTATATTACCTATTTTATTTTTAAATTCAAGTGAGTCTCTTATATTATAACTCGAATGTTCAGTAATCCTTTTTAATATATTCGTCAAATATTTACATAAATCATAAGATGGAGAATTAACGAAAGAACAAATTGGTCGTAAGGGAAAATCTTCTTTGTGAATTTTTGGTAGTCCATATAACCTAGGTGCAGTAGCTATATTTGTTTTAAGTTTATTCTTCTCAGTAGTGGTAATAATTTTAAGTTTAAAAAGTTCTTCCACTAAATCATTATTGGTCTTCTGTAATTTGTTAGTTGGATCCTTATTTACTAAGTTATATTTTGTAATATCTTCTACAATATTATTAATTCGTGTTTTATAATCCTTCTTATTTAATGCTACAGTACTGTTACCTTTATCTGCCTTTAAAATGAGAATCTCATTATTCTTTTTTAAAAACTTCTCTGTTTCTTTAACTTTCTCCAAAACAAACCTATCTCTATTTGTTAATTTCATTTTGTTTAAATGATTATCTATAATTGTGGTTAATTTTGTTCGGGCTATTTCTTGTTCTTCCTTTCTTTGAAGTGTCTGTATAAAATCTTCTCCGTCTGTTATCATCTTTAAAATCGGAAATTCTACAATAACTATTTAATATTAAAAAGAGCACGCAAAATAAAGTGATGTACAGAAGGTTTAAGAAGAATCCAGAAGTTTCGAGATGGATCAACAGATTCAAATCAGTAAGGCAGAAGATAATAAAAACAAAAGCAGCAATAACGTTCCTTATTCGAT
>OX451216.1:53269-82630 GCA_949628195.1 Phasia obesa
AAAGTGATGTACAGAAGGTTTAAGAAGAATCCAGAAGTTTCGAGATGGATCAACAGATTCAAATCAGTAAGGCAGAAGATAATAAAAACAAAAGCAGCAATAACGTTCCTTATTCGATGTAGAAATAGTGGCATAACTCCAAAATTTATTTTAAATTCGACCAAGAATAATTTAAATATATTTAACATGAAAAAAGTGAACACAATACAGCAAATAATTAAAAAATATACGCAAGACTTACACAACAAAATTTTAAAATTATCTTTAAAAGAAAAACACGAAATATTGAAATATTTTCAAAGTGAGATAATAGTGATTAAAAGAAATTTAAGTAAATTATTAACAGAAGAAGAAATGGACGAATTTTTATGGTGTGAAGATAAATTGGCAGATTCTTTAAGAGAAAAGGTAACAAAGACACACATTAAGAAATTTAATAACTTATATGATATACAAAAAAAGGAATTTGGGGTTCAATTCAACAAAAAATGGTTTGTTAATAAGACTGACTTTGATATTCCAACAGACGTAAAATGGATTCTTTCATTAGGACATAAACACGCTTTACCCACTAAAAAAGAAGAATTTCCGATTTTAAAGATGATAACAGACGGAGAAGATTTTATACAGACACTTCAAAGAAAGGAAGAACAAGAAATAGCCCGAACAAAATTAACCACAATTATAGATAATCATTTAAACAAAATGAAATTAACAAATAGAGATAGGTTTGTTTTGGAGAAAGTTAAAGAAACAGAGAAGTTTTTAAAAAAGAATAATGAGATTCTCATTTTAAAGGCAGATAAAGGTAACAGTACTGTAGCATTAAATAAGAAGGATTATGAAACACGAATTAATAATATTGTAGAAGATATTACAAAATATAACTTAGTAAATAAGGATCCAACTAACAAATTACAGAAGACCAATAATGATTTAGTGGAAGAACTTTTTAAACTTAAAATTATTACCACTACTGAGAAGAATAAACTTAAAACAAATATAGCTACTGCACCTAGGTTATATGGACTACCAAAAATTCACAAAGAAGATTTTCCCTTACGACCAATTTGTTGTTTCGTTAATTCTACATCTTATGATTTATGTAAATATTTGACGAATATATTAAAAAGGATTACTGAACATTCGAGTTATAATATAAGAGACTCACTTGAATTTAAAAATAAAATAGGTAATATACATATAAAAGATGACGAAAAATTAATTTCTTTTGATGTAGTATCACTATTTCCAAGTATACCTGTGGACTTAGCTATTAATACAATAGAAGAAAAATGGGATATTATAAAAAATTTTACAAAAATAGAAAAATCCTTATTTTTAAGAATTCTTAAGTTTTGTATAGAAGATAATAGATATTTTCAATATAATGAGAAAATATACATACAGCAAAAGGGACTTCCAATGGGATCACCTGCTTCTCCAATTGTAGCAGATATAGTTATGGAGAAATTACTAGACACTTGTATTGAAAAATTAAATATAAAACCAAGTATAATAACCAAATATGTAGATGATTTGTTCTGTGTTATTTCCGATTCAGCAGTTGACGATATGTTAAAAACATTAAATGAATTTGATAATTTTATCAAATTTACAATAGAGAAAGAATACGATTCAAAACTTCCTTATTTAGATACTTTAGTAATAGGAAAAGGTAACAAATTGTTAATGGATTGGTACCAAAAACCCACAGCTTCGGGTAGAATTATTAATTATTTTTCTAAACAAAATAAACATGTAATTATAAATACAGCCAGAAATTTAATAGAAAAAGTACTAACCATTAGTGACAAGGAGTTTCACAAAAAGAATATAGATAAGATTAAAAATATATTAAGAGAAAATAATTTTCCAATTCAACTGATTAATAAATTAATAAATCAACATAAAAATAATAGAAACCCAAATAGAAAAAATGATACGGAACCAAAAATTTATAAATCAATTACTTATGTACCAGATTTATCAGAACGGTTAGAAAAATCAAAAATATTTGATACAGATAAATATAGGATGGCATACAAAACATATAATACATTAAATAGATTATTTAGCAAACCTAAAGATAAAATTAAAAAGTTAGATATGTCTAATTTAGTTTACAAAATACCTTGTAAGGGTAATGACAAAGAGAATTGTAATAAAGTTTATGTAGGTACTACAAAGAATAAATTGAAAGTCAGGATAGCTGGACATAAATCAGATCAGAGATACAGAGACAATATCAGTTTGCAAAAAACAGCATTATCTTCACACTGTTCGAAAAGTAATCATTATCCTAACTTTGAAAATGTATCAATTTTAAATTTGGAAAATAATTATAAACGTCGTTATATGTTATAAATGCTACAAATTATTAAAGTTCCAATTGAAAAAAGAATAAATTTTAAAGCAGATACAGAAATTGTTGCACAAAATTATAGGCATTTAGTGCATAAAAAATAACATGAATTTGAATCAAATGTTTATAATAGAAACATTAATTTTTTGTAACATTTCCGGTTAAATTTATGTATATGAATTTAAAAATTTATTGTGTTTTCTCTTAAAATGTTTGTATGTTTTTGAATATCAAAATTTTCTGTATATGTATATGTAAGAATTTTTTCTATTTTAATTTTTATTTGTTTTTGAAATGTTGTTACTTGAATGTATTGAAATGCTAGATTTTTTTTTTTTTTTAAATTGATTGACAACAAATTTTTTCATTCATTTGAATTTTTATCAATCATTTAAATTTTTAAAACTTTTATTATTTTTATTTCCTGAAGATGCTACCCAATGGTGTAGCGAAATATTGTAAATAAAAATTGTTTAAAGATTTTTATATAAAAAAGACCTTGTGCTTGATTAAAAATAGAATTGAAATAAATAAATTATGAAAACAAAAAAAAAAATTAACTCCAGGCATACTCTATCGGATGAAGACCCCTATCTTTGGTGAAGTTTCAAGCACGTCTGGCAATTGTTGAGTAACCAGTTCCTAACATTGTAAGTAAGGTAAATATTAAATTCAAGGTATCAAGGTCAATTACTCTAAAACACCCTAGTAGAAAAGTTTTGATTTGTCCTATTTTAATGTTAATCTGCTGTTTTGTTTGTTTTTTTTTTTTACATAACTTTGGTTCAATGCTGATGCTGATTTGGTACAGTTTTATCTTTGAGGCGGTACAATTTAAACATTGCCAGATCCCAACACTGGTATAAGCTATGGCATTCTCTACTATGAACAAGTACAGTAGTAATAGCCCAGGAGGAAAATAGGCATTACATTTATAACTAATAATTTAACTTTTTTTAACTAATAATTTAATTTTAACCGACACAAAAAGTACATATCCATTACGACGCATATTTCCAAATTTTCAGTAGAAGGAATGTACTGGGTCTTTGTGTAACAATTGTTCGAGTTTTTCTTATATTTTGCTAAAATAATCTGTTATTTTACATCGCCTTAATATGGCCCAGTGTTGGGATTTGTGGTACAATTGTACCAAATTTGGTACAATCGACACATCAGTGGCACAGATACTTTTTTGGTACAGTTTCGTATAAAATTTATTCAATAATTTTTTTTATTTAATCAATATTTTTTAATAGTAAATATTTTTGAGTTCATGATTCACCAACCCTGTCTGGATCTAACTAAATTGCAACATTCTTGAATTTATGTGCAGGGATATTTTTATTTAATTTGATAACCCTGTTATATATACATACATATGTAAGTACTTGGTAATTTAGTTTCATGGTTTTTTTGCTGAACTACAGCGTTTTTGAATCGCCTCAATTAGTTTCAGGCGGTATTCGTCCGATATATTTTTCCATTCTTTCTACTAAGAAATCGTAAGGTCTTCTTTAGTAAGTACATGAAATTTTAATTAATCTTTCAAATAACTTCAGGCATACTCTATCGGATAAAGATCCGGTGCCTTTGGTGGAGTTTCAAGTACTTGCTGGAAAAATAATGTATATAAAAGTTTCAATTTGTCCTATTTTAATATCGAGCTGCTGTGTGTATGTTTTATTTGTTTTTTTTTTTACTCAATGCTAAATTTTGGTACGATTGATGCTAATTTGTTAAAATTTTATCATTGGGGCGGTACAATTTAAAAACTGTCAGATCCCAACACTGATGGATGGTATTAAATTTAACGAGTTTTATTAGAGTTTATTTATAAAATATTTCATTTATGTACATTCATATGTATATTAGACCACCCATATATACAAATGTGTTATTTTTTCGCTCCACGCGCATTTTCGGTCCAGACCCCTCGCATTTAAGTGATCAAAATGGCTTAAAAAGCTAAACTGGTAAAAAGATATGTAGCTTTAATAATCAATAACTCATAAACTGAGATGTGTTCGTGATTTAGTTATATAATTTTTTTATTCGTTATAAAGGGACAATTGACGGCTACGTTCACACCGGCCTCATTTTTAAAGAAATATGGACCGATGATTCCACCGGCCCACAAACTACACCCTACCGTTGTTTTTTCTGGATGAAGTGGTAGCTCTTGAATCTCGTCAGGTTGCTCTTTGTCCCAAATGCGGCAATTTTGTTTGTTTACATACCCATTAAGCCAGAAATGGGCCTCATCGCTAAACAAAATTCTTCTTGGAACTTTTCAAGAGAACATGGGGCGAAGCGATTATGAAATGCTAAATAATACTAAACAAAAATAACATGACAGCATGACACTACTCACACGTGATCTGTCAAAAAAGGTACCTCTTACTAAATAATTCGAAGGAAATTAAAAAAATCGGCTGAGCTGATGGAGCCGGCTAAAAATTTTAGCCGAATTACAGGCAAACATATATTAGGTTTTATCTGTTAAAAATTGTCATTTACATGCAAAATGTGTGGAAGTTAACTGCAAACAAAATGTTATTGTTTTTTTATGGAAAAGTAATGACATTTTTGGTACTTCCAGGTATATTGAGCGATTTGATTTCTATTTACATTCCAAAAATTGCTGTTTTGTATTTTATTTCGACTACTACCTGCACCAGCAACCAAATTTTCAAAAAAAAAAAATTCATGTTCAGAAATGGCCCTGCCAGATTTATTATAAGCTTTAAAATAAAAATTATTCCGATAGCCTTTGCTGCTAGTGCTTTAGTTCCTAAGATTTATTATAATTTTAATTATAGTAAATAAATAAATAAAATTTGTTTGTGTGTTTTTGTTTAACTCTCAGCAGATTAAGCGTTTTTAAAACGCAAATTTCTTACACTGTTTTCATTTTAAACCAGGGTTCAAAATTTTTCATTTATGAACATTAAAAAATCCACATTCATAATATTTTACATAAATGAGAAATCTAAAATTTTATATTTATACACATAAACGAACAACAACAAATATTCTGCCTATGTTTATACATGTATGCGTGTACCTGTTTGTTTTTGTAACATACAAACATGATAAGTGATAAATTAACTTCTTGACATTAATGTTCTTTGTCATAAATGTATATGTACATTTAACATAAGATGTTAAAATGACCTACAATGTTTCTAGAGCTGCTGGCTTCATGATTAGCAAACAACAAAAAATAAAAACATTAACTATTAAAGAACAAACCCAATGTGTTTTGTTTATTTTTACTAAAAGAAAAAACGAAGAAAAAATAGAACTAAAAAAATAAAAAGCAATTAAAATAAAAGCATAAAATAATTCTTCCAAAAATCCATCAATTCTGAACTAAAAATTTAAAAGAAAGTAATGTGTAAGAAATAGTACTCAAATCAAATACTTTTATACTTGTTGCTCTAACGGACATAGTAATACGATCTGTACATTCAAATGTCTATCCGTTACGGTTAAGCAGATAAAGCCATATACAACAAAGTACGTCAGATATGAGGACACCCTTTATCTTTGAACACTTATTATTACTGACACAGTAATAAAAAGTAACGGTTCCAAAGATATGGCCATATAGCTTAAACAACGGTTCAAAAGATAGGGCTAGATAGGTAAAATTATATCAATTATGGGGACACCCTTTAGTTTCCAAATTTAAATTATATACTTGATGTTATAAAGGACTTAGATATACAGGTTCTTTGAATATTTCAACCGTCTCTCTGTTACGGTTCAAAAGTTTAGCAATATACATCAAATTACATCAACTATTGGGACACCCTTTAACTTCTAATTATAAATATTTAATTTCTGATTATAAATATTGGACATTCTGTCCAATTTTCAAGTGATTGTCTACAATGGTTCAAATGGTTCATATATTTAAATTGACGTCACATATGGGTACACCCTTTAATTTTTAAGTTAATTTTTTTATTAATTTTTATTATTGGCAGCTATAGTAATAAGCAGTTTTTTAAAATTTTAAAAGGGTGCCCTTTACGGTTCATAATACACGTAAAAAACACGTATGTTGTATGGGGAAACCCTTTAATTTTCAAAATTCTGAACTTCTTTTAAAATGGGACCAATCTGTAAGCATTTCCTTTCTAATAAAGAAAAAATTTTAAAAATCGGTTCGGAAATGACTGAGTTCTGCGGGCACAAACATAAAAAAAGCAACATTCAGACGAATTGATAACCTCCTTCTTTTTTTGAACCGCGGCTTATTTAAATTGTTAAAATGTGGTGAAAATTTGTGTATGTGTTATTGTGTTGTGTGTATTAAAAATTTAAAATAAAAAATCAATATACATTTACATACATATATATAACGCCTTTTTCAAATAATTTTTTTTTCGTTTCTATTTTGTTTTTGTTTTCAATATTGTTTCTAAATAAACAAATTTTGACCTTATATTTATAACAATTAAATAATATAAGATAAAATAAAATAAAAATATATTTTTCTAAAAAATTTAATGTCGACACATATAACCATTTAACGTTGAGTTCATATATGAATGGAAAGATTTCATGCACTCAGGGTTCTTTACACTTTTCACACATGTAGTGAGTTCGTCTCGTACAGTTTTTATCATGACCTCGTGGGGGTTTTTTATGCTTAAGGATGGTGTGCTATAGAATCTAGTCTAATTTCTGGAATAACTTTAATCTTGTTTTTGACTTTTTAGATGGTTCAGAAATTCTACAGGGTATACCTCGGTTTTGTTACGTTTACCTATCTGTATTAGTGAGTTGGTCAATGAGGCTTTAAACTCAAGAAGAGACATCTTTTTTTCTTTATCATAGTTAAAAAGAAAGCAAGAATTCGAAATTGATATATGTATGTATTGCAAAATTGGAATGCAATCCTGTGATAAAATCCTCTTAATTTTTCTAATTCCTCTTAAAAAATTTCACAAAAGCTAAATGTACACAAATGTGCCAATGTCCCTGGAGAGGTAAATATTTTGTTTATGACACAAGGGGTTTTTTACACAAACAAAATTAATGTGGTTGTAGTTGTTGTACTAATGAGTATACCTTTTTAATATGCCTTGAGCTAGGCTATCAACACCACCTGATATAATTTCGCCTTGATTTGAACTATATCAGCAACAATTAAATGCATAATTTTGTTGATGTTAATGTCAATTTATTTTCACTCTTTTTATTATGAATAAAATATTTTTTATCCTAATTCTTATGACAATAGAAAAGAATTAAATTTCTTTAAAATAATTTAGCCGTTGCTTTTGAAAATGAGAGAACTCCATTTTATTTCATGATTTGCATTTGAATGGCATAAAAAATTCACACGTAATAGAATTTTATTTTATATTTTTTGTGGTCTTATTGCATGTACAGTGAGTGTCACTTAAAATCGTACAGCAAATATTTTTTAGAAATTATTTTAAAATATTTGGTAACTTTTTTGAAGTTTCCTTAAAGTTCTGTTTTTGCATTAATTGTGTTAGTGTTTTCCTAAAAATATGACAAAATTATAGATTTCTCTTATAAATTATACAAAAACAGGATAACACTCTTAGCACCTAAATATTGGTAACTTTTTCGAAGTTTCCTTAACGTTCTGTTTTTGCATTAATTGTGTTAGTGTTTTCCTAAAAATATGACAAAATTATAGATTTCTCTTATAAATTATACAAAAACAGGATAACACTCTTAGCACCTAGGTTAGCAACGCATCACTTAAAATCGTACATTTATAGCTTCCAAGGGTTTTTTTTAAATTTAAAACTTTGTATTTTGTTGTTAAAGTAGGACTTTTTATAAAAACTGTTGTAATAGTGCCTGTTTTTTAAAGTTGAATATTTAATGCAATTTCAGTAAAAAAGCTATTCAAATGAGACAAACAAGTGAAAGTGAAAGAGAGTTGGTGGTTTTTCAATATAAAAACGGAAAATCGTTATCCAAAATATCGTAGGTTGTAAATCGAAGTCGAAATACCATCCAGTATATCATTAAAAGATATAAAAATCAAAAAAGAATTACAAGTTAAATAATAAAACGCTCTAATAGAAAGCTTAATCCTGCCAATGACCGCTGTATAATTAGAAGAATTAAAAACAATCCCAGAATTTCTACCCCAAAAATAGCTGGCGAAATAAAAATTTATTTGCTAAAGGAGGTTAGCCCTCTACTGTTCATTGAACCCCACATAATCACAATTATTATGTTCGAATTACATGAAATAAACCTTACATAAATGAATGCAATAGAATAACGTTATTTTGGACGTTAGAAATTTAAGACATACAGTGAAGCATGGTGGCGGCTTGCAAATGGTTTGGGGATGTATGTCAGCTAGTGGTGTTGTGAGCTTAGTATTTATAGAAGGTAATCTGAATAAATTCTGTTATTTGAGAATATTAAAAGACAATTTAAAGCAATCCGCCGAAAAAATGGGAATTTTGAAGACTTCTAAGCTGTATGCCGACAACGACCCAAAGAATCTATTCTACGTTTCTCGTCTCTGGACGCTGTATAACTGCCCAAAAGTTATTTAAAGGATCTTCTAGTCACCTTACATGAACTTCATTGAGCACCTATAGGAAATTTTAGATAAACAAATCTAAAAAATACTAAAAAAAAAATTTTATATAAATAGAAGTAATTGTCTGACATACATTAATACAAGTGTACGATTTTAAATGACGTATCGTTTTTGTGATAAGTTTTTATTTGCGGTCATATTTTTAGAAATAAATTGAATTTCCGTAATTTTTTGCTTTTAACTAATGCGTTTCGTATTAATAAATAAAATACTATTATTTTTCTCTGAAATAAGTTTTACTTTTCTATATATTTACAAAATAATTTCTTATATGTAGATGTACGATTTTAAGTGACACTCACTGTAAGTTTAATATGCAAAAATAGTTATCCATTTTAGCTGAAAAAAGGTTTTGGTAATGCGCCAATGTAGTTGTCTCAGCCTTATTGGTGTTGTCATATAAAATACTAGCTATCCCCGGCACGCTTCGCTACACCCATCCACAAAAAAAAAAATAAACACTTGGACGAAAAGTATGACCAACCTTTAACGCGAAAACGCACGCTATTCTCAAGTCAAAAATGTTCCCATCCAACCTGTTTTTTGCTAGACTGTACGTATTAACACGATAACAATTTTTTACTTTTAATGGGATGTGCCACTCCCAGTATTCTTATCCAGTCTGTATTTTGCTAGACTATGCACATTAGTATGACGGTTACTTGTGCAAAGTTTCGAGACTATACCTAATGTAGTTCTCTAGGTACGCGATAATAATTTTTCACTTTGTATGGGAGGTACCCGCTATTCTAATCCAGTCTGTGTTTAGCTAAACTATGTAGGTTAATATGATGGTTATTGGTGCAAAATTCCAAGGCTCTACCTATTGCAGTTCTCTAGATACAGGGGGGTTACTCTCTATTGCGATGCGAAAGCAATTTCGATTCGAAAGCACAATGCGATAAGAGGGCAAATCGGTACTCTCTATTTTTAAAATTTCGAAAAGTGGCAATATTAACAGTTTAAAATATGTAAACAAAAGTTAAGCCGGTTTACATATAAATATTGATGTATTATGGTTTAAAGACGTAAATTAACTTGATACGAGTTGCAAGCAGATAGGTTCGATATACTTTCCATTAATAAACGCTGGTATAATAAATCTGTTGTAGAATTTTTTTTCAAATCCATATAGCTTTATTTTAACTTTTTCCGTTAGTGAAATTTCTACAGGAAATCCACGCAAATAGTATTATATTTTACATACATAAATAAAAGCATAATATATACATTTTTTAACCAGTTAGATCCTCTAAAGGATCTCCATCAAATTGTTTAAATAATTTGTGCTACATTTTGCTTCCGTCTTGTTAGGCATTAACTCGCAGCAACTGTTTCATGGCCAAATCACTTTGATTTCCATAAAAATAACAATTTAGATATCAATTAAAACACATTTTTAAAATAATTACATGTTTTCTTCCTTTGCGCTTGCTCTTGTACTATCGCAAAATATTTGGGCTTATCGAACGAATTTGACATACGCTTTCGCATTACAGAGTGTGGTGCTGCCATCTATGCGCCTTAGCACAAAGGCTACTCTTGCAAAGTTTCAAGGCGCTATCTATTGCAGTTCGCCAGGAACACGATAATAATTTTTCACTTTGTATGGGCGGTACCACGCCAACTATTCCAGTTATAAATCATAAATCAATACACATACAGAGACCGTCTATACATAAAAACCTTGGTATTGACGTCACCTTTCATATAAATTTTGCAGAAACAAAATCGGTTCACGCATTCTAGAGAACATCAATTACTAACGCAATGCAACTTATTTCTGTATATATAGACTATGCGTTTTGAAGAATGCGTATTGTTTGAGCCAATAACGCAAAAAAAAAGACTCAAAATGTAAATCTACTACAATTTTCCGTACCGTGTAAGGCGTTATTGCCTTTAAAACACGACAAAAACTGCCGATGGAGTTTTTCAACAGGACTGAAATAAAAATAGCATTTTAAAAAATTGAAAACAAGGAGTAACTCTTCAAAAGTATTTTCTAAAGCTATTTTGGGTTAAAAAATGCGGAGATTATGTAAGATTCTTTGATTTTTTGTATTTTGTTTTTTTTTTTTAATTTTTCTGTCGTGTAGGCAATATTTGTTTGTTTTTTGAGATACTTTGCTAATTAGATTTATGCGTAATTTGCTTTATTACAATTCATTTCTTAAACAAATTCATGTGGATCAGTAGAAAAAAGCATAAAACCCACTGAAGAATCCTGCAAATTAGATTTTTTAAGTGAATCTCTAAATGTAAAATTTTCTACAGTTTTAGAAATCCGCAACGAAAATGTTATTTCATCTATCCGCAAAACTATGCACAAAAGCTGAACACTATAAATGGCTTCCGCTCCAAGCAAATGGCCTAATATGAGTTATTAGCAAGGTAAATCCCTCATTTAAAGAAGGCGAAAGGTATAAGAAAAATATTCAAAATAGAAAATGTGTAAAAATGAAGATAAGTGTTGAAATTATTTATATCAGTTAAGAAAATAGCTAATTAAAGAATAAACTTCAATTAAAAAAAATTTAAAAATATTTCTTCTATTACAAAAAATGTCGTAGGCGTTTATTTTACACGGTTCGGACTATGCCAGCTGATGTAAAACGACAACGCCTTACAAAATATCATTTCATTCTTCTTTGGTACAGTAAAACAAAAAACCAAAGAAAAATAAAATTATATTTAATTTTAAAGTAAAAAGTGGAAAAAGAAATAGCTAAATTACACGATGACATTTTTCATGAAATCAGTTGCATGAAACCGGTTTTGTGTCGGCAAGAGGTGTAGAGAGGCAAGGAAAAACAAGAAAGTTCAAAAGAGAATTGAAGAAATTTCATGAAACGATTTCATGGTGTAAGTTACGTAAAAGAAATAAATTACAATACTTATATTTCTCAGGTTACATAGCGAAGATTTCACCATAGTTGCAGTATGATTGCTAAATTCTAATAATGCGTCTTTATATATTGCAATATAAAAAATAGTACTATTGAACATGGATTAAAAACATAAAATTATGTTAATTTGTAATATTATTTAAGTTTTATTCATTTTTTTCACAAAATGGAGTTCTCTCATTTTCAAAAACAACGGCTTAATTAAGTTATTTGCAGCAGTTTCGATACCCACAATACCTCAATAGCATTTTTTTTGTGCTACGGTCCAAAGTTGTAAATTAGGTAATATTACAGTTTACACAGTTTGCTTACCGTCTCAAAAAAGATTTAAAACATAATGCACTATAGTAAATTAAATTTTTAATTTAATTCAGCCTTTCTTAGTACCGGTAACATACATAAGCACACCTTGCCTTTTATCACTATACCTATATGTAATTATGTTCTCAACTTCTATTAAAATTGAGTCATTCGTATAAAAATGTCCCTTATACCCTCCTGGCTCTAGTTTTAAAAACAGACATATCCCATTGGATCGACCAAAAATAAAGATCTATGTTTAAGTATCATATAATTCGATTTAGCCGTGATTGACGTACAAATAATCAAACTTGCAAATAGATATACATATGTATAATATATGTATCTATATTAGATTACATAACTTTATTATTAATATCACCTATAAATCGATATAAATCTGCGAACATTAAGTTACTAACAAAAGATAGAATAAATATATTGTTTAATTTTAAACCTCTTAAATTCAGGATAAAAATGTATGAGCGGAATTATTGAATATAAAAATGAACATCACTGAAAACAGCTGTTGTCATGTAGTTTTACACATCAAATAGAGCGTGCTTTAAATATAACACTAACACATGTTATTGCACATAGATAAATAACATATGTTATGTTTCAAAAGGTTTACACTATGTCTATAGTTTTACATAAAGAAAATCTGACATTCCATATGACTTGTACACGCAATGTAAACACGCTTTTATCATGTATGTATGTATGTTTTATATGTAAACATAGGCAGAACATTTTTCGTTGTTCGTTTATGAGCATGAAATCTAAATATACTATTTTAGATTTCTCATTTATGAAAAATATCATGAATGTTGATTTTTCAATGTTCATAAAAGAAAAATTTTGAACCCTGGTTTTTCCATTAAAAATCTTTTTAGTGACACATTCTTTATATTCATATGTTTTTTCATCCAATTATCAATTTTTTATTGTTTCTTTATACATGCCTTAACCCTAGAAGTGGTTCGTTCTTTAGTAAACAAAAATTCAAAAGCCTTCAATATTTTTACTTTTTAAGAGATTTGGTAATGGATTGGTAATTTATTATTAATATCACCTATAAATCGATATAAATCTGCGAACATTAAGTTACTAACAAAAGATAGAATAAATATATTGTTTAATTTTAAACCTCTTAAATTCAGGATAAAAATGTATGAGCGGAATTATTGAATATAAAAATGAACATCACTGAAAACAGCTGTTGTCATGTAGTTTTACACATCAAATAGAGCGTGCTTTAAATATAACACTAACACATGTTATTGCACATAGATAAATAACATATGTTATGTTTCAAAAGGTTTACACTATGTCTATAGTTTTACATAAAGAAAATCTGACATTCCATATGACTTGTACACGCAATGTAAACACGCTTTTATCATGTATGTATGTATGTTTTATATGTAAACATAGGCAGAACATTTTTCGTTGTTCGTTTATGAGCATGAAATCTAAATATACTATTTTAGATTTCTCATTTATGAAAAATATCATGAATGTTGATTTTTCAATGTTCATAAAAGAAAAATTTTGAACCCTGGTTTTTCCATTAAAAATCTTTTTAGTGACACATTCTTTATATTCATATGTTTTTTCATCCAATTATCAATTTTTTATTGTTTCTTTATACATGCCTTAACCCTAGAAGTGGTTCGTTCTTTAGTAAACAAAAATTCAAAAGCCTTCAATATTTTTACTTTTTAAGAGATTTGGTAATGGATTGGTAATTTATTATTAATATCACCTATAAATCGATATAAATCTGCGAACATTAAGTTACTAACAAAAGATAGAATAAATATATTGTTTAATTTTAAACCTCTTAAATTCAGGATAAAAATGTATGAGCGGAATTATTGAATATAAAAATGAACATCACTGAAAACAGCTGTTGTCATGTAGTTTTACACATCAAATAGAGCGTGCTTTAAATATAACACTAACACATGTTATTGCACATAGATAAATAACATATGTTATGTTTCAAAAGGTTTACACTATGTCTATAGTTTTACATAAAGAAAATCTGACATTCCATATGACTTGTACACGCAATGTAAACACGCTTTTATCATGTATGTATGTATGTTTTATATGTAAACATAGGCAGAACATTTTTCGTTGTTCGTTTATGAGCATGAAATCTAAATATACTATTTTAGATTTCTCATTTATGAAAAATATCATGAATGTTGATTTTTCAATGTTCATAAAAGAAAAATTTTGAACCCTGGTTTTTCCATTAAAAATCTTTTTAGTGACACATTCTTTATATTCATGTTTTTTCATCCAATTATCAATTTTTTATTGTTTCTTTATACATGCCTTAACCCTAGAAGTGGTTCGTTCTTTAGTAAACAAAAATTCAAAAGCCTTCAATATTTTTACTTTTTGAGAGATTTGGTAATGGCAGTTTAGTTAAAATTATATAATTTTATGTTGATATCACAACAAACAAGTTAAATATTTAATTTCCCTGCGCACTCTGTGCATATTTCAATTTTGTCGACACCACATTCACTTGATGCTTTTTGTAGTTGCGGAAGTTTCTAATCTTACCTTATGAGCATTTATTTTCGTACTTTCAAAAAGCTCTGTAGTTTAAATATGGTTCCATAGTAGCAGATTCAATCAAAGCATATACTTCTACCGTATTAGTTTCGTGGGTATTTGCTTCAGTTTCATTTCCTAATTCCACTGTTCTCCACTGAACGATCTGTTGTATTATGTTAACCGATAAAAACATTTAAAAGCAATCTAATGAATCAACTTCGTTTCTGCATTTAAGTGTCACTACTTATTCTAAATGCACTTTATTATTTCCATATCTATGGCTTAATGTTGGACCAGTTGTAGCAATTTTTTCCAAACAAACAAGGGTTAGATGGATAAATAAAAAAGAAGGTCTTGAACCGTTCACGTAAAATATTAAATTGAATATCATCGTCCTCTTCTTTAAACATAATCTGACAGCTTTCCGCAGAAGCCTTCAGTAAAATCTTCCCCATAAGTTTACGTTATAGAAATTTCTTCATCATAATATTCTTACTTGTTAAGAAAACTCTCTCTATTTCTGTGTTGGGGTTTTGTTTGGAGCCTATTATAAATCTCATTATTACTATAAAAAAGTCACACTAAATGCTTTGTTAGTCGTTTCGACTAACCATCACACATAAAACCCTAACCTAGTCTGCTGAAAGCTAAGCACGACTACGTACAGTGAGTTCTTGTAACTTGTGTTACACGTAAACTCATCAAAATATGAGAAAAGAGTAATGAGAAATTAAACAAAGTAACATTGTTGTTAGTCGAATCGACTAACAAAGCACTTCTAGCGTTAATAACCTCTTTCTATTCATTTCTTTTGAAAGTTGAAATTTGTGCGATTATGATTAGAGTTTTTAGAAAATCCCAAGATCTTAAAATAATAGACTATGTTGGCACATCTGATTTGTTCTGAATTTTGCTTTTACCGATTCATGAACAAGTTTTTTTCAACGTTAGCTGTTGTATTAGTATTGATAAAACTGCATAAACTCTTTTAAACAAGATAGTCTCAAAACCCTCGAAACTATCTATTAGAATTCAAAACGATTCTCCAAAATATTCGGCCCTATCCCCGTTATCGTTTTAATTATAATAGTCGCTTCTATGTCGTTGTCGTTTTTATCGTCGTTTCGTTCCTAAATTCGTATTCTTGAAATATATTGAAACGATGAAGAATATTATCGAAAACAAAGAGAAAAATTAATAAAGTGTGGTAGCACCGCAATTTTTTGGGTTATTATTTATATTTTTATAAGTTTCTGAACAGTTTGTTATTTCTTTGTAAGTTTTAACAAAATATGGCGAGTACTGAATTTTATTTTTAAAGTTCAAGTGATGATGATGACATAATGGATATAAAAATACATCGGAAGGCTTGAAAATATTAAATTTGCTAGTGTCTGACAAGAGAACCTGTTCCCAGAAAATATATGGTTGATTTACAAACAGTTTTGCATAATCCATACAATTTTTCTTATTAACTGTAGATACTAATGGTTTTCGTCTAGCGACACTTGATTTGTAACCGGCTTTATGCAGTAATCTCCGAACAGTTTTAGAGAGCACGTCCTTACCAAAATTTTCCTTAACGTCTGCTGCCAGCTGTGTAGATGTTGTTTTCGGATCAAATTTAACTTTCCGTGTTATTTGTGCACGTTCTCTCTCCGTTTATTTTCTTGGACGATCACAGCGTTTAGCACTTTTAAAGTTAGTTCTGCCTTTAAAATGATAAATAATTGTCAAAATAGTAAAAAGGCTGCGACCTGTTAATTCGCCAATCTCTTGGCCTTGGTTATGCAGATGGAGAATTATTTTTCGCTGTGATTCTGTAGTTTTATTTAATTTGGGACACGTTGTTAGAAAAAGACTAAGAATTTTTTTATTTTAACAAGTTTTTCTAACTATTTACCAACTGATATAAGCTGAAAATAATATCGTTACATTACAGTCTGTCGAAAAATAAAGTTTTGCCAGATTGGCAAAACATTGACTGTGCCTCTACTTTTGTCCCATAAAAAATTATGATTTTTTAATTTTTTTCGTTATTTTTCTATCAGCGAATGAAATCTGTTCGATTTTTTTGGTTATTTTTTTATGAAGCTCTGTTAGAACTATTTTATGTTCCAAAAACAAACATTTGATGCTAATAAATTTAAAAAAAAATTGAGTTTGCCTCATTTTGCAGCTTGTGCCTATACTTTAGTCCTTCACTGTATATCTATCTATGTATATCAAGTATGTACATTCGGTAGCTCAGCTGATATTTTTCGCTTTGCTTTGTTTTGTTTCTACGTGTCAAAATATATTTACATTTTTTATACCGCCATTGAGTTTTTAAAAATGTAAATTCAAAAATAAAATTTCAAATAAATACATACATGTTTTTTTATTTTCATTGTTTCATCAGAGATGGTAAACGAAATTTTAAAATTTAAAATTTGTTCACTTTATAAAACTTCAAGGAGCATATCAAGAGAGAAATATAATGATATCATAAGTTTGTTACCTTATATACCACCTATTTACCATAAATACATCAATATACTAACTGTAAACGAAAACTAAGTTTAAAATAGCTTGTTTTTATTTCTTAAATTTTAACGAAGTAATTTTAATTGTTACATTTTTAATATAACTGAAATAAACTTGGTTATTCGTGTATTTAAATGTGTTTAACTATTACTTTTTACATAAAAATCCATTTCAGTAAAGCTATAAAAATATGGACTTAAATTTGCTTTAAATTTTGAAAGTGGTATAAGTCCGATAAAAAACGTTTATTTTTTCAAATAATTTTAGTAATTATTATTTCATAATAAAATTTAAGAGGTGTAAAGTGTAAAAAATATTACTCGAATTGAATCAAGTTGGCCAATATTTTTAAATTGATTCAAACGCAAACACTTTAATATCTCAATATACAAAAAATGGACTTATACCACTTTAAAAAAAAACCAGTTCAAACAATGAGTGAAGTGAAATTGTAAATAAAAGCTGATACATGTTTTTTTACAGGGCAAGTATTAATGCTTGATTTTTTGTGGGAAAGAAAAAGAAAAGTGAAATATGCTTTGCAGAAGAAAGCTTTCCCGGTGGAATGCAGGTCTAATGCAATAAAAATTTGGTAATGAAATCTAGATAATGTCAAACAAAAAAACGCAGTGTAGACGATTAGATTTTGAGAAAGATTTCAAGTGAAATCTACTAGACATCAACAAATATTTTCTACAATACAATTTTCTCATCGAAAATCTTTATACCTTCGTATTTAAATAATGTTAAAATTATTGCCAACTTCTTGATCACGTTAAATTCAGCTAGAGATTCAGAATCTTTTCTGTATTTGGAAGCAATAGATTATGATATTAAATTTGAAAATGAGTTAAATGTGGTTGATTCATTTAATTTAATGTAATTATTCTAGATTATTTAACAGTTTTAAGGGAAAATTGATTTTTAAACTTTACAAAGAATTTTCAATAACGAAATGTGAAAGTCCATTGACTTAAACCAAATTTTTTGACTTAAAGATATTTTGGAATATTTTATCTCAACACGTTAATATGAGCTTAAATGGTCAAAGTTGCGCTATATTAGTTGGAAAGATTATTTTAAAGACGAAATAACAACTAACTTACTAGATTTTTGGCCTTACGCAAAGTATAACTACAGCGATGCAGCGGGTACATTTAATTTTAAAGAAATAGCTTTGGTCGTTGTTAACATGTTGGCAATTCCAAATAGCAACGCTTGCGTGGAAAGAATTGAATTATTGACTATACCAAAAAGCGTTTTCGTAACAAAATACAGTATGAATTTTCAGATGCATTCATTAGAATAATAAATTATATGACAAACAAACCAACAGAAAACATGATACAAAAATTTAAATCCAATACTATGTATGATGCTCAACACAGTACAAATGAATCGGATGACACTGAGTTTTATAACCTCTTAGATGAATGCTTTTAAATAATAATAGTAATAAAATAACTACACACAAATCGATATTTGATATGAATGTATGTAAGAATTGTTAGATGGAATACAGTTTAATTTTTAACCGACTTAAAAAAAGAAGGAGGTTATCTATTCGTCTGAATGTTGCTTTTTTTATGTATGTAACCGCAGAACTCAGCCATTTCTGAACCGATTTTAAAATTTGTTTCTTTATTTGAAAGGTTATGCTTTCAGGTTGGTCAGTTCATTATATTAAAAATTAAAGGGTGTCCCCATACAACATACATGTTTTTTACGTGTATTAAGAACCGTAAAGGGCACCAAATTAAAATTTTAAAAAATTGCGTGTCGCTATAGCTGCCAACATCAGAAGTTAATAAAAAAATAAATTTTAATTTTAAAGGGTGTCCCCATAGGTGACGTAATTTGACCTATTTGAGCCTATCTTTTGAACCGTTATAGGCTAAACCTTGAAAATTTGACAGAATGTCGATTACCCTGATCGTTATAATAAAATGTATAAATATTAAAAATTTTAAAGGGTTCTCCAATAGTTCATTTAATTTGATGTATATGGCCATACTTTTGAACAGTTGTACACAGACCGCTGAAATTTACAAATAACCTGTATTGCTAAGTCCGCTATAACAAAAAGTATAAAATTTGAATGTGGAAATAAAAGGGTGTCCCAATAGTTAATGTAATTCTATGTATGTGGCCAAACTTTTGAACTGTTATAGACAGACAGCTGAAATTTACAAGGAACCTGTATTGCAAAGTCCACTATAGCAAGTATACAATTTGAATTTAAAAACTAAAGGGTGTCCCCATAAATTATGTAATTTGATCTATATGGCCCTATCTTTTGAACCGTTAAACACAAACACTTGAAAATTAGGCAGAATATCCACTACTTTCTCTGGTATGATAAAAAGTATAAATATTTTAGAATATCCACTACTTTCTCTGGTATGATAAAAAGTATAAATATTTAAATTTTAATTATAATGTAAATGGTGTCCCAATAGTTCATGTAATTTGATATATATGGTTAAACTTTTTAACCGTTATAGACAGATAGTTGAAATTTACAAAGAAACTTTGTGGCCAAGTCCTCTATAACAACAGGTCTTTAATTTAAAACTGTAAATTAAAGGGTGTCCGAATAGGTGATGTTATTTGATCTATGTGACCTTATCTTTGAAACCGTTACAGACAGAGGCTTGAATGGTGTCCCCATAAAATACGGATGCTGGTGAAAATAGCTTAAATTTTAAACAGTAATAGGTAGATGCTTGACATTCACATAGTCTTAACTTTTTTCCGCTAATTTTGGCGCATCTATTATTTGGTTTATATCTAATTCTTACAGATTACTTCTTACATTTTTAGTTTATAATTGGTGCCCTTCTATCTGTTTTGAAGTCGGTTTTTTTTTGCAAAAATTATGTATTTATTATTTTGTTTTCTAGGCGTTAGATAATATTGAGTTTTATTAAATGAATTAAATCATGTAAAGAAATAATTTTTCACTAAACCAACCGGATTTTTGGCGATTATAAATAATAAAAACATTTTTTTAAATATCTATCTATCGTTTTTGCGATGGAAATCCAAAAAATCTGACAACCCTGGTTACAGCAAATATTAGGTATTAGAGGGAAGCTTTAGGTAGACTTCGTTCTCATTAACAGAAGAAAGATAATTGAATATAGTTTTCTCGCATTCCTTTATCTGAATTTGGTTGATTAAATATATGATGTTTACAATTAAAACACTACCCAAAGTACCTACATAGATAGACGCGAAGAATGCTGAAGACGGATGTAGCTATGGAGAAAATGCATTATATTCTGCTAATGTCTAATTAAATTTTTCTTTAAAATTAATCACCTTATTTGTATAAAAATATTCTTCAACTACTATTAGTATTCAGAGAGAATAAAAGAACTTAAACCTATCTTTAACAATTCATTAAAAAAATATTAATATTACAAAACGTTCCATGCATACTATGCTTTATATAATTCTTTAAACAAAGTGTATTTTATAACAAATTAAAACATTTGTGTTAGGTTTGCAAGTTAAACAAGTTATTGTTGTAAGTGAGGACAAATAACAACGGAATTAAACTCAGTCCAACTAGTTTCAGTTGGAAATAATCAGAGTAAATATGAGCACAATGCACAATGGTTTAATGATTAAACAATAATTAAATAAAATGCTGATAACAATAAAATGGAAAAGAAAAGAGCTTTTATTTGAGTTTGTAGAAGAGAAAACATTTGGCATGTTGCAAACAAGTGTTGCCAAAACCTTTTACACAAAAAACTAAAATTTTTTAATTAATTCATATTTCGCATAGAAAAAATATTATTAGTCAATATTTGTAAGGAAACAGAGTTCGGAGCAATTGGTGGTCCTGTCATTGAGCCACTTGATTCTTACCGAATCATGAAGTTTGCATAGTTTCTAATACTTCTGCATGCTCGCACATACTGAAGAAATCCTGACTGGTTCTATCCCTAAACAGATTTATTTGCTATCATAGCATGAGATTTTAGTAACAACAACTGTTTTAAAATGAGCTTGTCAGCAGTTTCTAAGATAATCATTTTGTTTCACACGATATCATTAAAAATATTAATTGCCCTGTTTGAGAAAAAAGTATAAAAAATATAAAAAAGTTAATTGACTTAGTAAAAAAAGGCTACAAAAACGCTAGTGACTGAATTTACAAATTTTCATAACTCTCTATGCTCAGAAAAATTGAAGTAGATTTGCAAACAATTGATTTTGAATTAAGTTTAAAGTAATAATAACTGACAAGACATACTGAACATACGACGAGTATTGATATCAGTTACTTTATTGTTAATATAAAAAAGCTTTACAAATGTTATATTTATATTATATTTTTTCGTCAATTGGAGGTTTATTTTATTAGAAAATGTAAAATACAAATTGAAAATATAGGGTAATTCCATGTCAAATCAACCAAAAAAATTGTTTTCAAATTTACCACTTCCGATTTTATTGAAAGTTTGTTGTTTTTATTCTTTGACTTTCTGAAGCCAAATATCATTTTAAAAAATTCTATCTCTTACAGTTTTTTAGCTATACAGTTATCAAAATAGGAAAATAGCGCTTCTTTGCATATAAGCTCAAGGATTAAATATATTCTTACTCCAGTTCTATAAGCCCTAGGGGACTACATAAGCTTTAAGTTGATATCAATTATGAAAATAACAAATTTTTAATAAATTTTTTTCTTATATTTAAAAAAAAGTTTTATAAAAATCATTGAGATAGTGTCTTTTAATTTTTTTAAAATTCATATATGTTTTTTAATGTGGCTTAGTGAGTACACCATAAAAATTTCAGGATTTCATACGCTTTAATTTGATATCAATCATGAAAAAAACTAATTTTTAAAAAAAAATTTTCTTATATTTAAAAAAGTTTTATAAAAAAATCTTTGAGATAGTGTCTTTTGATTTTTTTTAAATTTAAATATGTTTTTAAATGTGGCATGGTAAGTACACCATAGAAATTTCAGAGTGGGACCATGGTGGGATCAGAAGTTATGTTAAAAAAACTACATATTTTTCAGTTTTAAGGAGCTTCACTATATATACTATATATACATTTCAATGCGATAAATAAAGGAAGGAAACCTTAAAAAAACACACTGCTAACTACAGAGTTGTCCTATTTATGCTATGATAAAGAAGCCTTTTGAATACTCGTTCCAAGCAATCACAATATATACCAAGTACTCATTATCCTCAGCTAGACCAGCCAACAATTCAACATGTTTCATACGCTGATATGTTAAAAACTAACCGTACTCCAGTACATAATGCGCAACCGACAACAAATTCGAACCCTATTTTGCAGTCGAAAGAAAGCAACCATTGAGACATTGGTGCAGTCATTAAATAGTTTCATGAGCTCTATGGGCAATATGTTGCAAGAAATTCCTTAAATGCATTCTATGATATTGCAGACAGTGCTTAAAAAACCAACTGTTTAAAAATATGTTTCTGGAACGCCAACACAAAAATGAACTCAAATACTTCCTTAAGAACAATCAAATTGATATCATGCTGATTTCAGAGACTGAACAACAATTACCTTCTTTTAATTCAATGGCTATATATTACATGACACTAAAGACCTCCTAGGCAGGGCATGCTGGTTCAGCAATACTAATAAAAGCTCGAATTAAGCATTATTTACTGTGTAATTTTTGTGAGGATTACCTTTAAGCAACAAATATACGAGTATGCCTTAAAGAATTTCATAGAAACTTAGTTATTTGTTCGATTTATTCACCTACTACATGTCAAGTATTAGAGAGTAAGCATAGCAACTTCTACAAATCTTCTAGGTCCCTGTTTCATAGCATCAAGCGACTACAACACTATACATACGTTTTAGGGATGAAGACTAATTAATTTAAAAGGTCGTGTTTTGTTTGTGTGGACCAAGAGATTGGCCTACTGATCGGCAAAAGATACTTGATGTTATTGATTTTGGCATTACTGAGTGCATTTCAAGAGAAATGATTAAAGAAGCATCTCGAAAAATATACTGATAAGGACAACAGAAGACGTAGACATGTGTCTTATTGAATATGATAAAGACATAAAATTATATGCCCAACATGCAACTGCAAACCGATAACCAACTAGATAAAATCAAATTACAATGCAACTAGTAACTTAAGTAACAAAAGCTGAGCTTTCTATTTACAAGACCACATGCTCAATTTAGAAAAGTGGTTGCAGAAATGGAGAATAAACAAAAATGTATTCGCGTAACTTTAACACTACGTAGGGACTCACGTCCCTATTCGCATAAATAGTCAAACGATACCACAGCTTTCAGACGTCAGATACCTCGGTATACATCTCGATCGGCGCCTTGCTTGGAAAAGCCATATAGAATCAAAGTTAACGCAAACATGTAAAGTTAAAAGCAGTCCAACTAAATTGGCTTATTGGAAACCTTCAGCTTAGATTTCAATATTCTACTGTACACGTCGATCCTAAAACCAACTTGGTGTTATGGAATTCAATTATGGATCACTGCCTCATTTAGCAATGTAGACAAATTGCCAAATAAGATTCTACGATTGCTCACAGTTGCTCCCTGGTATATAAATACTCGAGGATCGACAAAGATCAGTTAAAGCAAGAAAAGCGAAACATGCAGTAAAGTATTTAAAGAAGCTTAAAACTCATCCAAATTCTTTTGCGCGTAACATACAAAGTGAACCTGGTTACATTTGACTAAAAAGAAGGGATATTGCTTTTTTTGGCCATGAGGCAAATATTATTTTTTGTGCAGCACTGGCTGGACTTAACAAGTATACATATTTTTATTAAGAATATTTTAAATTATTAGTCGAACTATTTTATTAACACACAAATTAATTTTATTAATATTAATTCATCCAGTAGTTTTTACGTTATACGAACACAGACAGATAGACAGACACAGACAAAAATTCTAAAATTTGCTGTTTTATTCCATTTCGATTACTAACTGCACCAGCAACAAAATTTTCAAAAAGTATTTCATGTAGAGAAATGGTCTTGTTACGGTTTTATTATATGTATAGATATACTCGGTACCCAATACTCATTACTTCGCCACTAATAAGCAGATGAGCGAAAAGCCAATTGCTTTGCACGATTAAAATAATTTGAAAATTTTATAACAAAGTTTTTCATACACTATTTATTCAAAAAAGAAGGAGGTTATCTATTCGTCTGAATGTTGCTTTTTTTATGTATGTAACCGCAGAACTCAGCCATTTCTGAACCGATTTTAAAATTTCTTCCTTTATTTGAAAGGTTATGATTTCAGATTGGTCCCATTTTAAAAACAGTTCATTATATTAAAAATTAAAGGGTGTCCCCATACAACAAACATGTTTTTTACGTGTATTAAGAACCGCAAAGAGCACCAAATTAAAATTTTAAAAAATTGCGTGCCGCTATAGCTCTCAACAGCAGAAATGAATAAAAAAATTATTTTAAAATTTAAAGGGTGTCCCCATAGGTGACATAATTGTCCTATTTGGGTCTATCTTTTGAACCGTTATAGACAAAACTTTGAAAATTTGACAGAATGTCGATTACTATGACCGCTATAATAAAATGTATAAATATTCAAAATTTTAAATTAAAGGGTGCTCCAATAGTTCATTTAATTTGATGTATATGCTCATACTTTTGAACAGTTGTACACAGACCGCTGAAATTTACAAAGAACCTGTAGTGCTAAGTGAGCTATAACAAAAAGTATAAAATTTGAATTTGGAACTAAAAGGGTGTCCCAATAGTTAATGTAATTCTATGTGAGTGACCAAACTTTTGAACTGTTAGAGACAGACAGCTGAAATTTACAAGGAACCTGTATTGCAAAGTCCACTATAGCATGTATACAATTTGAATTTAGAAATTAAAGGGTGTCCCCATAAATTATGTAATTTGATCTATATGGCCGTATCTTTTGAAGCGTTAAACACAAACACTTGAAAATTAGGCAGAATGTCCACTACTATCTCTGGTATGATAACAAGTATAAATAATTGGAATTATAATGTAAAGGATGTCCCAATAGTTCATGTAGTTTGATATATATGGCTAAACTTTTTAACCGTTATAGACAGATAGTTGAATTTTACAAAGAATTTTTCTGGCCAAGTCCCGTATAACAACAGGTCTTTAATTTAACATTGTAAATTAAAGGGTGTCCGAATATGTGATGTTATTTGATCTGTGTGCCCCTATCTGTGAAACCGAAAGGCTTGAATGGTGCCCCTATAAAAGACGGATGCTGATGAAAAGAGGAGAGGCTTGACATTCAAATAGTCTTCATTTTTCCCTCTAAGTTTGGCGCATCTTTTATTTGATTCAAATCTAATTCTTACAGATTACTTCTTACATTGTTAGTTTAGAATTTGTGCCCTTCTATCTGTTTTGAAGTCGGTTTTTTTTGCAAGAATTATTTAAAACTAAAAACGAAACCCTATTATTTTCGCTACAATGTCTGTCCGTCTGTCAGCGCCTTTTATCTCTGGAACCGTAAAAGGTAGACTCTTGAAATTTTTACAGATGATGTATAGCTGTTGCCGCTATAGCTATAGGGTGTTGCAATAGAGAGGTGTTATTCACGAAAATGTGTTTATTTCTTGAACTGTAGGAGGGATACACTTGAAATTTACAAACAGTAATTAAAACTTTACAAACAGTAATTAAAACTTAGTTCGCTTTATAAACAAGTATACAAAAATAAACCTAAAAATTAAAGGGTGTTCCGATAGTGGTGTTATTTACATTAATAAGGCCTAAGTTTTGAACCATAATGGATAGACTCTTGAAATTTTAACAAAAGGTGTATAACTGTGGCCACTATAGCAGCAAATACTAAAACTTATAGGGTGTTCCCTATAAGTTTTATTCTATTTAAAATTTGCAGTGATTTAAACTGTGTTTGCATTATATATGCAAGTATACAATGTTAACCCTAAAAATTTACGGGTGTTCCGTTAGTGACGTGATTTGTATGTATATAGCATAGATAGGTTTGAACGATAATAGGTAGACTCTTGAAGTTTTTACAGGATTTGTATTACTATGGCCACTATAACAAATAGTAAAAATTAAAAGGTGTGCCGACAGTGACGTGATTTGCATGCACATTGACAAATTTTTTAACCATAATAGACTCTTGAATTTTTCACAAATGGTGTATTACTATGACACCTATAAAAACAATAAAAATTTTTACGTAAATAGCCTTCTTTTTTGAACCGTAATAGGTAGACTCTTGAAATGTTTTCAGCAGATGTTGTACTTCGGCCGCTGTAACAATTACTAATATCTAAAGGGTGATCCATCAGTGACATATTTTTCACGTATATTACCTTATTTTTTGAACCGCAATAGATAGGCGCATGTATATTTTTATAGAAAGTGTATTACTATGGCCGCTATAACAACAATTACTAAAATTTAAAGGGTGATACAACAGTGATGCAATTTTCGCGATTACGACTATAATTTTAAAATTAAAGGGTGACTCATAAGACATGAACAAATTTACAACTTGAATTTTTAAAGTTGTACTAAACATAGAGCGGAACCCTACGTGTATGAGTCTAACTCGCACTTGCCTGATTTATTTATATACAACTTTCAATCAACAATAGGTTTCCAAAAAATACAAAATAATCTTATGAAGTACTTACCAGACATAAAATGCAATAAAATCGATGTAATTGGATACAATACTGGACTGTAAGTGATATCGGGACAATCATAACCCAACACATTAACAATTCGATCTGCCACAGCACGACCTGTGCGAGTTAAATGGTAGGGTAAACAATGAGTGGCATCAACGAATGCTGGTAACATTATGGGTTTTTCGGACAATTCTGTAGTTCCAAAAACCTTGAAAAAAAATTAATATTACGGTTTTAACAATGATATTGTCTGTAACAGCCCACCTGATGAACCATTTCCCAATAAAAACCCTCAACCATGGGTGGTTTTGTGTTATGTTGGCAACATAAAGTGGGCCATAACTGCGATCTAATAGATGAATTGATGGGCCAGGAATTCTCACGTAAAATATTTTTCACGTCGCGTTTTTTTCCAATATCTAAAAGTTGTTTGATTTCGGTAAAAGAACGCAAAGCGGGTTCTTTTCCTAAAAAGAAAAAAATAAATATACATTTATACAACCAAGTAAATTAGAAGAAGAAAGTTTTGTAAAAGTCGAGTGTGTTTGTGTTGTAATTTTCCCTTTTTGAGATCGTAGCAATATATTAAAAAAAACTTGCTTTATATTGATTTATTACGAAGACTTGATTTGTTTTAAAAGCTGTTTATCTATATTCGCTTGTCTGTGACTGCCTAAAAATATATGTATGTTGTGAAACGTCCAGATTTCGTTTAGTTTTATACTCATATTTTATTGCAAATGTCTTTTAACTCATATTTAAGTAAAAATTAATTTCGTGTATCTAAGGATATATAAGATGTAGCGTCTTGAAACTTTGTACAAATAAACCTGAAACAAAAAACTGGTCAAATGCACGTGGTATCTCCCACAGTAAGTGAAAAATGTTTATTCTGTACCTAAGGAACTGCAATAAGTAGAACCTTGATATTCTGTTCATATCACGTACTTTTGTAAGGGAAGGAGCAAGCTAACCCTATGCTGAATTTTTGGCCATTTCAAAGTGCGACTACATATCGCTTGAAGCTACGTATCTTAAAAACGAAAGTCAATTTGTCAAGTCAATTTGGATAATAAAAACTATATAGGCTGTGTACATCTGGAGGGCCTCTAAGTATTGGTGAAACTAAAACACATGACTGAAAAACATGTATACACATATGTATATGTAGATATCGTTAATTTTTCACGAGTATAAAATGGTACTTAAATTTTTCAAGAAAAATTATAAGAGAGCTTGGGCTTTGAGAACAATTTTAATAAAATTGCCTAAATATTATTATTTAGGCAAAGAGGTGTTCTAGCCTATCAGTCAGGGGGTTGTGGGTTCGATTCGAACCAAAGATTGTCGATGTTTCAATAAAACGAGAAATGTGCTTCGTTACTGTACTCGATAATTTAAGTTATAATATAATTTGTAATTGTATTGTAACATTTAAAGAATAAATAAATAATAATTATTATTGTCCCTGATGAGAAAAAAATTACTTTAAAAATATATGTTTAAGATATTAAACTTAACTTAATTAAGACTATCTATGAAACATAACGATAAACAGTCAACAAACAAGCCCAAAAAAAACGACTGAATTGGAATCTTATCAATATTCGTTTATTTTTTAAGTAGAAGAAACACTTATCTGACATTATTGTGTAGTTTTGAATTTTTTTTTTTTGTTAATAGAAAATTATTTTATAACTAAGTACCAATGTATGTACTATTATGTCTGTTTTTTATAGATACACAAAAAAAATATGTATAATAAAATGCAAATTGATCGAACGTCAATAAACTAATTAGACATAATCATTATAATCAATCTTATAAATAAAAATTGAAGTAACACATATATATATATATATATATATATATATATATATATATATATATATATATATATATATATATATATTTACTTTTTGGTGTCATAAAAAACCTACATACATACATCAATGTTGATGTATAACATTTGGGTCTAATGTATGTATTTAATTTTTTGTATTTTATATTTGGTTGAGTTTCTATTATAATATTTCAAAAACGTTGGGATATTCGATAATTTCTAAGGTAAATTGACAATCATGATGTTGAGTTTTGTTCTGTTATTTTTATATAAATTTACTACTTAATTATAGTAAATAAAATAGAAAATATTTAATAGAAGTTTTCGCATACTAGTACTATTTTTTGTAAATCAAATATCGAGAATATTTATGAATAAGTAAATTTAGTTGAGTACAGAAATGTGGATATCAATTTTAAATATTTTAGAAAAAAAAACGTTTTTATTAATGTGATAATAATTTAAATTTTTAAACAACGCAACCATGTCTTCTAAAACTGTAAATTAAAAATGATATTTGGAAAACCTATT
>OX451216.1:82830-117939 GCA_949628195.1 Phasia obesa
GATATTTGGAAAACCTATTTGATTTTCTTCACGAAAGTTATAAAATATGTGTAAAGCGTAGCTAATATAGTAACGCAATTGATCAGAACCACGAATAAACGAAACCCCGCCGCAATTTATGACCGCAAAATTTAATTGTAATTGAGAACAAATTGATGTAAATTTACATAGATAACTCATAGGAAAACATTATGTGCCGTTTTTCTTTTGTTTACTTATTTTCAAAAAGCTTAAAGCTCAAAACTTGAATATGCATTGATTTTTTTTTCTATAGGGAGAGAAATCTATGTTTAAAAAACACTATTGCTCTACGATTAAATTACAATCAGGGTAGAAAATATTAAAAAACTGTTGTGGATTAACAAAAAAAATTTTTCTAACTCATAGGTAAATACAAATGTATCAATTACACTTATAACACTATTCATTTTTTCATTTAGTTAAAGAATTTAAACAAAGCATCTATTTAAATATAATAGGTATTATATGCAGATGATAAAATATAAATATAAAATAATGTAATTATTTTGCCTAAAGAAGTGGTGCTAAGACAATTTTAAATACATATGTACATACGAGGTATGATAAAAAAAATAACCGTTATTTTAAACTTTCGTGAGGTACTTATGTTCGATTTTAGCATTTTTTTTAATGTTGGTACACATGTCTGTTATTTATGTTGACAATATCAGCCATTTTGGATTGCCAGTTTGTTTTTGACAGATAAAAAGGTTAGTAGTGTTTTGGTGTGCTCTTCGATTTTTTACTATTTCAAAAAATGGATCAAAGAAACTGTATTAAGTTTTGTGTAAAAAATTAAATTAAACTGTCTCTCTGCTTAAATTAAATTTAAATTGAATATATGTATCTATATGTACTTAAAATAAAATACCTTAACTTGAAATAAAAAGTTTTCGCAAAATAAAACCGAGACTTAAGACTTGATAAGAGTTTTTTTTATTCATATTAAGCGTAACTGTCAAACTTTTTAAAGATGAGGAGAAGTTTGGAATTCATATTTGGACTGTTTATTTAGAAAAAATCATTTGACATATCGTTTGTTGTTAATTTAATTTCGGATATTACTTTCAAGTCATTATTCAGGAAACGGAAATTTCTGAAATTCATTATTAACGTTATCATTAATTTAAATTTAAATAAAGAAATAACTGAATTTTTTATTAGTTTTAAAATTCAAACATATGTACATATATTATCTTTCCTTAGTTTTAAATTATAAATGTACTACATACATATATATGTGTACATTTAAACTTAATTCTTAAGATTTTGTTTACCTGGACTAAATTGCCAACATTGGCATTTTGTTGTTATATCATTTGAACTGGCCGCTATAAAAAGAGGCAATTCAAAGAATTTATCACATTCCGGGTCGACATAAATACTGCTGCGTCGACTGCTTAACTGTTCGAACTCTTTAATGGCCAATACTTTGCCAACCATTTTCATACTCGCAACAAATACAAATAAATCACAATTTGTTCTTTGATAAATATTTGATTTTATATTAATAATAATATTTAAAGCAAAAATAATGAAAAAAATTTAAGAAATTTGGAATATAAAATTAGTTATCGAGTTTATGTATGTATATAAGTTATTAAATTATTATATTTGGTATCTATGTATATTTATGTATGTATCTTATTGTTTGAATAATTTCAATTGAGTTGAATTTACATAATTATTATTTTTTCTGATTAATATCAGTTGATATAAAAAATATCACTTGGGATGAAGTTTTTGATTTTGTTTATTTTATTTTTTTTTTAGACATTTTTCACATTTTATACAGATTACATTTTTTATAGATTACACTTTGTATTATTCTGCATAGTATTTTTTCATTGCACTACTTATTTCATTATGTTTAAAAATTAATTAATTTTATTTTTTGGTATAAAATTTTATAGACCTTATTTTCAACTCGGTCACTTGATGAGCGCCAATTAGTGACTAGAGATAAATGTGGCCGGCGTTTGCTGAAAGATTATTGAAAATATAAGCTTTTCATGTTGTCTCTCAATTCAACGAAAACAAGAGCGATATGTTAAAATATCAGAACACACATCCAGCGTTGCCATTGTTGGGCTTTTCCTACCAAATTTGGTAGAATTTTTTTCGCTTGGTAGGATGGTAGGCTGTACCTAATTTTGGTAGGTTTGAGGAAATGTATTTGAAAAAATGTTTTTTTCTTTAATATATTCTGTTTTGAAACAGCTCAATATAGAGTAAGAAATATTACGTTAATAATTTGAACTCACAAGATTGTCACAAAATATGGTAAATAATGATCTTCGACCCACAAAGTTAAATCTCGGGAGAGGTCAACCACGAAAAACTTCAAAAAGGGACGATGATCGAATTAAGGTGCTATCTACGCGAAATCCTTTCATGTCTGCATTACAGCTGAAAAATGAATTAGAACTATCAGTGTCAGAGTGGACTATTAGGCGACGTTTGCGGGGAAAAAGTTTGTTTGGAAGAGCTGCGCAAAAGATTCCGCTGTTAAACAAGAGACAAGGAAAATACCGCTAAAATTTTGAAAAGCTTCATGCCAAATGGATTGGTCCTGAAGGCATAAAAAAATGGAGAAACGTCCTGTGGTCTGATGAGCCAAAGATTAACTTAGTCGGGCGTGATGAAAGAACTTGGGTAAGACGTTCAAAAAACAAAGTTTATGACCCTAAGCACACCACAAGGATCATTAAGCATGGTGGTGGGAACATTATGATATGGGGATGCTCTTCTTGGTACGGCATTGGACCAATATTTTGGATCAAGGAAAATATGGACAAATATCTTTATCTCCATATCCTTAATGATGTTATGCTACCGTATGCCGAATGGCAAATGCCTTTGAGATGGCAATATCAACAAGATAATAATCCTAAGCATATCTCTAACGTCGTGAAGGAGTGGTTTGGGGGGAAAAATATAAATCTGATATAGTGGCCTTCTCAATCTTCAGACTTAAATCCAATAGAGAACCTATGAAGAATCGTTAAGGATCAAATTGCCTCTCTAAGCAACAAATAAAGAAGATTTATGGACAATAGTGCAAGAAGCTTGGTATTCAATTCCATTAACAACTTGTCAGGCACTGGTCGAATCAATGCCTCGTAGATGCTTGGCAGTTAAACAAAACAAAGGATATTCCACAAAATACTAATAAATTCAAAATAATCATAAATACTTTAGATGATGCGAGTTCAATCATTTTTCTTCACCTAAAATGTTTAGACCTATCTATAGAAACCAGCATTAGGTGACGATGTGACGGTGGTGTCGATGGTGACCTATATATAGAATCCAGCATTAGGACGATAGTAATAATGGTGACGATAGTGATAATGGTGACGATGATGCGAGTTCAATAATTTTTCTTCAACCAAAAAGTGCTCAACGTACCTAAAGAAGCTTTCACTACAAACATTCTGCTGAATGTTGTAACCTATTGGTTGGTAAAGGTTATGCGGAGAGAGTTAATTGTCCCCTTCGTAGGACATATTCCCATGTTAAATTCTCCGGGTACACTCATGGGAAGTAGTTAGTCAATAATTTATAAATATACCTAACATATCCACATGCGACTCCGTACTTTTTGGGAAAAGTTTGGTAAAACGAGAGAAAACAAAAATAAACTCTCTTAGAGACAAAAATGCCCAAAAACACGGGAACACTAAAAATCAACTTTATATACCAAAACGTGATGTCAAAGTGTTTTGCATGCATTCGCACATAATAAAAATTAAAAACACAAATATTTTGTATACATGACACTTTTTTTTCTAATCTTTAATGAACAATTTTTTAAACAACAGTTTTTGTGAGCATAAAAACATTTATTTTTATAAACGTTTTGCCAAAAATTTTTACAGCTCTTCATCTCCATATACCAAAAGCATATACTAAATTTCGTTTTAATATGTCATACGGTATGACCTGTAGAGCGTTTACAAAATTTGAGTCTAAGGAAACTACCCCTTGCCCTCTCCCGATTATGCCCAAAAACTATATAGCCCTTCATGTTCATATACCAAAGGCACATACTAAATTTCATTTGTCAAACGGTATGTACAAACTCCACAAAAATAGTGGCATACAGAATAATATACTTATTCTTCTTGTTACTTATTCTTGTTATTTTTACCAATGTCTCAATAAAATTTATTTATTCCATGAATTATTTAACCTAGTGTCTATACCTGACAAAAAATTTTGTGTTGATAAAAGTCAAACTCTATATGAAAAATACGCCCTTTTTTAAATTTCAGTGCTTTTTAAAATTTAAAAGTTGACAACGCTGCAAATAAACAAAAGTTGCTCTCATTGCTAACCAACAGTTGGCAAAAACAACAACGAATATAAGGTAGTAAATATTAAAAGAAAAATATCAACCAAAGGGAAGCTTTGTTGGGGTACACTTTTTGTTGTGGTAGACTTTGTTCTCACCAACTGATGATAATATTTGAATACAGTTTTTCTGAATTTGGTTGGTTAAATAGATGACGCTTACAACTAAACACTACCCAAAGTAGATAGATGCGAAGAGTGCTGATGGCGGAAGTAGCTGTCTAGAGAATGCATTCATTTTTTCTATAAAATTAATCAAATTTGTAATTTTTTCAACTGAGAGGATATAACGAACATAAGCCTAAATTGTTGAAAAATACATACAGTTTATAAAAAAAGTCTTTGCACATAGAGAAAAATAAAAAAACTTCAATGTATGCATTGATTTCCTATAAAAATAAACATTTTTTTATTTTTTTCGAACAGTATTTTATAAACATATGTTTTGCTAATATAATAAATAAAAACTTTTTTAACAATGAAAAAATTCTAATGTAGAATATTAAAAAATAAAAATTGTTCAATTTCTATACTGTAAAACAAATGTTTGCACACTTGATGAAACATTAAGTCTAATGTAATTTTTGAACTTTTGTTTCTAATGTTTTGTGTGTCTACCCCGAGCATCCATTACCGCTTGCAGACGTCTTCGCATCGATTGAATTAGCTTCGGAATATCATATTCTAACGGTATTTTTTCCCACTCTTCTTTAATGAACCGTATCAAATCGTTTTTGTTCCTTGGCGATCTTTTTCCTACCTTTTTCTTTAGATGAAGCCACAAATTTTCTATAGGGTTTATATCCGGACTTTGGGCTGGAGTATCAATAACTTTGGTACAGTTGTATAGTAACCAGGACCTAAATAAATAAGATTTATGCTTGGGATCATTGTCTTGATAGTATTTGTATCTTAATTTATTCGGATTATCCGGGTCTATAAAACCAAATTTTTTAACGCTGGCCGTCAGTTCATTTTTCAAAATATCAAGGTATACTTCTTTAGTCATTATTTCATCTAAAATCCTGATTACACCAACTCCTTTGCTGGATATACAGCCCCATACCATTACGGACAGTTTTCCAAACTTTACTGTAGGAATAAGATTTTTATTTTCTAGTGCTGTTAGGGGCTTACGCCAAACTCTTTGCGGTCCATCATGATAATAAAGCATAATTTTTGTTTCATCGGAGAAAATAACATCGTCCCAGTACTCTGGAGAGAATGAAACGTGTTCGGTGGCAAATCTTAATCTCTTTTCAATATTTTGTGCGGAGAGCAGGGGTTTTTTCCTCGCCACTCTTGATGAGAATTTGTGCTTTTGAAGAACATTTCTGATGGTTGAATGGGAAACACGTAGCCCAAAGTCTTTTTCCACTTGAAGAGCTAAACTTCTCGTGCTGGATAAACAGTTCTAATTATTTTTCTTTCAATTCGCTGCGTCACCTTTTTCGGCCTGCCTGTGGATCCTTTTAAGTCTAGTTGTCCTTCTTTTTCAGCACGGGATATGATATTATATACAGTTCTGATTTTCAGGGAAAACATATCGGCGATTTCCTTGGCAGATTTGCCTTTGTAACGATTGAAATAGACCAATTGTATAATATTTTTTGAAACTCGTTTTCTGGCATTTTTTATATTTAAATATGCACTCACTTGTTACATTAAGAACGATCACTTTATTATTAAATCTTTGTTTACCTCTTTCACATTCCATTCTATTTATGAAAAAACCCAAATTCACAAAATTTTTGCAAAATAACGGCATTTTTGTTCTTTTTTTAATTGTCTTCATTCAATATGCAAAGATTTTTTTACAGTTTTAATACTGAGTAAACTTCTTTTTTTGGTGTTGTTGTTGTAATGTGTATGTCTATTTGCAAAGTATTGGTACCTAATAGTCGCAAACAGGTACTATAATGGGATGTGTGCAAAAAAAACAGTATGTAAATGTTTTTTGTTTAAATTCTTGACTGAATATAAATTTTACATGTTTTTTTCTCTGTGCAAAGATATTTTTTACAAACTGTATTTTAGTGTGTAAGCCGTTACGTCGTACACATATTAATAAAAAATGAAACACTTTTTATTTTTATATTTATAAAATTCATAAAACTATTAGAATTTTATTATTTTATTTATTTATTAAATTTTTTATTAATAAAAATGAATTAAAACCTCGACAAATACTTAGTTTTATTTGTGCCGATTTTCAAAAATGAAGTGCCGAAAATGCTGACTTTTTCCCAAAAACTGAAGATTTTTCATCAAAATTCTTTGGCAGCCCTGTTTGTCAGTTATACAATTTTTACTGTACTAATAACACAGGGCAACAGCAAAAATATGCTCGAGTAACTACTATATACATTTGATGTATCATGGCTACCTTAGTACAAAAATGGTAAAATTTTTAAATTCTATGGATAGATTTTTTTTTTAAAAATTTTTTATTAAAATTGCAATTTTTTTGAGACGTTTCTTCAAATAATTAATGATAACTCAAAAACTACTAGTCCGATATTATTAAAATAAATTCAGAAAAATTAAGATTTGCATAGCCTTTAATTCGTCTATATATCGCGTTTCAATCGGATCAATAGTATCGGAGTTATAATAAAAAACTTAAGAAAAAAATATATTTTTTACGTAAAAATGGCAAAAATTTTCGTTTTAAAAAAATCATAAAAAATCGAAAACGGCAAAAAACTTCCAGATTCATTTTTTTATCGCATAGCGACATATAATAGCAACAAAATGAGATATCGACCATAAAAATCGATTGATTTTTTTCGAATTTATTCACATTTTAGTGAATTCGCTCATTTTCACAAAATTTTAGTTTTTTGCTTGATATACGCATTATAGCGGGTTTTCAAATGTGTGAAAAACATAAATTTTCCAATTTCAAGGGGTGCATGTCGGATTAATGTTAGATTTGATGAGAAACTTCCACCCACAAAATTTTAGTCGAATTCGACAACGTTAACACGTAGCGCATAGGCCCCAAATCTGAAAAAAAGCGTTTAAATCGAAAATAATTGACAAATTTTCAGTTTTTGCAAAATTAACGCTATTTATTTCCCCTTTTGCAAAAAAGTGGATCCTGGTCCTTAGGGCAAACACAATGAGATTTACAATAAGCTACATGTCTTTAAGTTTTCGAGTTATTACAATTTTCACTGGCCATTATATGTCCTTGAGAACTTGCCGAAGACAATTTACAAAAACATTTTACTCTTAAAATTTTTTCTTTTTTTCTTTTTTAACAATAAAATATAAAATTTCGCTAAAATTGACTGATATCTTCCTATTACACAACGCAACAAAATAAAAAAATTAGATGCTTTTGAAACCACTTTACAATATCCAGGTACTGCCAAAGTGTTTTGGATGAATGAGAAATGTATGGCAAAACAAGTACGCGAAATACTGTTTTGGGCAAAACACGTATTTCTGTGGGACACGTGTTACTGTGGAAATACAGTATTGAATGTAGAAAATTGTTTGGAACAGATCTTTATGGCATTTTTATGATTTTCAGAATTAAAAAAAGTAAGCAATAAAGGAAAAGTTTTTTAATTTTTACGATTTCAGTAGAAATCTGATAAACGATGAAATGCTCCTTTTCTGTTGGCTACCTGTCGCCCTTGCTTCATTTTGACAATTGCGGCGGCAAAGTAATAAACGTTCATAAATTTGCGTGCACGCCGAATTGGGTTTTTCCGCTGGCTACCTGTAAAGATTGATTTTTTGCATAGCATTCCTTAATGTTTTTTACGATTCTTGGGAATAGGTAAAAAATAGGACCACATTAAGGGTTGTTCGAAATTTTAGTATCATTATTTATAAGAGCTCCTTAAGCTATTTCTATTCATTCAACAAGTGTTTGCGTTATTCAATAATAGAAAATGTCATAAAAGAAAATTCCAAAGTTTGTAGTTTATAATATTTATTTATTTATTTCCTTATTTTATATGTTGTAATAAATTTAAATAATAAAATATAAAATAAAAGAAAATACATGAATAAAACAATGAAATGCATTTTCGATCTATTCCATCGATTTGACTTAGTTACATTTTTTTGTCAATTGCCTTCGGCAAGTAACTTGAAAACTGTTTAACCGATTTAAAAGATATGTAGCTTATTGTAAATCTCATTGTGTTTGCCCTAAGGACCAGGATCCACTTTTTTGCAAAAGGGGAAATAAATAGCGTTAATTTTGCAAAAACTGAAAATTTGTCAATTATTTTCGATTTAAACGCTTTTTTTCAGATTTGGGGCCTATGCGCTACGTGTTAACGTTAACATTAATCCGACATGCACCCCTTGAAATTGGAAAATTTATGTTTTTCACACATTTGAAAACCCGCTATAATGCGTATATCAAGCAAAAAACTAAAATGTTGTGAAAATGAGCGAATTCACTAAAATGTGAATAAATTCGAAAAAAATCAATCGATTTTTATGGTCGATATCTCATTTTGTTGCTATTATATGTCGCTATGCGATAAAAAAATGAATCTGGAAGTTTTTTGCCGTTTTCGATTTTTTATGCTTTTTTTAAAACGAAAATTTTTGCCATTTTTACGTAAAAAATATATTTTTTTCTTAAGTTTTTTATTATAACTCCGATACTATTGATCCGATTGAAACGCGATATATAGACGGCTATGCAAATCTTAATTTTTCTGAATTTATTTTAATAATATCGGACTAGTAGTTTTTGAGTTATCATTAATTATTTGAAGAAACGTCTCAAAAAAATTGCAATTTTAAAAAAAAATTTTTAAAAAAAATCTATCCATAGAATTTAAAAATTTTACCATTTTTGTACAAAGGTAGTCATGATACATCAAAATTATATAGTGGTTTTAAGAGCACATGAAATTTTTTTTATTTTGTTGTGCTGTGTAATATATTTTCTTTTAATAAATATTTTTTTATATTTTATATTATACAATATTGCCAAAAGATGCTATTAAATTATTTTCATAAACTATTTTATGACAAATATCCAACAAATTTTTAATGTTGTCCTTGTTTTTCTTCCCTAATTTGAGTGAAAGCAATTAGCGCATGATTATTATATTTTTAACCGACTTCAAAAAAGAAGGAGGTTATCTATTCGTCTGAATGTTGCTTTTTTTATGTATGTAACCGTAGAACTCACCCATTTCTGAACCGATTTTAAAATTTTTTGCTTTATTTGAAAGGTTATGCTTCAAGGTTGGTCACATTTTAAAAACAGTTCATTATATTAAAAATTAAAGGGTGTCCCCATACAACATACATGTTTTTTACGTGTATTAAAAACCGTAAAGGGCAGCAAATTAAAATTTTAAAAAACTGCGTGCCGCTATAGCTTCCAACAGCAGAAATTAATAAAAAAATAAATTTAAAATTTAAAGGGTGTCCCCATAGGTGACATAATATGACCTATTTGGGTCTACCTTTTGAACCGTTATAGACTAAAAATTGAAAATTTGACGGAATGTCGACTACTATGACCGTTATAATAAAATGTATAAATACTCAAAATTTTAAATTAAAGGGTGCTCCAATAGTTCATTTAATTTGATGTATATGGCCATAATTTTGAATAGTTGTACACAGACCGCTGAAATTTACAAAGAACCTGTAGTGCTAAGTCAGCTATAACAAAAAGTATAAAATTTTGAATTTGGAACTTAAAGGGTGTCTCAATAGTTAATGTAATTCTATGTATGTGGCCAAACTTTTGAACTGTTAGAGACAGACAGCTGAAATTTACAAGGAACCTGTATTGCAAAGTCCACTATAGCAAGTATACAATTTGAAGTTAGAAATTAAAGGGTGTCCCCATAAATTACGTAATTTGATCTATATGACCCTATCTTTTGAACCGTTAAACACAAACACTTGAAAATTAGGCAGAATGTCCACTACTTTCTCTGGTATGATAACAAATATAAATATTTGGAATTATAATGTAAAGGGTGTCCCAATAGTTCATGTAATTTGATATATATGGTTAAACTTTCTAACCGTTATAGACAGATAGTTGAAATTTACAAAGAATCTTTGTGACCAAGTCCTCTATAACAACAGGTCTTTAATTTAACATTGTAAATTAAAGGGTGTCCGAATAGGTGATGTTATTTGATCTGTGTGCCCCTATCTTTGAAACCGTTATAGACAGAGGCTTGAATGGTGTCCCCATACAAGACGGATGCTGGTGAAAATAACTTAACTTTTAAACAGTAATAGGGAGAGGCTTGACATTCAATAGTCTTTATTTTTTCCCTCTAATTTTGGCGCATCTTTTATTTGGTTTAAATCTAATTCTTACAGATTACTTCTTACATTTTTAGTTTAGAATTGGTGCCCTTCTATCTGTTTTGAAGTCGGTTTTTTTGCAAGAATTATATCCAGCCAAGTTTGTCGTATTTGAATATACATACATATGTATTTAAATAATATATTTAGAATATATTTAAATATCCGAAAAATAAAATTGATAGATCTATCTAACTAACAGGAAAAATCAACCTAGTTTTCTAATTATTTATGTAGATATTTTAGAAAAAATATTCCAATGCTAACTTGATATTTGCTTTCCTCATTATTAAAACTTTAATTAATATAATTTTTTAATGCACGTACATACAGTTTTTCAAGTAAATGTTTTCAATAATAGAAAAAATTAAAAATCTTGAAAAGAAGCACTTATTTCTTGGCGAATTTATTAACTTTTATGAAATTTTTTTAAGCATTTTAATTATACTAAAAAAAATTATTTAACTCTAATAGAAAAATTTTAATTGTTCAGGTTTTGCACTGTCAAATAAATGTTTTCAAAATTAGGGAGGTTTCATATATTTGCCTGCTTAATTACCTAAAATATATTATTATGCTCCCCATACTTTGAGTGTCCTATTTGAGCATTAATTATTGCTTGTAAACTTCTATAAATAATTCACTCTAGCTTGGATATATTATATTCCTGGGGTATTTTATCCCAATTTTTCTTTACAAATCATTATTTTTTGTACTTTAGCTTTTTACAGCCGGTTCCTATAAGAGGATCCACAAATTTTTAATATGATTTAACTCTCGACTTTGTGCTTAAGTATCCATAACTTCTCTGCACTTATGTAACAATCCTGTCCCACATGGATACGATTTGTGATATTTTTTTTTTTTTTTTTTTTCATAATTTCTTTATTGTATCTTCAATAATTTTTGAACTAACAATAATTACTCGTATCTTAAGTCTAAAATAAAATATTCTTTTTAAGTCCAGCCAGTGCTAGACAAAAATAATGTTTGTTTCACGGATTTCGAAATCATTTGCGGGTCATCCCTCTAATGTACGGCCAAGAAAAGCAGTTTCTCTTCTTTTTAGTCGAATGTAACCAGGTTCATTCAGCATGTTACGCGCCAAAGGGTTTGGATGAGATTCAAGCCTCTTTAGATATGTGACTGCATGTTCCGCTATTTCTGATTTAGCTGATGGCATGTTTAGGTCTTTGTGGATGTTCGAATTTTTTATATACCAGGGAGCAGATGTAATAATACGTAAAATCTTATTTTGGCGCCTTTGAATTTTTTCTACATTGCTAGCTGAGGCAGTGCCCCATAACTGAATCCCATAACACCAAATTGGTTTGAGGACCGACTTGTACAGTAGAAGTTTACAATCTAAGCTCAGGGTGGAGTTTCTGCCAATAAGCCAATTTAGTTGTACTGCTTTTAGTTTCATTTGTGTTAACTTGAAGTCAATGTGGCTTTTCCAAGTAAGGCGACGGTCAAGATGTATACCCAGGTATTTAACGTCTGAAAGCTGTGGTATCATTTGGTTATTTATGCGAATAGGAGGGCATGAGTCCCTGCGCAGTGTGAAAGTTATGTAAGTGCATTTTTGTTCATTCACTTTTATTCTCCATTTTTCTAGCCATTTTTCCAAATTGAGTATGTGGTCTTGTAAAAGTTGTGATGCTTCTTGGGCACTTTCATGAATACTTAACAAAGCTGTGTCATCTGCAAAAGTTGATGTGTGGACCAGGGTGCTAATTGGCATATCCGATGTGTACAGTAAAAATAAAATTGGTCCCAAAATACTACCTTGGGGAACTCCGGCTTCAATGAGCTGTGGCGAGCTTAAAAAGTCACCTTCTTTTAATAAAAACTTGTGATTCGTTAAATAATCTTTTAAGAGATTATACAAGTTTTCGGGCAAGTTCAGCTTTAGCTTAAATATTAGGCCTTCGTGCCAAACCTTATCGACTGCTTGAGAAACGTCGATAAAGAGCGCAGAACAGTATTTTTTTTCTTCAAAGGTCGTTTTAATTACATTTACTAATCTGTGTGTTTGTTGGATAGTACTATGTTGTTTTCTGAAGCCGAATTGATGGTTCGGAATGCATCCTTTCGCGCTAAGAATTGGATACAGCTTAGTTATTAATATTCTCTCAAATAACTTTGACACGTTTGATAAAAGGCTTATAGGTCTGTATGATTCTACTTTTGTGTGGTCTTTTCCTGGTTTAGGAATCATTGTTATCAAAGAGACCTTCCACTCTGTGGGAAAGTACTCAAGACGTAAGATGGCATTAAAAACAAACAGAATAATTCTGCGACCTATACGGGGCAACTCAACTAACATCTTGTTACTTGTTTTATCAACGCCAGGGGCTTTTTTGGTGTTTAAATCTGCTATTGCCCTTTCAATATCGCGAAATTCAAATCTTAGGGGTACTACGGCACTAGTCTCTACTGATGGTAACTCAGCTATATCAGTACATACATTTGGGGTGAAAACCTTCTTCAAATGTCCAACAAACAAATTGCCTTTTTCGGTTGTGATATGCTTGATTATAATTATAAAGCTTGTATTCAAACTTGACCTATTTTTTCTTGCCAACGGAATACAATTTTGGAGCAGTGAGACTTGATTCGAACTTTAAAATATTAATATAAACTCCCTTGGTCATTACATCGTCTAAAATCCTGATAATTCCAACTCTTTTGTTTGTTACAACATCCGATACTATAATACACATCTTTCTAAACGTCGCTGTGGGTATTGTATTTTCTAGTGCTGCCAGAAGCTTGTTCCAAGCATCAGCTTCGTCTCGCTACAAAAAATTACGTCATTCCAGTTCTCCGGGGGACAAGAAATGTGTTTATTAGCAGATTGATATTACATCTCAATGTTTTGCACTGATATCGTAGGTTTTATTTCTATCATTTTTAAAGGAAATACTATGTTTTTACAGCACGTTTCGATCACTTGCATGTGGGATATATGCTTCAGAGTCATAACTAACTGGAAGTACTTCTTCTCCATTGCAGGAAAGATGTTTATCATGAATAGTTTTCAGTATTTTACTTTCAATTTACTATGAAACCTTTTTTGGTATGCTTAATATACGTCTTGATAACATTCTTTCTTCATTTTTAAAGCAGGTAATAATGTTGGAAGCTGTCTTGAGGTCGAGGTAGAACATTTTACCAATTCCTTTAGAGTATTTCCCTTTATAATCATTGAAACAAACCAATTGAATAATATTTTTCCTAATTCATCTACCTGTCATTTTTCAACATGAATTTTAGCAACCAATTTGTTCATAAAAAAGAAGTATTTTATAAATAAACTGTAATAACTACCCTTTAAGCAGCATGACCACACATCAAACTGCTGCTTCAAACTCGCTCTTTTGTGATTGTGTTAGTAAAAAAATACTCACACGTATAGGAGAGAGTGAGTTTGAAGAAAATCTAAATACTTTTGATTTTCACTACCATCGCCATAAAAATTTGAAACCAGTTTGATGTGTGTGCGCGTAATTACTTCAAAACTAACTATAAAAACTAACTCACATGCACCAAATACACAAAAAAACTAACGGGTCTTTTTTATATTCCATTGTTACGAAAACATTTTCTTGACAGCTTGTAAAGCAGTTATAATTGTTTTGTTGTTGTTTTTGTAGTAATGTGTACAAATATTTTAAGAATTTTAGTCGACATGTTGTCGCAAACAAGCAACCTAACGGGATCTACAAAAAAAAGGCAAGAAAATAACTTTGTTGTTGCTCGTCATTGAAAAGAAAAATTATTTATTTTTTTAGTTACGAAAACATTTACTTGACAAACTGTATATTTAAACAATTTTTTTCATATTTTTGCAAACTTTTCAAAGTATGTTTTTTGGAAACTGAAAACTTTTCTAGTCGAGCCTATCAATTGAAAAATTTTAGGTTGCAACACAAAGGTGATGATATGCAGAGTTACCGCACATCATCACCTTTGTGTTGCAACTCTTAAGTTTGTAGGGGAGGAAAGTCGATTAGCAGCCAGTCTCATGTTCTTGCAACTCTGCAGTGTTTCTCTGTTGTTGTTGTTCTCTGTTATAGCCTTTTTGAGTACTGTATTTCAATGTATGAACGCGAATGCAATTTAAAAAAAGAATTTAGGAATATTACAGAAACAAAAATTGCACGTCTGAACGCTGACTTGGCAAATCGTTTTTATTTTAAAATGTAGACTAAAAGGTATTTTAAAAAGTCATAAAAATTTATTTACTAATTATGATAAAAATAAAAAATATTTCCCTTGTTAATAAAAAGTTATTTTTTAAAGAATAATAATTAAATAATGCGTCTTATATAAACATTTCGCAAACGAAACGAAGAATTTCAGCGATTAAAATTAAAAGAAAACATGACCAAATTGATGTTTTTTATATTTGTTTGCCAAAAAAATATTTTATATTTTGTATTTCGTAGTTAAAAATAAACAAAAATTTTTTTCTTATTTATCATTAAAGCTTTAATTTGTAAAAAAAAATTATTCAAACATTTTTTTTTAATTTTGCTTAATTTAATGTATGTATGTACATATGAACAAATATACATATGTACAAATGCATGTATAGAAAATAAAAAACATCTTATTTGAAAAAACCCCATACATACAATAATAAAGAACAATCCAAAGAAAAACGTAAACAAAATTTTTCGTGACGATATTTTATTTTTGCCATAAAAATTAAATTTAAAAATAAAAAGAATTTTTTGTCTGTTCGCCAACAAGTGTTCGTTCTTTTCATACATACATACGTACGAATTAACATAAATTTATTATTATTGTTCGGCATTTGACAACATTTCACACAATTTGATTTAAATGAAATTTTATAATCTACTACTTATGTATATATTTATACAAAAATATATACATATATATCTCTTTAGTAAAAAAATATTTCTTCTTTCCGGAATAACCTTAAGACACGATTTTTATTTCTTCAATATTTAAATCGAATCTCTTTAAAAATGAACACATTCCCTTAAATCACAAATGAATTGCGTGTACGGGCATGTGGAATAAAATATAATTTGTTCAATATAATAGAAATAAGCACTAATAACAATTTAGACACCGTACAAAACTAATCACCCTTACGAGAAAATTAATTATAGGAATAAAAGACTTTTTTATATAAATTCTTAATATATGGTATTTGCTAATAGTCCAGTCATCCTTTTTTAATATTAACTTGATAGAATTGTCAAAAAGCACTTGTAGTTAAAAGGCCTTGCTCATTGAGCTACAATTTCGAAAAGTGTATTGTATTTTTCGGACATGTGTAAACCCTAGGTTACTAGGTTAAATAGTATGAACTCATTTAATGTTCTAGAAATTTTTGCAATTGGTCAGAAAAAATAATTTATGTATTTTTTGTTTTAATTTTTAGTTTATGCCACAAAGGGTTTTTACACAAACAAAATGCCTGTGGTTGTACTATTGAGTTTACCTTGTATTATTTTACCGTGCGCACTACCAAACGGATAGTTGCTTGAAAATTTGCAAACCTGAATTTCTGCCTGTTTTTTACAGATATGTACTTCTGGCAAACTGAAATTCGTGCGTGCTGCGTACTGTCTTTTAAATGCGATGTTGTCATAAACAAAAAATTAAATTAAAAGAAAATGAAATGAAATGAAATAAAATGACAAACAAAAAATAAATAATTCTTTTATATTTATTCTAAATAAAATTATTGTTTTTTTTTTTTTAATTTCTAAAATTTCCAATGATAAAAAGAGAGAGCAGTAATGTTCAATATCCTGTGCAAGGCGAATCTATTTTACTAGGTGGCAGCACGGCGAAGTTAATTAATTTCGTTTTACTTTTTTTGTGCATGGCAGCTTTCATAAATTATTTTTTTTTAATTTGAAAATTTTGAGAAATAAAATTGTAATTTTTTAAAAAAGTGTTTCAATATTAAAAAAAATACTAACGGAAAAGGTAAGGAAGAAGTGTTTTTAGTTGTTGGATGTGATATTTTAATTAGTGCTTTTGGCGTCTGTCGTACATGTAACCAACAACAAAATGCATGTGTGTGTTTTTTGGTGTTGTATTTGTTGTCGCGGCGATGCACCTTATATAAATTCGCATTGACCCTGTGGCCGCAGTTTTGTGAAACTTAATAGAATCAAAACAAACACTAGTTTAATTTACCAAAATTTTTCTTTACTTTTTTCCTAAAAAAAAACAACATTAAGTTTTATATATTTGTATGTGTTTATTCCACCTAATGGTACAAAGGGAGATTTGCAGAATAAAGTTCAGTCCCTGTGACCGTACCTTTGTAAAAATATAATCACTATTAAATTTAAAAACCATTTTTTCTCACTTTTTTTGTTTATTTCTTAAAAAACAAACATACATATGTATGTAAAACACAAAACAAATTGGAATTAGGAAGAAGGAAGAAGGCGAATATAATCTTGACATTCCAGTAAAAACCAGATGATGTCGAATTCGCTATTGAGTTACCTGGTATGAATTTGCCTTGCTTACGTCGCTATGCGAAAAAGGTAAGTAACACAAATACGATTTTTAAAAATTGCAAATATTAGTTGTAAAGTTTTGCATTTGAAATATATGTAAATACTTATGTACATATGTATGTATGTATATGTATATACATGCATATATGTACATATGTATGTATGTTGGTGCAATTTTCTTCCTTTGTGAAAAAAACGGTTTATCCTGAGAACGAAAGACAATTAACTTATAGGCTGAGAACTCTGTCATCATATCTCATCTTTAATGAAACATTGTAAAAATAATTAGGAAAGTGTTTGCTTTATTTGTGTATAAACTTCGGTTCAGCTTGGGATATAATTATTAAAATTTATTTTACATTTTTTGAGATATGGCTATGTTACAATAAAGGAGCGAAGAGTATGAATGTTAATTTATCCCAAAACACGCGGCATTGAAACCCTTTTTTTGTCGTCCTGTGCAATCAACTTTTTATTTAATTAATTATTTTTTTTATTTAATTTATTAATTTCTTAAAGTCCCTATATTCTATAAAATAAAATGTAAACAAATGAAAAACTTACAAATTGTGTTTTAATTGCTTAGAAAATCGTTAAATTTGGGTAACTTTGTTGACGTTGAACACTGCTATTGTTTATTTAAATTTTTAATTATAAAACCAATTAAATGTTTTCTATTTGACTTGCGCCCAATACATAATCGCATTACCATTTTAATTATTGACATCATGGCATTATTGACATCATTTCCTTATTTTGTTTTATTTTTTTAAACAAAATATTAAATTTGTTGTCTGACTCTTTCGTTAGATTGACTGACTGAACACTTATCAAAACAGTGCTATTTCAAAATCGCATGAAAATGTTGCCAAGAATTGTAAAACATTAGAATTATACACTTGGATTTTTAGTCCAACTCTTCTGATTAAAAACGAATATTACCATGAGGTGCTTTTGAGTGATTAACAGTAAAACGAAAAGCAATTCGGCAACAATAAAATTCCTATCTTAAGCCGTGTGGTGTCGCGTTTTCCGAATAATTAAAAAAATCAAATTAATTTTAATAGAAAATTTAATTTCTTTTAGTTTTTTAAAATAAGGGCATATATGTACATTGTGTTGTGATGCTTAGTTGTTCAAACTAAATTCGAAAAATTATAATTAGGATCGAGTATTACCTATCCCCACATGAATTATCAAATCTCTGTATCCGGTTATTTGCAAGGCCCTCCAGGAAGTAAAGTGGTGGCTGAAAGGGCGTTTTAGTCCGGAGTACTGGTGCACCAATAGCTTGGCAGGAATTTAGATAGTCCCTAACTCCTAAACAAGCGGTATGAGTATTGTCCTGCCACCCATGTTCTAAAATTGCTATTTGTTGTGTCTCTTTGCTCAACAAGTGAGTTGGTATACGCATTGTTTTAACATAGATGCTGACGTAAATCTGTTCCACATCGAGTTACGAGGCGCATTTCTAAAACTATAATAAATTAAACAAAAAACAGGGTGCAAATTTTAAAACTGCGCCGCAGATAAACTAATTTCGATATTTTATGAACGATAAATTGTCATGCACTGAAGTGACAATGGGAAAAGAAAAAACAAAAAAGCTTATTGTACTTCGTTCTAGTCAAACAACTTCATTTTTTTATATAATGATCGTACGTGTAATAAGTAATTTTGCGTTTTTAAAAATTTTTTCTCAAGAGATTTAAACAACAAAATTTAATAAAAATCTGCAAAATGTAGAATTAAAAAATTCAATAATTTATTCCGTTCAATGATCGCTTATACAGTCATAAATAAATAACTACACAATCCAACATTTAAAAATTCATAAACATTTTAAATGTTTTTCGTCAAGCTGACATAATTCATATACAAAACAATCCAAGAATTTATGTTTTTAATGTTTCAAAACACTTCTCTTAGGAATTGGATAGCGCCGGTCAGATGTCAAAATTTAATTAAAATTTTAAAAGTTACGGCGCTAAGCACACAATAGAGATGTTATACATACATATGTGTATTGATTATTAAAAATTGTGGGATTAAGAATTTTCAAATTCTTCATTCTGATTTGTACTTATTTATAAGGAGCACTATGTCAACTGGTTTTTAAGTGAAGATAAATCTGGAGATAAATTGTAAATTAACAGTTCTTTTTTAAACTAAATTATATACACATACATTATTTTTGAAGTTAATTCTACAATTATGTAAAGAAGCTTATAAAAATATTAATACGAAGAAGCTTTTCTATACAAAACAATATTGTTTCAGTAAGCTTATTCTACAATTGCATCCTTGCTTCTACAATTGCAAGGATAAGCTTCTACAATTGTTACTATAGCTTTTCTCAATATATTCTAGTCTTTTTCAATCTTAAGGCTTATGTAAGTAAGCTTTTTATAATATTTTTCTCAAATCATTTGGTTTGTTACCTTATACCTTGTTACCTTATTTTCTTGATAGTTGGAATATTTCAGTAACAAATAATGAGAAGAGTAAAAATAAAGTCTTTTTGATTTAAAAAAACAGAATTAAGGCAGTTAGTATGTAAAACCATCTAAAAGGTTCAAAATGTACCCTTTTACCATTCCTGCAAGTAGCAAAAATACAGAAGCTTTTTTAGCACGAGATTTTTTTTTAAATACAGTAGAAGCCATCAAGTAAATATAAAATTTACTTTTTTCTCATGTAATGCTGCCATTAAAAAAAATCGGAATTACAATATAATTTATATATCTATACATATAATAAAATAGTAACACATTTCCGTATGTCTGTCTGCTTTTCATTTGTGATCGCATCACGTAAAAACTACTGGATGGATTTTAACAAAATTTTGTGAGAAGGTACCTTAGCATCCTGATTCCCATATAGGATACCTTATTTTCAAGAGATAATCAAAAGAAAAAGAGAATTTTATCCATGGATGGGTACCTTTATATAAAGTAAATACATAAACCATAACTGATGCACTAGTAAGTCTTACAATTGGTGTGGAATACTTTCCAAGCAAAATCGAGCATAATATTGTCAGGACGACCACAACGTGGCGGGCACAGCTAGTATATAATAAACTGTAACAGGACCGTTATTACTAGTGCATATAGAAATCGATATGGAATACAAAACACCAATTTTAGGAATTTTTGTCTATATGTCCGTCTGTCTGTTTTCGCACTACTTAAAATCCACTGGATGATTTGGAATAAAATTGTGTGGGGAGGTACCTCGGGTTAAATATAACATTTCCTACAGAAATATAACATTTCCTGAAATTAAAACTCAAAACTTAGTTCACTATATAAACAACTATACAAAACTAAAACTAATAATTCTTGCAAAAAAAAACCGACTTCAAAACAGATAGAAGGGCCCCAATTCTAAACTAAAAATGTAAGAAGTAATCTGTAAGAATTAGATTTAAACCAAATAAAAGATGCGCCAAAATTAGAGGGAAAAAATAAAGACTATTGAATGTCAAGCCTCTCCCTATTACTGTTTAAAAGTTAAGTTATTTTCACGAGCATCCGTCTTGTATGGGGACACCATTCAAGCCTCTGTCTATAACGGTTTCAAAGATAGGGGCACACAGATCAAATAACATCACCTATTCGGACACCCTTTAATTTACATTGTTAAATTAAAGACCTGTTGTTATAGAGGACTTGGTCACAAAGATTCTTTGTAAATTTCAACTATCTGTCTATAACGGTTAGAAAGTTTAACCATATATATCAAATTACATGAACTATTGGGACACCCTTTACATTATAATTCCAAATATTTATATTTGTTATCATACCAGAGAAAGTAGTGGACATTCTGCCTAATTTTCAAGTGTTTGTGTTTAACGGTTCAAAAGATAGGGTCATATAGATCAAATTACGTAATTTATGGGGACACCCTTTAATTTCTAACTTCAAATTGTATACTTGCTATAGTGGACTTTGCAATACAGGTTCCTTGTAAATTTCAGCTGTCTGTCTCTAACGGTTCAAAAGTTTGGCCACATACATAGAATTACATTAACTATTGGGACACCCTTTAAGTTCCAAATTCAAAATTTTATACTTTTTGTTATAGCTGACTTAGCACTACAGGTTCTTTGTAAATTTCAGCGGTCTGTGTACAACTATTCAAAATTATGGCCATATACATCAAATTAAATGAACTATTGGAGCACCCTTTAATTTAAAATTTTGAGTATTTATACATTTTATTATAACGGTCATAGTAGTCGACATTCCGTCAAATTTTCAAGGTTTAGTCTATAACGGTTCAAAAGATAGACCCAAATAGGTCATATTATGTCACCTATGGGGACACCCTTTAAATTTTAAATTTATTTTTTTATTAATTTCTGCTGTTGGAAGCTTGGAAGCTATAGCGGCACGCAGTTTTTTAAAATTTTAATTTGCTGCCCTTTACGGTTCTTAATACACGTAAAAAACATGTATGTTGTATGGGGACACCCTTTAATTTTTAATATAATGAACTGTTTTTAAAATGGGACCAACCTTGAAGCATAACCTTTCAAATAAAGCAAAAAATTTTAAAATCGGTTCAGAAATGGCTGAGTTCTGCGGTTACATACATAAAAAAAGCAACATTCAGACGAATAGATAACCTCCTTCTTTTTTGAAGTCGGTTAAAAATTAAAGGGTGTTCCGATAGTGGTGTGATTTACATTAATAAGGCCTAAGTTTTGAACCATAATGGATAGACTCTTGAAATTTTAACAAAAGGTGTATAACTGTGGCCGCTATAGTAGCAAATACTAAATTTTATAGGGTGTTCCGATAGAGAGGTGTTATTCACGAATATGTGCATATTTCGTGAGCTGTAGGTGGGATACACTTGAAATTTACAAACAGTAATTAAAACTTAATTCATTATATAAACAACTATAAAAAATAAAACTAAAAAGTAAAGAGTGTTCCGATAGTGGTGTTATTTGCATATATAAGGCCTAAGTTTTGATCCATAATAGGTAGACTCTTGAAATTTTCACAGAAGGTGTATAGCTGTAGCCGCTATAGCAACAAAAATTAAAACTTATAGGGTGTTCCGATATAGAGGTGTTATTCACAAATATGTGTTTATATCTTGAACTGTAGGAGGCATAAACTAAAAATTTACAAACAGCAATTAAAACTTAGTTCGCTTTATAAACATGTCTCAAAAAATAAACCTAAAAAAATAAACTTAAATTAAAGGGTGTTCCGATAGTTGTGTGATTTGCATATATAAGGCCTAAGTTTTGATCCATAATAGGTAGACTCTTGAAATTTTCACAGAAGGCGTATAACTGTGGCCACTATAACAACAAATACTAAAACTTATAGGGTGTTCCGAAAGTAACGTGTTATTTGCCTTTATATGTTTATTTCTTGAGCTATAGGAAGCAACCACTTAAAATTTGCAGTGATTTAAACTATGTTCGCGTTATAAGCAAGTATACAATATTAACCTAAAAATTAACGGGTGTGCCGTTAGTGACGTGATTTGTATGTGTATATGGCATAGGTTTTGAACGACAATAGGTAGACTCTTGAAGTTTTTACAGGATGAGTATTACTATGGCCACTATAACAAATAGTAAAAATTAAAGGGTGTGCCGACAGTGACGTGATTTACGTGCACATTGACTAATTTTTTAACCATAATGGATAGACTCTTGAAATTTTCACAAATGGTGTATTACTATGACCCCTATAAAAACAATAAACATTTAAAGGGTTTTTCGACAGTGACGTGTTTTGCATGTATTACGACATATTTTTTGAACCGTAATAAGTAGACTCGTCCAGTTTGTATAGAAGATGCGATACTATGACCGTTATGACAATTACTAAAAATTAAAGGGTGTTCTAACAGTGGCATGTTTTTCATGTATAGTAACTTATTTTTTTAATAGTAATAGGTAGACTTTTGATATATTCATAGAAAGAGAATTGCCATGGCCGCCATAGCAAATACCAAAATTAAAGGGTGTTCCGACAGAGACATGATTTGTACGTAAATAGACTTATTTTTTGAACCGTAATAGGTAGACTCTTTAAATATTTACAGTAGATGTTGTACTTCGGCCGCTGTAACAATTACTAATATATAAAGGGTGTTCCATCAGTGACAAGTTTTTCACGTATATTACCTAATTTTTTGGACCGCAATAGGTAGGCTCATGTATATTTCTATATTACCATGGCCACTATAACAAAAATTTCAAAAATTTAAAGGGTGTTCCAACAGTGACGCAATTATGAATTTAATTTTAAAATTAAAGAGTGACTCATAAGGCATGAAAAAATTAACAACTTGAATTTTTAAAGTTGTACTAAACATAGTACGGAACCCTAAGTGTGTGAGTCTAACTCGCACTTGACTAATTTATTTATAAGCTGCAATGAGAATCGAATGTGCAATTCCGATGTAGAAATGCACGCAGTGGAAAAACAAGCATTTAAGAAATTTGTTGGCAGGGCCTTATCAAATGAAAAAATCATTTATTTTAAACGTTTCAATTTGTGTTCGCTGGGAATGTATGTATGTACACAAACACGAATACATTAAAACAACCGAATACAATTGCTAGAAATGTGTGCGATAAATAATTTACACTTCTACGTAGTTATAGAGAGGCAAAATCATGAAATTATGTAGATTTCTAATAAAAAAAAAGCGTAAACGATGCCAATAAAAGAAAATTAATAATTATGAGACGGATAAAATTTTGACATACATCGGTGCAATTTTTATTTGGTACATTTGAAACAGATATAAACAATAAATATAAGCGGTATTGATGAAAAGAATGCGACGAGTTTAAAAAATAAAGGACAACGAAAAAAATGGATAATAAACACTATTCGTGTGGTGGTGTTCCATGCCACTTTTTCACTCCGCCATCTTCCTTCATAGAACTCATATAACAAAAACTCAATTTGATAAAATAACTTATATTCTCACAAATTCGTTACATTTGGAACCGATTTACGAGCATTCGATACTTTTTGACACTTCTAAAAAAACTAATGTTCTACACTTCTAGAATACTCGATTTCAATATTTCTACAAGACGCTAAAACGTTTCTAATTAGGTGCATAACTTATTAAATATTTAAATATTCATATACAAATTTATTGGCGATAGATTTTAACTACACTTTTTTCTAAATTAAACCCTGTTAAATCAGATTTCATGTTTCACATATTTGAGTGAAACGTTTATTTTATAAACAGGTTTAATACACCATCAATTTTAATAACTTCTGAACAAAATGATCTTAAAAAATTCAATAAAATCTCTAAGCACAACAAATCGTGTTAAAAACAAATCAAAGTACGAGTGTAACAAACACATATTTAAATATAAAATGAGTTCACAAGTATCTAATACATAGTATATATAAATTCATATGTATGTTTAATTAACACAATTTAAAAACAATTTAAACACTTCTGTACAGCACAAAATATTAAATGAAACTGACTGAATTTCTAATTGCATGCTTTTGAGAATAAACGCAACAATATTTCAAGCTATAAAAATCAGTAAAATTGTATTTTGTTAGATAAAAGTATTTTCTACTTGTACTCGTTTAGATACTCAAATAATCTTTTTGCAGTTTGATTTTATGAATTAAAAACATTTTAAATGAAGACCACAAACAACACCTGGAGTAGTAATGGGACACTGTCGATAGGGGCCACAATTGATATTTTCGATAATTTTTAATTTAATATCGATAATATCGATATTACTATTGACTTAAATTAAAAGTATAAAAAAATTGGAAATAAAAATGTGTAATCGACAAGGAATTGGTTTTTTTCTTTTATAATTTTTTGTAGTTTTATTATCTCACCATCAGCTGAAAAGCTTCCAAAAGCATAAAAGTTTTAAGGCCGAGGCCTTAAGTTGAAATAAAGGGTTTCTTAAGGTGTTCAGAATAAAATGTTTCATCATATATGTTATTACAATACAAAATTATTACATTTCTCGAAAATAAGTTTGCAGCATTTTCTGTACCCACAACACCTAAATACCAAAGCTGTTAATTATATGATATTCAGATCTATTTAGAAAATCACTCGTGTGATTTTACCCTGTTCTGTATTTAATTTCGTATGTTTTCATATGATTTTAACTTTGTAAAACCACAAGAAAATCGCTGATTTTTATTGCGTTTTTATTAAATATTTATGTAATACCTTAAGAAAGAGCCACCACAAGAGCCTAGGGTAACATTGTTGCAGTGTAAACGTGATTTGCGCGCAATTTCTATATATACAAGAATAAATATACCTTCTAAACACTTAATCTGCTGACAGTTAAAAAGAAGAAGAAAAATAAAAAATTAAATTTTTAAATTTTTTCATAACAATGGTCTTTAAAGATGTTCTACAGAAATAAACAAATAACACTTTAAACTATTTATTCGAGTCAAATTAACAAAAATAAGCAAATTATTTGAAGTCATTGTCACTAAAATTTACAAAAATTTTGTGTGTAGAACACCTTTTGCGCGATTTCTATTCCTTTTGTTAAATAGTGGATTTCAGAATAGGCCTGATTATCAACTTTGCTCAGCCTATTTACTGTTTAAAACAAAATTAAGAAATTAATGCACTAGTATGTTACCTGGATTTAATTTGAGAGGCTTTCTAAAAATCGGTAAAATGGATAAGCAAACCTTGCCCGTTTAACACTATATATGTAATTGTTTTCTTATAAATGGGTTCTTTCGTATAAAAATGTTCTTTCTCCCCTCCTGGCCCTAGTTTTGTAAACAGACATATCCCGATGCTCCTAAATAAAGAAATAGATCTGTCCGTTTTAAATTTAAATAAATTCGGTTCAGTCGTTTAGCCGTGATTTACGTATAAATAATCAAATTTGCAGAGATTTATAATATACATATGTTAAGATACTAGAATACATAAATTTATTATTAATATAAACTTTCAACCTATGAGGTATAGATATATGTAATTCTGCGATCATTAGATTACTAACAAAAGTTAGAAATAAGATATTAAAATACTAATAAGATAATATCATCATAAAAATTATGAACGGAATTTTTAATAAAAAAAGTTATCACTGAAAATAGAGCATGAAGACGGCAACCTATAACGTACGGATTTTATGCTCCTCGGCCTTAAGGAATAGTAAGAAATGTAATAACGACGTTTGATAGGATTTTTGTAAATGCAAAAGTTATTGTGTTACCGAATTGGTGGTTTATAGAGCATACAATTTAATTCTCTACCCTTGCAACTACATCTGTTCTAAACGTGCAAATATACCTTATTAAAAAAATTAAAAACTTTATTTACACATGTTCATATAGGAACCTTAATGAAATCAATCAGAACAACCTTTTTTTTATACAAATCATAAGAAAATCTAATAGAATCAAAAAGTTTTTCTCTATGGATTGTTTTTTTTTTTTGTGTCAAAAATGAGTAAAAAAAAATTGTGAATAACAAGTTTTCTTATTGATTTAATGGGATTTTCTTATTGATAAAATTAAAAAGATTTACCACATGAAAATAATAAGGAATCCCTCTGAATATATCTTCTTTTCTTTCTGCTGGCATACCCCTTAGCCTAAAAACATTTCATAGAGAAAATCTTTTTGATTCTATTAGGCATTTTTGGCTCTGTGCATTTATTGCATAAATGCTATAGAATTATTGACTGCTATTATTTTTCCAAATTTAAAGATTTTTTGTAAAAAAAATCCATTAAATAATCCAAATAAAATACGAAACAAGAAAAAAATATATTATGACTTACTCAAATTGTTGTTGTTAAATAACAAACATTTTACCATCCCCTGAAATAGTGAAACATTATTTTGTTAAATAATATACAAATATTGTCCGTATGTAAAAGAAATAAAGTTTACTTCAAGTAGGCTTCACGAAGAATTTTGTTCAAATGTAAACTTAAAATAAACTTAATTTTTTTGCATACGGGCACTCGATCAGATAATTAAAACCACTTAAACTTTTGTTTTTAGTATCCCATATATTTTTAAATTCTATGTGGACAGATATGACCTATTAAAACAGAAATTTAAGGGGCTCTAACTACTGATAGAGTGTTTATGTGTACAATTGAAATTAATGACAGCTCAATATATGACAGCTCAGTATTTATGTGTAACTTTAAATGGATCTTCTATTAAAAGGGAATTTTGAGGATAATTTAAATTATTTTTTGGCGAATTGTGGGGATTAAACTTTTGTAATTGGGAATGGGACCCGAACGAAATTTTAAATTTCTGCTAAGCAGCTTTAAAAAGATTACTTTTTGGACTCAAATTGTACTAAATACATTTTGTAAAATTTTTAGTCACATTAAACAAAAATAAAAGATATTTTTGTTACAATTTTCATTATTAAATTTAGAATTTTCTTTTTTTAATTTAGAATAGAATAAAAATCATTTAATATACTGAAAAACTGTTGAAATTTGCCATGAGTAATTTAAAAGCATCTCTTTATCAGAAGTTTCTCCTTCTTGTAGTAAAGATAAAACAATTTTTTCTAACAAAATATTTCATAGGACCTTAACACACTTACATCTTCTTTCATTAACCTTGCCATCCGAATATGTATATGCTGTATATGCTCGATTGTACCAAATGAGTCATTGGTGTATGATTGTACTTTTTAGGTTCAAGTTGTACCGAAAATGGTACACTTGTACCAAGGCGAATTAATACTGGCGAATTCAGGTTTTTTCGCCTTCTTTACAGTTGTCAAATTTCATATAAAAAAAATTTGTTTATAATTTTTTTTATATGGAGTTTGACTTTTCGCTTTCATGCATATGATGAGCTTTTTCGCCACTGCAATCACCTGTTATAGATTCGCCTTGACTTGTACTAAATTTACCAACCCTGATGAAGCAATTTATTGAGAGGAAAGCAACAGTTTACCGAATCTATTTATCAGGTGAAAGCGAGACGACAACAAGTACAACAATAAAAAACAACATGTATTTTGTTTTTGTTTGGTCGGCTGCCTCTGTCAAAATATTTAATTAATATCCAAGCAAAATGTAAAAAAATAGCTGTGTTCGCCTACTTACGAAGCAGAAACTTTCAACATTTATGAAAAATATTGCATTGAATTATTTTTTACACAATAATAATTTAAGGGATTATTAATCTTATGAGTAAAGATCCCTGAAAGATGACCTACAATGTTTCTAGAGCTGCTAGCTGCATGACTAGCAAACAACAAAAAATAATTTTTTTAACTATTTTTAATTAAAGAACAAACCTAATGTCTTTTGTTTATTTTTACTAAAAGAAAAAACGAAAAAAAATAGAACTAAAAAAATAAAAAGCAATTAAAATAAAAGCATAAAAAACGAATCAGGACCCACCGCAGCTTATTTAAATTATTAAAATGTTGTGAAAATTTGTGTATGTGTTATTGTGTTGTGTGTATTCAAAAATTTTAAATAAAAAATCAACATACATTCATATGTAACGCCTTTTTTAAATAATTTTTTTTTTTTGTTTTCAATATTGTTTCTAAATAAACAAATTTTGACAAAACATGCTTCCAAAAAACGTAAACAAACAAAATTCAGCTGGGCAATCAACACCACCTGATATAAATTCGCCTTGGAAAGCTTTATAAAAGCTTTATTTGTTTGCTTTTATAATTTTTTTGTACAGAACAGGGTTGGTAAATTTAGTACAATTGTACCATTTTTGGTACAATTTGAATCTAAAAAATTTAAAAGTTAAAAATCTTTTTAAATTAAAATTAAATTAATTTTAATACCCAAAATATAAATTGTTAAAAATCTTTATTTTTAACGCATTTCAATATGTTTATCTCATTTTGGAAATAAAAATGTATTAGCTCGATCTGTAAATGTTTTGCAGGTACCGACACGCAGCGCATACTATTCACCATAAAAATCCCACATTGTTTTGACTTATCTTTTTATTATTAAAAATATGTATGCATTTATTGAAAAATATTTTTTTTTTAATTTTTAGAATATGAATTTATATCGAATCAAAATTTCGTGATAATAAAATAAATCAGTCAAGTACGAGTTAGTCTCACACACGAAGGCTTCCGTACTATGTTTAGTACGACTATAAAAATTCAAGTTGTTAACTTTTTATGTCTTATGGGGCACCTTTTAATTTTAAATCTACCTATTACGCTTCCAGAGATATAAAGCGATGACAGACAGACTTAAGATTTAATTTATATAAACAATTTTAATTCTGTTTCTCATACCACCTTGGTACTCTTGACGGTTAGTTCTTACAAATAGGAATAAGTAACTGATAGTCATGCTTTTTAATTTTTATTTTAGACATGGGTAAAAACACAAGTATACACGGTTTTCTACTGCACTGCGCGAAGCGGTTTTGCTACACCCATCCACAAAAAATACAATAAACACTTGGAAGAAAAGTATGGCTAACCTTTAACTAACCTTGAAAACTGTTTCAGTTTATATGCAACGTACGACGCCTACTGTTCCCATCCAATCTATTTTTTGCGAGACTACGCGTAATAACACGATAATATTTAATTTTTTATGCGAGGAACCGCTCCCACTAGATTATGCACATTAGTATAAGGGTTACTTATACTAAGTTAAAACAACACTAGAATTACCTTTAGATCATTCACCCACTATTGTTTCTACTTATATGGAACCAACAAAATATCGCGAGACCAACGTCAAGGTCACGCACTATTTTTCATAAATTTTATTCGGGCAATATGTGACAAATGGAAGGATTTCTGAAAATAAGTCCGAAAAACATTGCAGATTATGTACTAAATGTATGGAAAAACTTTTATTAGCGCATGCTTTTTTTTCAAAAGCGTATTTAACTCAACATATTTATCTTCAAATAAATCTTTCCAACATTATTATTCTTGTTGATTCGTTAAAAATTTCATTTGATTAAAAACTTAAAAAACCACTTATTAAAATCCTTATTTTTTAATTCTGTTTTGATTTAAATTAAACATTAAAAAAATAAAAACTTAGTCATTTAAAAACCCCAAAAAGTACAAAAATACACATTAGTTGCCTTAAATTTTATATTTAATTTTTAGCTGTTTCTGCTTTTTGCAGACCAAAAATGTATTGAAATAATTGATATTAAACTTTGGATAAATAATACACAAGCATACTTATGTATATGTAAAGGGTGGTCCAAATTTAAGTATCTTTTTAAGTCATGTTATTTTGATATTGATAAAATTTTACTTCCGACTATCAGTCAGTATCATAACTCCGTGGGGTAAAATGAGACACTTAAACGAACGTTGGAAAATTCAATTTTTTTTTTTTCAAAGTAAGAACGAACATCGAATTTGGCGAAATATTATATTTTCTCACTAGGCGTATATTCGTCTCGTCATTAGTGTCAAGAAAATTTCCGCATCTGAAGATCGATAAACCCGCACATCATCCACAGAGAGTGAGCGCTACAGATACATTATCACCTTGTTTTTCTCGCCAAGATAAAATCTAATAAAAACACAATAATAAATCAATTTTTTTCGAGTTTTTTTTTGGTATGAGTTTGATTTGCTTACGCAAATTCTCTAGGAATGTTAAAATTTAAACATAAGATATGATATAATTATTACGGGTGATTTTAATTCAAATCTTTTGATGGAAATGACACTCCCTGATAATATGCTATCGCTTGGTCTTACTACAGTTAACATAAAAAATCCAACTCACCATTTCTGTCTAACCCTGGGAATATAATTCTGTATGATCAGATATCTGTTCCCTGTTTTTCAAAACACGACCTAGTATTTTTAACTTATAATTTTCAAGTTCAACAAATAAAACAGTGTTTCAGTTATCGTGATTTTAAACACCTGGATATTAATCATCTTTATGAATGTTCATCATGCATTGCCTGAAGTGTCATATATTTCATGTCGTCAGTTGACGAGCAATCTTCATTTCTGGAGCAAAACATACAATATCTCTTTGATTTAGCTGTACCGCTAAAACAAAAAAATATAATTGATAAACAAAAACCCTGGTTTTCAATTAATTTTAAGAATGCAATACTCCAAAGGGACGTAGCATACGGTAGTTGGAAACGTTACAAAACTCCTGAACTTAAATTGCAGTATTCCGTTACAAGAAAAAATATTAACAAACTTATTTAACGCGCAAAAACCGGTTTAGTACTGCAGCCGATTCACGACAAACTTGGAATACTATTCGTGAAAGAGGAATAGGTAGTACAAACAACAATATTGAGTGTCAATTGAATGCAAATATGCTTAACAGAACTTTTACTAACATCGCCCTGTTATTCAAGCAAATCTCACTTTTTTCAATTTTTCTACAGACAGGTTAAATACAAATAATAGGATAACCGGGGAATTTTTTCAATTTTCTTGCGTCACTCAATATGATGTCCTTTCAACGTGCTCATCAATTAAATCAAACGCAGTGGGTAGTGATAATTTACATCCAAAATTTATAAGAATACTGCTGCCCTTGATTCTTCCGTATGTCACCCATATGCTTAATACTATCATAATGTCAAGTGAGTATCCAATAAACTGGAAACATGCAAACATGCATGTGCCATTACCTAAGTCGAATGGGGAATACAGACCTATAGCCATCTTGTGTTTTCTATCGAAAGTCTTGGAAAACCTTTTATATAAACAAATGACTGCATATCTTAATTCTAATAATTTGCTTTCTAGTATGCAATCTGGCCAGAGTCATAGCTGCATTACGGCTCTTGTGGAAGTTAGTGAGAATATACGGCAAGGATTAGAAAATGGATACATTATCTTTTTAGTGCTTTTGGACCACTCTAAGGCTTTCGATACGGTAGACCATGATATACTCATTGAAAAACTTAAACACTTTTTTAGATTTACGCAGGACTAATATCATTGTATCTTTCAAACCGATCACAATCGGTATTTGTGCATGGTCAGATAGCTTATCCCTTAAAATGGATTTACACGGCGTGTGTTTGTCATATGACTTGTCAGTTTGATAACCCATATGTAATTTCATGTGTTTGTCAAAATAGACATTTTACATACGGTTTATAATTTTAGCTTTCAAACGGACATGTGTAATTACATCTGACATAACCTATAATATAACGAGTGATTTTTTAAGAGCTTGAGAACTTTTTTTTAAAAAAAAAACGCATAAAATTTGCAAAATCTCATCGGTTCTTTATTTGAAACGTTAGATTGGTCCATGACATTTACTTTTTGAAGATAATTTCATTTAAATGTTGACCGCGGCTGCGTCTTAGGTGCTCCATTCGGAAAGTCCAATTTTGGGCAACTTTTTCGAGCATTTCGGCCGGAATAGCCCGAATTTCTTCGGAAATGTTGTCTTCCAAAGCTGGAAGTTGCTGGCTTATTTCTGTAGACTTTAGACTTGACGTAGCCCCACAAAAAATAGTCTAAAGGCGTCAAATCGCATGATCTTGGTGGCCAACTTACCGGTCCATTTCTTGAGATGAATTGTTCTCCGAAGTTTTCCCTCAAAATGGCCATAGAATCGCGAGCTGTGTGGCATGTAGCGCCATCTTGTTGAAACCACATGGCAACCAAGTTCAGTTGTTCCATTTTTGGCAACAAAAAGTTTGTTAGCATCGAACGATAGCGATCGCCATTCACCGTAACGTTGCGTCCAACAGCATCTTTGAAAAAATACGGTCCAATGATTCCACCAGCGTACAAACCACACCAAACAGTGCATTTTTCGGGATGCATGGGCAGTTCTTGAACGGCTTCTGGTTGCTCTTCACTCCAAATGCGGCAATTTTGCTTATTTACGTAGCCATTCAACCAGAAATGAGCCTCATCGCTGAACAAAATTTGTCGATAAAAAAGCGGATTTTCTGCCAACTTTCCTAGGGCCCATTCACTGAAAATTCGACGTTGTGACAGATCGTTCGGCTTCAGTTCTTGCACGAGCTGTATTTTATACGGTTTTACACCAAGATCTTTGCGTAAAACCTTCCATGTGGTCGAATAACACAAACCCAATTGCTGCGAACGGCGACGAATCGACATTTCACGGTCTTCAGCAACACTCTCAGAAACAGACGCAATATTCTCTTCTGTACGCACTGTACGCATTCGTGTGGTTGGTTTAATGTCCAATAAAGTAAACTGAGTGCGAAACTTGGTCACAATCGCATTAATTGTTTGCTCACTTGGTCGATTATGTAGACCATAAATCGGACGTAAAGCGCGAAACACATTTCGAACCGAACACTGATTTTGATAATAAAATTCAATGATTTGCAAGCGTTGCTCGTTAGTAAGTCTATTCATGATGAAATGTCAAAGCATACTGAGCATCTTTCTCTTTGGCACCATGTCTGAAATCTCACGTGATCTGTCAAATACTAATGCATGAAAATCCTAACCTCAAAAAAATCACCCATTATAATTTCTCCACCACACAGTTTTGTATTGCCAACCACAGCTGATGCAAACGTGCAAACGTAGTGCTTTTGCCACGCTTTTAGTGCTTTTGGTACCACAAAAAACCTAAAATAGCAAAATATCAAGTTGGCATTACAGGATGGTAGATGGTTTGTCACATCAAAATAGAACACGTTCTAAATGAAAAATGTCATATGTATTTTACACATGGAAAATACACATGTTATGTTTGAAAGGGTTTACACGACGTGTATCGAATTTACACATGGAAAAGTGACAAGACATATGACAAATACACGCCGTGTAAAAGCACTTTTATTAAAGGAGTGCCGCAAGGCTCTATTTTAGGATCTCTTTTATTTTCATTATATGCAAACGATTTTCCAAATCAGCTTTCTAAAAGTAAAATCCATTTATATGCAGATGACGTACAACTCACTCTGCCCATTTCAAAATATTGCTTCAGGCATATCAGATCTGAATGCCGATTTAAACAGGATCTACCTTTGAGCTAGTGCAAATGGGCTCTGTTTGAATCCGAGCAAATCCAAATGTATTGTAATATGTAAAAAACGCGTAATTCCCAACATTTCTGGAGATATTGTGTTAAATGGTGAAAAAATTTAAATTGTTCGCACTGCGAAAAATCTGGGTATTACTTTTAATTGCAATTTGACATAGAATGATCATATCAACTCACTGGTTGGTCAAATTTATGCAAAGCTTCGAGCTATCTGACCCACACAATATTTCACTCCATTAAGAATAAGGGCCTTACTTGCCAAAACGTACCTGATTCCCTCCCTGATGTATGGGTGTGAATTATTCGAAAGCTGTGACACAGTTAGTAAAACTGAATGTATTGTTTAATAATATTATAAGATATGTGTATGGATTGAGAAGATTTGATCAGGTCTCCTCTGTTTCTTTTTCTTTGTATGGAGTCTCTTTTGAAAACTTGGTTAAAATCCGCACTCTTACTTTTTTGCATAAAATAATAAATAGACAAATACCCAGATGGCGATTTAGAAAAATTACGTTTTTCTAAATCGCCACGAAACCAAAATATGTATGCCACTATTTTTGTGGAGTTTGTACAGGTCATACCGTTTAAAATATCAAAATGAAATTTAGTATGTTCCTTTGGTATGTGGAGATGAAGAGCTGTATAGTTTTCGGGCATAATCGGTAGGGGGCAAAGGGTAGTTTCCTTACCCCCAAATTTTGTGAACGCTCTACAGGTCATACCGTATGACATATTAAAACGACATTTAGTATGTAATGGGTGATTTTTTTGAGATTAGGATTTTCATGCATTAGTATTTGACAGATCACGTGAGATTTCAGACATGGTGCCAAAGAGAAAGATGCTCAGTATGCTTTGACATTTCATCATGAATAGACTTAC
>OX451216.1:118139-173143 GCA_949628195.1 Phasia obesa
TTAAAAAAAAAGTTCTCAAGCTCTTAAAAAATCACTCGTTACTTTTGGTTTATGAAGATGAAGAGCTTTATAAATTTTGGCCATAAACGGGAAGGGGTAGCTTATCCCTTAAAATGGATTTACACGGCGTGTGTTTATCATATGACTTGTCAGTTTGATAACCCATATGTAATTTCATGTGTTTGTCAAAATAGACATTTTACATACGGTTTATAATTTTAGCTTTCAAACGGACATGTGTAATTACATCTGACATAACCTATAATATATAATTTCTCCACCACACAGTTTTGTATTGCCAACCACAGCTGATGCAAACGTGCAAACGTAGTGCTTTTGCCACGCTTTTAGTGCTTTTGGTACCACAAAAAAACCTAAAATAGCAAAATATCAAGTTGGCATTACAGGATGGTAGATGGTTTGTCACATCAAAATAGAACACGTTCTAAATGAAAAATGTCATATGTATTTTACACATGGAAAATACACATGTTATGTTTGAAAGGGTTTACACGACGTGTATCGAATTTACACATGGAAAAGTGACAAGTCATATGACAAATACACGCCGTGTAAAAGCACTTTTATTACAGGAGTGCCGCAAGGCTCTATTTTAGGATCTCTTTTATTTTCATTATATGCAAACGATTTTCCAAATCAGCTTTCTAAAAGTAAAATCCATTTATATGCAGATGACGTACAACTCACTCTGCCCATTTCAAAATATTGCTTCAGGCATATCAGATCTGAATGCCGATTTAAACAGGAACTACCTTTGAGCTAGTGCAATTGGGCTCTGTTTGAATCCGAGCAAATCCAAATGTATTGTAATATGTAAAAAACGTGTAATTCCCAACATTTCTGGAGATATTGTGTTAAATGGTGAAAAAATTTAAATTGTTCGCACTGCGAAAAATCTGGGTATTACTTTTAATTGCAATTTGACATGGAATGATCATATCAACTCACTGGTTGATCAAATTTATGCAAAGCTTCGAGCTATCTGACCCACACAATATTTCACTCCATTAAGAATAAGGGCCTTACTTGCCAAAACGTACATGATTCCCTCCCTGATGTATGGGTGTGAATTATTCGAAAGCTGTGACACAGTTAGTAAAACTGAATGTATTGTTTAATAATATTATAAGATATGTGTATGGATTGAGAAGATTTGATCAGGTCTCCTCTGTTTCTTTTTCTTTGTATGGAGTCTCTTTTGAAAACTTGGTTAAAATCCGCACTCTTACTTTTTTGCATAAAATAATAAATAGTCAAATACCCAGATGGCGATTTAGAAAAATTACGTTTTTCTAAATCGCCACGAAACCAAAATATGTATGCCACTATTTTTGTGGAGTTTGTACAGGTCATACCGTTTGAAATATCAAAATGAAATTTAGTATGTTCCTTTGGTATGTGGAGATGAAGAGCTGAATAGTTTTTGGGCATAATCGGTAGGGGCAAGGGGTAGTTTCCTTACCCCCAAATTTTGTGAACGCTCTACAGGTCATACCGTATGACATATTAAAACGACATTTAGTATGTACTTTTGGTTTATGAAGATGAAGAGCTTTATAAATTTTGGCCATAAACGGGAAGGGGTAGTTTACCTAACACCCCAAATAGAAAATATTTTTTTTCGATTTGTATATACTTTGAACTTTTATTCTTTATGTAATATATCCATAAAAATATCTGTTTCCATTTGGTATGGTAAAGTTGAGTGTAGGCCACTCCAGTTTTATTTCTTTATTATCAAATTTTGTAACGTAATGCGTTCATGTACTATAAATATAAGACCCAGTCTTAGTGTATAGGAAATAGAAATAAATAAATAAGTAGTGTTACCAAAAGGGGGTTTGAATTATGCGAATAGACTATTTTTTACATTTACATATATGGTTTTTTTTAAGAACAAATTTAGGTAATTCGGCTAAAATAGTTTCGAATTATTCAGAAAAAGCTAAGCATGCCGGTGAAACACGGAAGAAGGTGATTATTTCTTTTAAATCATGCATTGATTCAATCGGCGTGAGTAATCGCAAAGTATTTTAACGTAATTACTATTTTTCTAGAGCATAAAGTAGTTAGCTGCCGTAGTGCTGCCACCTGGTTAAATGCGCCTTGCATCCATTCATAGATATGGATATGAATCACTTATTTCAAATTTTTTCATTTATTTACACATTTTTATTGGGTTATATTTTTTTAGTTTATGATGTAAGAATAGTGAAATTAGACTTACCTGATGACTTTGGCAAATTATAAAAATCGAGCACCTTAATTTCAGAAGTTTCAACATGCGGAGCAAACCCCTCATACAAATCACTTTCCTCCTCAATGCCACTCAGTTTGTCAACTTGTGCTGATGCTGTATCGCGACTAAAAGGCATTTTGTAATAGTTTTAATTACGATACCAACACTTACAAAAAGGAAAACTTGTATTTATTAATTAACCGCTAATATTCGTTGTTTAATTTATTAAATTTTGTAATGACTAGAAGTTATGAATATTTTATGTACGAATTTCTCTCTATACTGTCTGCAATTTTTTTTCGCTTTGTTATTTATTTTATATTATATTTCTAGATAATTCTTTTATTTTCCTTTTTTAATTTATTTAACATTCTTTGGAGATAAAAACACCCCGATACGATGATGCTTGACTGAATTCATTTCCTTTTAAAATCTAAAAACGTACGAAATTGAAACACATGTCAGTTCGAAAAGTATATGTAGTTTCGATTTGATTTTATCTTTTCTTCAAATTTGTTCGCCAGCCGCTAATTTGTCAGAACAGAATCACGAAATGTATTCAAAAATGCCTGCAAATAAAAGTTTTGATGAAAAAGATTATAATTCTTAACAAATACAAACAATAAATAGATCGATTAACAAGGAAGAACTTTTAAATTTATATTTTAAGTCAAATTATTTTTAAAGTGCTAAAAATTCCAATTAAACATGAATGATTGACACTTATTAGAGAAATATTCGTTTTTTATTTTTCAGAAAATTCATTTTGTAGTCTGAGGTAAAAGATTATTAAATTATACAAAAACTTTAATTTAATAAAAGTGGAGTTATGAAGTTTGGACGAATACGAAACATAACTTCAATTTAGGTCTTTGTAAATTACCCAGCAAACAACTGCAATTAAAATAATAATTTTTTGTCTTTCTCGCAAAAACACATACTATGTGTGAACTTTTCTAATATTTAAAAGTTTTCATTTGAAATATATAGCAAAAAAAAAATGTATTCACTCGATCAATCATCGTAAAATTTTAAGTCAATTAATTGTTTGAGTATGAAAAATTTGAAAATTTCGAATAAAAAATAACTAGAACAAATTATATAGGGTTATCTTAATAGATAAACTGTAAAGGCCCAACTATAATATGCGTAAGCTGGCTTAAGCTAATGTCAAAATATGAACGAAAAGTCTGTCAAATGCTTAAGCAACTTATTGAAGACTTTTAGGTGGCTACAATGTACTTACAGGAATCTAAAAACTATCATGACACAGTTGCACATTTGTTTTATTCGTACTTTTGAAAAATAATAATTTTTTTCTGAATAAATTAAATTTGTCAACAAAAAGGTGTTAAATAAACATATTTTATATACCTAATACCATTTATATACAAATTAATAATTATTTTTAAAAAGTTTTAAGAAAATTTCGAAAGAAAAATTTAACATTTTTGGCTGTTTGTGTAATTTTGGCCAAAAGTACTAAAAAATACAGCGGTGTGCATCACTCAACTCGTAAACAATAAAATGCTCTTTCTTTTTAATTTCGATTATTATACAACGCCTCTCTTTTTTCTTAAACATTTTTTCTTCTTTTTTTAAACATTTTATATTAAATTTATATATAATTTGTTCACTTTCATTCTCCATTGCAATTTTTACGAATATAACGAGTGATTTTTTAAGAGCTTGAGAACTTTTTTTTTAAAAAAAACGCATAAAATTTGCAAAATCTCATCGGTTCTTTATTTGAAACGTTAGATTGGTCCATGACATTTACTTTTTGAAGATAATTTCATTTAAATGTTGACCGCGGCTGCGTCTTAGGTGGTCCATTCGGAAAGTCCAATTTTGGGCAACTTTTTCGAGCATTTCGGCCGGAATAGCCCGAATTTCTTCGGAAATGTTGTCTTCCAAAGCTGGAATAGTTGCTGGCTTATTTCTGTAGACTTTAGACTTGACGTAGCCCCACAAAAAATAGTCTAAAGGCGTCAAATCGCATGATCTTGGTGGCCAACTTACCGGTCCATTTCTTGAGATGAATTGTTCTCCGAAGTTTTCCCTCAAAATGGCCATAGAATCGCGAGCTGTGTGGCATGTAGCGCCATCTTGTTGAAACCACATGTCAACCAAGTTCAGTTGTTCCATTTTTGGCAACAAAAAGTTTGTTAGCATCGAACGATAGCGATCGCCATTCACCGTAACGTTGCGTCCAACAGCATCTTTGAAAAAATACGGTCCAATGATTCCACCAGCGTACAAACCACACCAAACAGTGCATTTTTCGGGATGCATGGGCAGTTCTTGAACGGCTTCTGGTTGCTCTTCACTCCAAATGCGGCAATTTTGCTTATTTACGTAGCCATTCAACCAGAAATGAGCCTCATCGCTGAACAAAATTTGTCACATTTGAACATTTCGAACCGAACACTGATTTTGGTAATAAAATTCAATGATTTGCAAGCGTTGCTCGTTAGTAAGTCTATTCATGATGAAATGTCAAAGCATACTGAGCATCTTTCTCTTTGGCACCATGTCTGAAATCTCACGTGATCTGTCAAATACTAATGCATGAAAATCCTAACCTCAAAAAAATCACCCATTACATTCATATGTAAAACACAAAGCACAAACAGCTGTTTCCGTACGGAATGTGCGATCGGTTTCGGACTTTGCTTAAGCAAATGACATTTGACGAAACTCAACGAAAAGTGTTGTTAAGTACATTATAGTTTGCCACATATGAATTATATGTAATTGCACAGTAGCTTAAGTTGGCTTAAGCTACCTTATGCATATTATAGTTGAGCCTTAAAGCGGCATTTAGATGGTCAATCGTGTGTAAACGCCCAAAATTCGTGTTTGTCAGCCGCGCTGGATGGAAATCACAAATTTTTGATATTTTGTGTTTGCCGTCACGGCATCAAGCTTGCCTAAATGCATGTTTGTCAACCACAGTGTAAATTTCATTTGAATTTTTGTAAGCGAGCAGTAAAGATGTCTCGGCTAGAGCGCTTGTTTTTAAGAGAATTTATTGTTTTTGCATGTGGGTTAGTTTTTATGTATGGTATTGTATGTAAAGCGTTTTTATTAGAGTTTATTTTTAAAATATTTCATTTATTTAATTATTGTGTGTGTGTTTATATGGAAATATTAATTGTCAAAATTCAAGTTAAGAAAGGGTATGTAGACGAGTTAGCAAAAATATTATTTAATTGGTATTTTTCAATTATTATAAAGGAAAATCCCATAAAGAAGTTGGGGAAATGTTTTCCTTCAACTTAATACAGCTTTTGACATTATTACTTGTTCTAAAACTTAAGATATATTTGATTAAACCTTAAACAGCACAATAAGAAAGGATTCACGGTGCATTAAAAGTAAAATACTAAAAACTATTCATGAAAGAGAACATATAACTGTGGAGTATATGTATTACACGGAACTGTTCGAAACTTTGAATTTTGTTTCTCTGAGATTTTAATGAAGCATAACTCTGTGTTCTTTTGCAAAAACAATATAAAGAATATTTGTATTTTTTCAATAATTTTTTTTTAATAATTGATTAGAAACTGAAGAATAAATAAAAAATATAGTCATGATGTCGTTGTTTATAATTCTCTATAATTCCATTGTCCAAATTCGTTTATTACTCTTTTTTGATTGTCGTCTTCCTATAATTCATCAATTAATAAAGCAGCAGCTAAATTCATGCGCCATCTTAAATAACAACCTCACTGCTCAGTGTCTGTTGTATAATGATGTTTGACAATCTTCGCTTTATTATGTAAATGCTAAACACTCTCATCAACCCGCGCTGACAAGCCGCGATTGACCATCTAAATGCCGCTTAAACTGCCCTGTATCTAAGTCGTAGCTGCCAGATTTGACGATTTATCGTCATTTTGACGATTTTGGGTCCTAAAAATGACATGATGACGATGGGACGATTTATGCACTAATTTAAATAATTCAAAATTTGTAAAATTTATACTCTTAAAGCAACCTTGAATGCAGCACCACTCTTGAAAAATGATAACAATAACTTGTTAATAATAAAATGTGTCTGTCATTCTTTGTGTTGTTTGCGTTATGTTCTTCTTACGCTTGTCTGAAACTTTCATTATCGGTAGAATCTTTGAAGAGGAAGTGCAACCAATTTGATAATATTTTAGAGCCCAATATTAAAATTGCAAATAGCTAAGGTTAGTCGAAGAGATCAACTTTAACTTTGTATATATTTGTTGCTGTTTTATAATTGTCCCACGCATTTTCAGTGTTTTCGATTACCGCTTTTTGATATTTGATAATTTTATCCTTTTGAAATGCTCTTATTTCGTTATTAAACTATTTATTTTTATAATTTTTTTTTTGTGAAATGTTTTACTGTATCATCCAAGGTATATTTTTCTTACTAGGTAGTGTCGTCCCTACAACAAATACAATAAACAAACCAAGAACAACATGGCATTTTGTTGTTGCTTTGTAGTTCGAAATGTCAAAAAACATAGAAGAAAATTGAGAAGGCGTGTATGGTTTTATTGCTTTCTCACTTCTACACTATAAAATTTCTGAAAACACAACTTTTGACATGTCGAACTCCTAAATCAGCTGGGCGGACGACACTACCTAGTAAGATAAATATACCAAGTTATATTTATTTTACTAGGTAGTGGCGTCCCTACAACAAATACAACAATACAAGAACAACATGGCATTTTGTTGTTGCTTTGTAGTTCGAAATGTCAAAAAACATAGGAGAAAAATGAGAAGGCCTGTATGAGTTTTATTGCCTTTTCACTTCTACACTATAAAATTTCTGAACACATACAACTTTTGACATGTCGAACTACTAAATCAGCTGGGCGGACGACACTACCTAGTAAGATAAATATACCTTGATAAATATACCTTGGTATCATCAAAACAAAAGTCAAAATTATATACAGACTGTCAAGAAAATGTTTTGACATTGTGAAAAAACTTTTGACTTTTATAATAAAAAATGTTGTTTTCTATTTATTTTTATTAATTTTATTTTAATAAATTAATTTGATCTATGTATATGTTAACTTACAAATTACATTAAAAAAAGAGAATAATAAGGTTAAAAAACAATATTGAAAACAGAAAAACTTCCGAAATTTTGTTGTCAAGAAAAGATAATATAAAAATTGCGATGGATATGGAATTGTACGACACTCAGTAATTTGTATTGCAACATTGGCATCAATCACGGCTTGCAGATTTTTAACTGGATAAATAAGTCAGGGTTCTGAGCAGGAGTATACAGTACTTAACCAGATTTAGAAAATCACGTCCTTACCAGAAGAGCCTTGTGTTTGGGGTCATTATCCTGATAAAACTTGAAATTCGGCTTTCTATCAGTATAAACTTTATATTTGTTAACCGCCAAAATTAGCTGACCTTTTAATATCTCCAGGTACTGATTCGCAACCATTGTGTTCACAATAAAACAAATTACTCCAACTCTCTTACTAGATATGGATCTACAAACTATTAAAGAAAGTTTTCCAAAATTTACTACTGGTAAGCGTTAACGTAGCTTTTAGGAGGTTTCCCCATACTCTATTGAGCCCACCAATATAGAAATGCAACATTTTGATCTGTTCGTAAAATATAACGACATCCCAGTAGTCGACAGGTTTGAAAATATGCGTTACAGCAAGTAACAATCGCCTTTCTTTGTTTTGCATTGTAAGCAATGGTTCCTTTCGAGCTAATTTTGATGAATATCCGTTCTACTTAAAGACGCCTTACCTTTTCGTGGCTTACCATAGTGTTCTTGTGGATACCAAAGGAATTACGTCTACCTTCTTCCTTAAAACACGTTCTGTTATCTCCAAAATCATTTGAGGAAGGCTAGTTGAAATTTCTAATGTAAGCCATTTTGATTTTTGTAATTGTTAACTGTTAGCCTTGTTATTGAACACATTTTAGACAATTCTTGCACTGTTTTTCCAATCGCGAGATTATAATAAACCAATTGATTCAAATCAGTCGATGTTATTTTTCCAGCCATTTTAAATTCTGGTTAATTTCCCATTTTTAAACGTTTTTAATAAATCTAAACAATAATTTCATTAAAACATATCATTGGTCACTCGACTTTAGAAAAAAATTATGGCAGACCAATAAAAATTAACAGTAATATAAAAATAACATGAGAAAAATTTGTAAAAACGTTTTCTTCACAACTCAATTTTAGGTTCCGTACGCAAAGGGTAAAAACGTGACCCTATTGTTTTCGCTAGGGTGTTCCAACAGAGACGTTTACTGTTAACTGTTAGCCTTGTTATTGAACACATTTTAGACAATTCTTGCACTGTTTTTTCTAATCGCGAGATTATAATAAACCAATTGATTCAAATCAGTCGATGTTATTTTTCCAGCCATTTTAAATTCTGGTTAAACACGTTTTTAATAAATCTAAAAAATAATTTCATTAAAACATATCATTGGTCACTCGACTTTAGAAAAAAATTATGGCTGACCAATAAAAATTAACTAATATAAAAATAACATGAGAAAAATTTGTAAAAACGTTTTCTTCACAACTCAATTTTAGGTTCCGTACGCAAAGGGTAAAAACGTGACCCTATTGTTTTCGCTAGGGTGTTCCAACAGAGACGTTTAATTCACGTATGTGTTTATTTCTTGAACTGTTGCAGGCATTCACTTAAATTTTACAAATAGTAATTAAAACTTAGTTCGATATATAAACAAGTAACGAGTGATTTTTTAAGAGCTTGAGAACTTTTTTTTTAAAAAAAACGCATAAAATTTGCAAAATCTCATCGGTTCTTTATTTGAAACGTTAGATTGGTCCATGACATTTACTTTTTGAAGATAATTTCATTTAAATGTTGACCGCGGCTGCGTCTTAGGTGGTCCATTCGGAAAGTCCAATTTTGGGCAACTTTTTCGAGCATTTCGGCCGGAATAGCCCGAATTTCTTCGGAAATATTGTCTTCCAAAGCTGGAATAGTTGCTGGCTTATTTCTGTAGACTTTAGACTTGACGTAGCCCCACAAAAAATAGTCTAAAGGCGTCAAATCGCATGATCTTGGTGGCCAACTTACCGGTCCATTTCTTGAGATGAATTGTTCTCCGAAGTTTTCCCTCAAAATGGCCATAGAATCGCGAGCTGTGTGGCATGTAGCGCCATCTTGTTGAAACCACATGTCAACCAAGTTCAGTTGTTCCATTTTTGGCAACAAAAAGTTTGTTAGCATCGAACGATAGCGATCGCCATTCACCGTAACGTTGCGTCCAACAGCATCTTTGAAAAAATACGGTCCAATGATTCCACCAGCGTACAAACCACACCAAACAGTGCATTTTTCGGGATGCATGGGCAGTTCTTGAACGGCTTCTGGTTGCTCTTCACTCCAAATGCGGCAATTTTGCTTATTTACGTAGCCATTCAACCAGAAATGAGCCTCATCGCTGAACAAAATTTGTCACATTTGAACATTTCGAACCGAACACTGATTTTGGTAATAAAATTCAATGATTTGCAAGCGTTGCTCGTTAGTAAGTCTATTCATGATGAAATGTCAAAGCATACTGAGCATCTTTCTCTTTGGCACCATGTCTGAAATCTCACGTGATCTGTCAAATACTAATGCATGAAAATCCTAACCTCAAAAAAATCACCCATTATAAAAAATAAACCTAAAAATTAAAGGGTGTTCCGATAGTGACGTGATATGCATGTACATTAGAGCACCCATGAAATGTATGGGATTTGCAAAAGTATTTTTTTTTTTGCACTCCCCGCGCATTTTTGGTTATCTGGGGTTTAAAAATTGAGATGTGCATTAAATTTTCACTTCTCGCCAGGCCAGGCCCCTCGCATTAAATGGTAAAAATGGGGAATCCACTGAATATTTTGCAGTCACCTTTGGGGGGAATCATATTTAATAAAACTCATCAAATAAGATTGGATTTTAAAGTGAGTGTTTAAAACTTAAATTAAAGAAATTACATGCACATAAAATATATACATACATATACGTGTATGTATATGTGCCGTTACATAAAACAACAAGTGGTTATTAGTAATTGAATATTCGAATTGTAACTTATTAATATTTTATACTTGTTTATCCAATACTTTCATATTTATGTCGAACCGATTTGTGGAAAAATGTCGTTGACTTTTTTTTTGATAGTTTTACTCGAACTTCGGAAGCTGTTTCCAAATTTGAGTATTTTAACAATATTGCTGACGCTGATCACCATGTGTATACAGTAGAGGTGATGGTTAAAGAATTAAAATCGTTATGGGAGAAAGTTAATACTGTATGAAGAATGTTTAGACTATCTTCAAACCTCTTCTAAAGTAAAACCGGGGGTTATAGAAATAACCGAGAGTAAATACCAAAGTACTCTTAACACTTACGCTCGTTGTATGGAGACAATGATGATCAAGCGTAATGAGTTAGAGGCCCAATCTAAATATAGGGATCATATTAGTAGCAATAATAATGCGGCATTAGATAATTCCTGGCACAATTTGCCTCTTCCACCATGCGATATGGACATTTTCGATGGTAATTATCTTGTGGCCTTCATTTGGAGATCTTTTCACGGCCTTGTTCATGAATAATAATAGACTTAGCAATATAGAAAAGCTTTTTTATTTATTAAATAAAACCCGATAAAGATGCTAAGGAAATTGTATCCAAGTGTCCACTGACAAACGTTGGGTTTGATATTACGTGGAATAATCTGAAGATAACATATGAAAATGTTGGCAACTCTGGAGTGTAAAAGAAGCAAAAATTATAAGCTCTGATATAAAGATTAAAAACTTTTAAAAAATAAATAAATAAAACTGAAAAATTACGATTAACAGTTTTGAAAATACAATTAAAGTCCAAAATATAGAAATAAAGTATTGTAAAATATATAGTGCTTGTGAAAAATATGGCTGACTGCAGTAAATGCAGATCAGCAATTAGGGGTGAAAGTGGTATTCGCTGTAATGGAGTATGCGATAAAATATATCACTTTACAAAAAAATGCGCCGGGATTGATCAATATTCAGCAAAAATATTAGATGAACAAAATTCGGTGCGTTTTTTGTGCGATGATTGTATACAATATATTCAAAATGTTGATCTTGTCTTAAGAGAAATACAAGGAGACGTTGATATAAACAAGATTCTATTAAAAGAATATAAGCATGAATTTAAAAGCTCGTTAAAACAAAATTAAGTTGAAATAAAAGCATTACTTGAATCTATTGAAAAAAGATATGAAGATAGAATTAAGAAACTTGACAATATTCAAAAAATATGTGCAAGAAGTAATGAAATTACATGGTAATATAAAAGAAACAGAAAACAAAAATAAGGATATGTACATATATCAAACTAGAGCAAAGCAATGTTAATATGCATGTGTAACAAAATAAAGAAAATTGTTAAAGACACTAATATATAATTCTTGCAAAAAAAAACCGACTTCAAAACAGATAGAAGGGCACCAATTCTAAACTAAAAATGTAAGAAGTAATCTGTAAGAATTAGATTTAAACCAAATAAAAGATGCGCCAAAATTAGAGGGAAAAAATAAAGACTATTGAATGTCAAGCCTCTCCCTATTACTGTTTAAAAGTTAAGTTATTTTCACCAGCATCCGTCTTGTATGGGGACACCATTCAAGCCTCTGTCTATAACGGTTTCAAAGATAGGGGCACACAGATCAAATAACATCACCTATTTGGACACCCTTTAATTTACATTGTTAAATTAAAGACCTGTTGTTATAGAGGACTTGGTCACAAAGATTCTTTGTAAATTTCAACTATCTGTCTATAACGGTTAAAAAGTTTAACCATATATATCAAATTACATGAATTATTGGGACACCCTTTACATTATAATTCCAAATATTTATATTTGTTATCATACCAGAGAAAGTAGTGGACATTCTGCCTAATTTTCAAGTGTTTGTGTTTAACGGTTCAAAAGATAGGGTCATATAGATCAAATTACGTAATTTATGGGGACACCCTTTAATTTCTAACTTTAAATTGTATACTTGCTATAGTGGACTTTGCAATACAGGTTCCTTGTAAATTTCAGCTGTCTGTCTCTAACAGTTCAAAAGTTTGGCCACATACATAGAATTACATTAACTATTGGGACACCCTTTAAGTTCCAAATTCAAAATTTTATACTTTTTGTTATAGCTGACTTAGCACTACAGGTTCTTTGTAAATTTCAGCGGTCTGTGTACAACTATTCAAAAGTATGGATATATACATCAAATTAAATGAACTATTGGAGCACCCTTTAATTTAAAATTTCGAGTATTTCTACATTTTATTATAACGGTCATAGTAGTCGACATTCTGTCAAATTTTCAAGGTTTAGTCTATAACGGTTCAAAAGATAGACCCAAATAGGTCATATTATGTCACCTATGGGGACACCCTTTAAATTTTAAATTTATTTTTTTATTAATTTCTGCTGTTGGGAGCTATAGCGGCACGCAGTTTTTTAAAATTTAATTTGCTGCCCTTTACGGTTCTTAATACACGTAAAAAACATGTATGTTGTATGGGGACACCCTTTAATTTTTAATATAATGAACTTTTTTTAAAATGGGACCAACCTTGAAGCATAACCTTTCAAATAAAGCAAAATTTTAAAATCGGTTCAGAAATGGCTGAGTTCTGCGGTTACATACATAAAAAAAAAGCAACATTCAGATGAATAGATAACCTCCTTCTTTTTTGAAGTCGGTTAAAAAGCAAAACAAACATATGCACAAACTCTAACAAATAATTCAGTGATACCAGATGTGTCAAAAAATGTCCCCTTAATTATAAAACCTAAGGAAAAACAAAGTGCTGATAAAACAAAAGCTGAACTGAATGAAAAAGTTAATCCGATAAATTTCAAAATAACAAATGTTGAGAATAGAAAAAACGGTGCGTTAGTTATTCAAAACGCAGATTAGAAGAAAGGGAAAAATTTAAAGAGGCAATACAAAATAATATTAGTAATAACTATGAGATAAAGTTCCCAAAACAAAATGAAATGCAAATAATAATTACGGCGTGAGTTTTAAATTAACAGTATAAGAATTACTAGAAAAGCTAAAAAAACAAAATGAAATACTTAATAAACTTATAAAAATATTTGAAACAAAAATGTATAACAAAACAATATTTAATGTTAAACTAAAAGTTGACTTTGAATTATAACCAAAAATTTTAGCAGGTCAAAAACTAAATGTTGGATGGGATAGATGTAGAGTGTTTCACGGTACAAATATAATATAATGTTTTAAATGCCAAGGTTACAACCATAAAGCATCGGATTGTAAGACTGAAGAAATATGTTACAAATGTCATGGTAATCACAAAAGTAAAGAATGTAAAAAGGAAATGATAAATAAGTGTATTAATTTTACTAAAGAAAATAAAAGACTAAACCTAAGACTTGATGAAAACCATGGAACTATAAGCAGAGATTGTCCAGTATACCACAACAAATTAAATTTAAAAAAGAAAAGAATAGGTTTAAGTGTTTAACAATCACAGAAAATACATGGTGTATATACAAACATTCAAGGACTCTTAAATAACTTTTACCAATTGGAAATTTTAGCAGAAGCCGGAAGGCCAGATTTTATAATGTTATCAGAAATCCATCTAACAGAACAAGTTGATGATAACGAAATTAATTTAAAAGAATACGATCATTACGCCGCACTCTCAAATTCATCGAAAATTGGTAGAGTAATATTATATTCAAAAAAGGCATGGTATATTAATAAAATAAAAGAACTTGTGATCGACTTAAAATATTGGATTACCGCTCATATGGCAAAGCAAAAAAATATAGCAATAATAATAGTTATGGTATATAGATCCCCAAGCAGTTAAAAAGCAGAATTTTGTGACATCTTCCAAGACTTTATTGAGGCATTGTGTGAAAAAAGTTGCGACATTGTAGGAGCAGGAGATTTCAATATCGATTGGAACAGGGACTTTTATAGAGATAAATTGGAAAGTATATTAAATGATTGTGGTCTTAATCAAATTATAAGCGAATATACTAGAATTACGAAAGAATCAAAAACATTAATTGACTTCATTAAACAATAAGATATGAGTTCTTAGACATTTTTTTCGAACACAAAATAATCGATCATGATAAAGATAAAGAAATAGAAATTTTTAAATACAATAGAAATAGCTTTAAAACTGAAATTTGTGCAATATTACCATGTAATGTAATAAATAATTTAAACGAATATGTCCTAGATTTTGATAAATGTTTAGAAAGTACAATTCAGAAATATACGATTATAAAAATCATAAAAGAAGTGATCCGCAAAAATTGGTTTAATAATGAACTTAGGCTGCTTAAAAGAGAAAAAATCAATAAATATCAAAATGCTATCATTGGAAACACTGATACGGCATGGCAGAGTTATAAAAAACTCTGCTATATTAATAATGAAATAACTAACTCGAACAATCAAAATGAAATGTGGTGTAATATTAAAGAATTAGTTATAAGGAAACCCAGAAATGTGTCCGTGAAATATAATAAAATAGAATACAATAACTACTTAGAAATAGCCGAAATCTTTAATAATTATTTCGTTGATAGTATTAAAGATAATGGGTGATTTTTTTGAGGTTAGGATTTTCATGCATTAGTATTTGACAGATCACGTGAGATTTCAGACATGGTGCCAAAGAGAAAGATGCTCAGTATGCTTTGACATTTCATCATGAATAGACTTACTAACGAGCAACGCTTGCAAATCATTGAATTTTATTACCAAAATCAGTTGGCAGAAAATCCGCTTTTTTATCGACAAATTTTGTTCAGCGATGAGGCTCATTTCTGGTTGAATGGCTACGTAAATAAGCAAAATTGCCGCATTTGGAGTGAAGAGCAACCAGAAGCCGTTCAAGAACTGCCCATGCATCCCGAAAAATGCACTGTTTGGTGTGGTTTGTACGCTGGTGGAATCATTGGACCGTATTTTTTCAAAGATGCTGTTGGACGCAACGTTACGGTGAATGGCGATCGCTATCGTTCGATGCTAACAAACTTTTTGTTGCCAAAAATGGAACAACTGAACTTGGTTGACATGTGGTTTCAACAAGATGGCGCTACATGCCACACAGCTCGCGATTCTATGGCCATTTTGAGGGAAAACTTCGGAGAACAATTCATCTCAAGAAATGGACCGGTAAGTTGGCCACCAAGATCATGCGATTTGACGCCTTTAGACTATTTTTTGTGGGGCTACGTCAAGTCTAAAGTCTACAGAAATAAGCCAGCAACTATTCCAGCTTTGGAAGACAACATTTCCGAAGAAATTCGGGCTATTCCGGCCGAAATGCTCGAAAAAGTTGCCCAAAATTGGACTTTCCGAATGGACCACCTAAGACGCAGCCGCGGTCAACATTTAAATGAAATTATCTTCAAAAAGTAAATGTCATGGACCAATCTAACGTTTCAAATAAAGAACCGATGAGATTTTGCAAATTTTATGCGTTTTTTTTAAAAAAAAAGTTCTCAAGCTCTTAAAAAATCACTCGTTATAAGAAACTCAATTGAATATGTGCAATATAAAAATAAAATACCGGTGATACCTAATAAATTTGAATTCCGTGCAATATCGATAATAGAATTTAAAGAAATATGTAAAAATATTAAGAAAAAACCTGTCTACAAAAGGATATCAAAAAATATTATATTGGATAACTGGGACGTAATCGACAATGCTTTAACTAATATTATAAATACAAATAAACTGCAGTAAATTACATTATAAACAGATGGAAATACAAAAAGAAAAGCAATAAAATATTGGCAATTTTTCTTGATTTTAAACGTGCGTTCGGAACCATAAATAGAGACATTCTAATAAAAAAATTATTTATATGTGGCATTCAAGGCAAAGAATTAAATTGGTTTCAATCATATTTAAATAATCATACTCAAGTTACCAAAGTCAACAATGTAGTATCAGGTAAATTCAAAAATGACTACAGAGTACCACAGGGCTCAGTTTTAGGGGCTCTATTATTTATTATATATATCAATGATATGGAAAATGTATTAAATAAACGTGAAATTGTTATATACGCAGACGATACAATGATATTTTCCGAAGAAGAGACAGAAGATAGTTGTTACGAGAATCTATTAGATGATATTAATAATATAAATAAATGGCTAAAGATGAACAAATTAAAATTAAACGAAAATAAAACAAAAATAATGGAAATAAACATGAACACAAATTTACAATTCAAAATAAACAATATAATTATAGAAAAAGTGAATAAAATTAAATATTTAGGTTTCGTAATTGATAACATGATATAATAATAGAAGGTAGTTCCATTTCAAAAATGTTTGAAGTTTACCGGAATTATTGAAGTATGTTTTTATGTAAACAGCAAAAAAAGTGTTTCCACAAGTAGAAACGATAAAAAATTATTTTGGAAATTATTTTAATAAAGTGTGTAATTTACATAAATAACATAAAATAAAAACGTACTTTGGTTTAATAATGAAACTTATGAGGAATAAATCTTGTTGTAGATGATTTCCTTAATCTTTTATAGGTACACTTTTATATTGAAAAAAAAGTTATATTACAATCTTATTTAAGCTACATGCTAATTGACCATATGAAAAATCGCCACAAATCAAAAATTAAATTAAATTGGAAAAAATTGGAAGTTAGGCAAAATAATATAAAAAATTCAATATTGACAGTAAGTGCATTGATATTTTTGTTAATTCTAATAAATCTTAATAAATCTGTAGTTTGTTTTATGTAGACAACGTAACTACTTAGCTAGTTTTTAGGATATAAACCGTTGTATTTACACTCTTATTGATGAATTTCTTGATAATCACTCCTATTACATTTGGTGACATAATACGACGACATTTCACTAAACAACATCAACATTTATCGAAGACTTTTTAATTGTATTTGGTATTTTGTAAGAATATGTGACGTTGAATTTTTCTTGTGTCGACGGCGATTTCGTCGCCTTGGTTTTTAAAAATTAATGAAAATTAGTTGAAGAAATGGAAAATCTCGACGTGATAGAAAAACAAATCATTCAAAAACATTAAAAGTAAATATCTCTACAGAACAGTGTTATCAATAATCAGTCGACGTCGACATAAGAGCATTAGGAAATACAAAATTATAATCAAATTGGTGTTGACATCAATATTAAATGATGTTCGGTCGCCGCCAAGTAGAATAAGGGTGAATATAAAACCGCTCAAATATGGTATCACCATATTTCATTAAAACGTTTTGGATAATTGTCCATTTAACATATTTTAAATAATTACGAAAAGCACTCAATATTTTAGGAATACTTTTTATATAAAATATTACCCAATTCAGCATGCGGATTTCTTGGGTTATTTTTCATTTTTGCTTTTGAGCAATTTTGCATAGAGTTATTTTGCTTGCAGCCCCCTCATTCACAATAAAATGATATTGAAATTGTCAATTTTTCTTGATACTCCTGATAGATTAGCTTCCCATCTAAGTTAAAAAAAAATGTTTTCTTTAATGAACATTCCAGGGGTGCCTTTGGTAAGTTGTACTCAATAAGAAAACGGGAACTTAGACAAATTTGTAAAATATAGGGAAATTAAAAAATCTTATATGTGAATTTTTCCAAAAGTTTATTACTACCGTATGGAAAACAATTTTCTTTTGTTTATTTAGATACATAAACTTAAGGTTTTTTTTTTAATTTTTAAAATTTCAAATAAAGGAAGAAAACGCAAAATGGGCATTCACAAAGTATGTGATATGGTAGCACAAATTGAAATAATTCCCGCAAACGTATGGCGACAAAAAGAGAGAATGGAATTACCTTCTATTATTATATCATGATTGATAAGAACTTGAAATTCAAAGAACATATTGAGTATATATATAAGAAAATCGGGAAAAAGATCGGATTTTTCAAAAGATTAAGAAATAAAATATCAACGATAACAGCAATAAATATATACAATACTATTATAAAACCAGATTTTGAATATGGATCGTCAATTAAATTTATGCTAGACTCCTTAAAATGGTTCAATATACACCAAAGATTAAAACTAAACACAATTGCGTTAATACATAAAATGAAAAATGAAAATGAAAGAAGCGCCAGAGTATCTGAAGGAACAATTAAGATATGTTGGGGAGGTACAGCCTTACAACCTGAGGAATGCTTTCAACTTTAGAATTCAACGAGCGACTACGAGCGCCATGCAGAGATCTCTATTTGTCAAAGGGTTGAGCGACTACAATAATATTATGTTAAAAATGAAATAAATAAAAATATTTTTAGAAAAAATCTTCATATTATAATTGTAATTAAAAGTATAAATAAAATACTACTAAATATTTGAAAAAAAACCCTCGTATGTTAGTAAATAATCAATTGAAGTGCCTTTTCGGTCGCTACAGAGAATAGTTCAGCTTTGAAGAATTTGCAGCGTGGCATCAATAGTTTTTTGACCGCTATGTCAACTTATGGCATTTCTACGGAGAATTGGGATCCGATTATCGTATTTATTTGTATTCAGCGGTTGCCGACTCAAACAATCACGCTTTGGGAAGAAAGTGTCAAGGAAAAAACTGTCTTGTCTTTGTGGAAGGATTTGGATTTGTTCTTAACAGAACGGATTCGTTGAACGAAAAGTAAAAACTTATGTTTCTACCACAGACTGATCTTACAATTGCATTTTATGCCCAAATGAATGTCATGTGTAATAATAGATCATATAATAATAGGTCTAAACTAGACAAAATAAAGACTTCTGAAAAAGAAGAACAAATGCCGTCGGCATCGGACGCAGCGAGCTCAAATTTAAATCGTCAAGGTTTCCATACATCTCAGAATTCGTTTGTTTCTCATGGTACTACGTACAGATCAAGGGTGTTAATTGACCCAGCCTCCAAAGTTTCATTTATTTCCGAACGCCTACAAAATCAACTGCAACTTCCGTCACATTATACGAATGTACAGATTTCCGGTGTTAATAAAGAGACTCCTACAACTTCTAGGAACATTTGTAAGAATCAAATTGCATCTCCAACAGATAAGAGAATTGAATTGGAAACTTGTGCTATTCTTTTACCTTCAATTTGCCATCATTTACTTGTCCTACGGATGTAAGAGGTGAATTATCTAAATTACAATTAGCAGATGAGAATTGTTACAAAAGCAGTCCAATTGATCTTTTACTTGGCGCTGATTTGTACTCTTCTATTGTTATTGGTCAAGTTCGTCGAAATATCTTTGTATCATTATTGGGTCAGAAAACCGTTTTCGGATGGATTTTAACGGGCCCAATCGATACTTCAATCACATAATTCTTGCAAAAAAAACCGACTTCAAAACAGACCAACTTAAAATCATGTTTCTTTAAGACGGTAACTATTGCGACACCCTGTAATTTCCGAATTCAAATTTTATACTAGTTAGCAGTCGTAGCAATACAGGTTCATTGTAAATTTCAACCGTCTGTCTGTAACGGTTTAAAAGTTTGGTCATATACATCAAATTACATAAACTACTTACTTGGCGCTGATTTGTACTCTTCTATTGTTATTGGTCAAGTTCGTCGAAATATCTTTGTATCATTATTGGGTCAGAAAACCGTTTTCGGATGGATTTTAACGGGCCCAATCGATACTTCAATCACATAATTCTTGCAAAAAAAACAGACTTCAAAACAGACCAACTTAAAATCATGTTTCTTTAAGACGGTAACTATTGCGACACCCTGTAATTTCCGAATTCAAATTTTATACTAGTTAGCAGTCGTAGCAGTACAGGTTCATTGTAAATTTCAACCGTCTGTCTGTAACGGTTTAAAAGTTTGGTCATATACATCAAATTACATAAACTATTGCGACACCCTGTAATTTATAATTTTAAATAATTATACTTATTATAACAGATATAGTAATGGACATTCTGTCTAATTGTTAAGTGCTTATCAATAACTGTTTAAAAGATAGGGTCATATATATCAAATGACGTCACCTATTGGGACACCCTTTAAATTCAAATTTTAATATAAATACTTTTTAAAGAACACTTTGTAATACAGATTCTTTTTAAATTTTAACTTTGTGTCCATATACATCAAATTACATCAACTATTGGGACACCCTTTAATTTCCAATTTTAAATATTTATACTTGTTGTTATACCAGACATAGTAGTGAACATTCTGTTTATTTTTCAAGTGTTTGTCTGTAACGGTTCCAAAGATGAGGACATAATGGTCAAATAACATCAATAATGGGGACACCCTTTAATTCATAGATCCAAGTTTTATACTTGTTTTAATAGCGGACTAAGCAATATAGGTTCTTTGTAAATTTCAACTGTCTATCTATATCAGTTGAAAAGTTTGTTCATATATATTACTTTTACATTAACTATTGGGACACCCTTTAATTTCCAAATTCATATTTTACACTTTTTATTTTACCGGACTTAGCAATACAAGTTCTTTGTAAATTTCAACTATCTGTCTATAACGGTTCAAAAGTTTGGCCATATATACATCAACATAAACCAACTAATGGGACACCCTTTAATTTCTAATTTTAAATATTTATACTTATTATAACAGACATAGTAACGAACATTCAAGTGTTTGTCTATAACGGTTCAAAAGATAGGAGAATAAAGGTGAAACTAAGTCACCTATGGGGTCACCCTTTAATTTTTAATTTTATTTTTTAATTACTTTTTGTTATTGGGAGCTACGCACTTTTTTTAATTTTAAATTGGTGACCTATAATGTTCATAATACACGTAAAAAACATGTATGTTGTATGGGGACACCCTTTAATTTTTAAAATTTTTAACTTCTTTTAAAATGGGACCTATCTGTAGCCATAACCTTTCTAATAGTGCAAAAATTTTTAAAATCGGTTCAGAAATGACCGAGTTCTGAAGGCACAAACAAAAAAAAGCAACACACAGACGAATTGATAACCTCCTTCTTTTTTTGAAGTCGGTTACAAAGTAAACGTTTTTCAAACTACAAACTACTATTAACTCTACATACGAAGATAATCACTACAATTCAGTTTTGTGAAAAAAAAAATAATTAATAAAAATTAAGCGATATAAAGATATTGCTATTAATGATTTCTTATTCATGAAAGGTGAAAACCTATGCACTGACCGATGTTCGTATTCAAAATGAAATAATCAACCAACTAATAACCAAACTTTTGTTGAATGCATCATATTCACTTATCACTTTACTATTGATTACTGTTATTAACCTTTATCATAATTTTTATAGAGTACTAGTTATCTCCGGTGCGCTTCGCTACACCCATCCACAAGAAATACAATAAACACTTGGAAGAAAAGTAAGACCAACCTTTATAGCGCTAACGGTACTTAAGTGTTGTTTGTTACTTGCAAGATAAAGTAATTTTTATACTTAATTAATTCTTGTGTTTTATTTTTATTTTAAAATCGGATATACTCCGAAATATTACCACTCGCGATTTTATTTTTTTTTTACATTTATTTACATTATTTACATTATTTTTGTACTGAATTTTTGAACTAACAATAATTACTCATATTACTCATATATAGCCAGTGGTACACAAATATTCAGGGGTGTCATAGAAACCAATATTGGTTTTGCTAATTGTCGGTTTGAAAACCAATATTGGTTTCATTTGGTGTCACGAAACCAAGTTGGTTTTGTTAATTTCGAATGTAAACCCAATATCGAAACAGCTGATGTTTACATTTTTATTATTTTTTATTTTATTTTTTGCAGAAAATTTACAAAATATTATATTTTTTCATTAAAATATCAATAAAAGTGTTTTTTGTGAAAATAGTTGATATAAAATAATTAAAGGTGATAAGTGCTTATAAATAAAATAAAATGACATCAGCAGTTGTAGAATTTTTGTTATCGGAAGAAAAGGTGACGAGACGATTTCTGAAGATGTAGAGGGCACTTCTTTCTCACATGCAGAATCTACATCTTCGTTGAGAAATGCCACATAGCCGTACTATGGCCTCTTCTGTTGTTGTCAGGTGATGCTTTGCAAACGGTCCACCGCCAGTTGCCCTAAACTCTGTCTTATTTTGAGCTGGTTTTTTTTCCTCGCTCTTCCACTCAGTCCATTTCTGTACGAATAAAAAGACATTTCATAAAACGATACAATTTGTTCTGTGGAAAAAATTTTGTTTACCTTTTTCCATCCATTCACGTCAAATTGTGGTGGCCCGGCACTATTCAGTAAATCAGCCAGTTCTTTCTACAGGGCATTCACTGTTGGTTTGTCGCGCTTCGTGAAGCCTTTAGCTAAATCCGGATATTTTTCCATGAATTCCATGATTATGGTATTTTGTGTACTATTTTTATGTTTTCTCCTAAAAAGGTCAATGCAAAAATTTTTCTTTTTATAAAGCAAATATTAAATTAATTTACTTACATTTCTTAAATACTTATATCCCGCTAAAAAATAAAAACTAAAAAAGCGCGCAAAAATGAAAACTGACAGCTGTTAGCTGCTTGGTTTATTTCCAATAAAAAACCGATAACATTGGTTTCTGTGACACCTAAAACCGACACTAATTCTAGTTCGAACACAAAACCAATAACATTGGTTTCTATGACACCAAAGCATTTTTTCTTGTCGGTTTTAAAACCAATTCTGACAATATTGGTTTCTATGACAACCCTGATTATGTTTGTTTCACGGTTTTTGCAATCAATGGCGGGTCATCCTTCTGATGTACGGCCATGAAAAGCAGTATCTCTTCTTTTTAGATTTTATTACAACTTTTTATGTATGTATATTCTTTGATTCTTTGATTTGATGAAAAAAGTTTTATTAAAAATTTTAAGATAGTTTTTTTATTTTTTTTTTTTTTAATTTACATATGTTTTTTAATGTAGCTTTGTGAGTACACCAAGAGCGAGGACATGGTGGGATCAAAAAGTTATTTTGATTCAATACAATCTGAAAAATAATATTTTTTTAATAAAGCCTGTTACTCTGTTCATTTTTTCAAACACAATACATAAAAAATTTGTATGAAAAAGTCATGAAAAAATGTTACAAAAGTAGCACTCTGTTTTAACTAAGGAAAAACATTGAAATGTTTCTGGCAACATTTTATCAAAGCTGTGAAATAATGCACCTGATCTTTCTACTATTTATAACACCTATATCCGTCCTAAAATGGAATACAGCTCTCATGTATGGGCCAGTGCCCCAAAATCTATTTCGTAGCTACTCGACTGCGTGCAGGAGAGGGCGAAGAAGCTAATCGGTAACAGTAGGGTATCCAACTCTATTGACTTACCGGAGCAACGACGCAATGATGGATGTGTTTCGCTGTTTTATCGTTACTACAATGGTATGTGCTCTAATGAAATCAGGGAAATTGTATCCGATACACACACATTTTTGCGTACAACTCGCTTCTCATCAAGAGCCCATCCATTTGTGGTCGATTTGCCAGTGAATTTTATAGGGAGAATTTTTTTTTCGCCCTAACAGCTCGTATGTGAAAAAAACTCCATGCGGATGTCTTTCCTGCCAACTTATATATAGTTGTTCTTGTAACAGCTCTGCTGCTGTCGGAAGTTCTTTCCTGAAAATATTTAATTTATATATATTAATTATTGTTAATATGGGTCACATTTGTGGAACTTAAAGCTGGAGAAAATGTGCCACCTAGGTCGGTTTTAGCCCTAGGTCAATGGTGCGCAAATCCGTTGGCCTGTAAGCACAATTATATAAATGCACAGTATCATGAGCGCTCTGCGAACAGGATGGACAACTGTTCAAAGTGCCAGGACCTATTCGCTCCCGGTAGCAGTTAAGTATACTGCACCATCCTGCTCTTAATTGTGCCAGGATTGTTCTTGTTTTCGTGGGTAAGTTGTTCATGATCCGAGATGGCAGGGGGATTTTCATTGAGGATTTATTTGCATCTATACCCGTTCATTGTAGTAGTGACCTTCTGTTGATGCAGGAGTTTCTGGGCCGTCACTATAGACATCGAGATAGTGACGAAAGTCCTGTCGGATGTGCCTAGGAGGGGGATCTTGGGAGAGTATCCGATGATTGGGATGACTTAGCAGGTGACATGCGTTTGAGATAGTTAGGAAGAATAGATTGGGTGATGTCATTTATCAGCACAGAGTGATCTACTAGCAGCTAGCTAGCTGATCTAGTAGCTGTGCCCGCCACTTCGTCAGCTTCTTTGCAATGTTTTGTTCGATTTTGATTTGAAAAATAAATTTTATATAGGGAAAACACACCATCATGAAAGTGCGCGTATAACGCATATGCGTAGAAATTTTTCGATGGTTTTTTTATAAACCATCAGTGAAAGTAGATCTTTTCAACGCATGTACTCGTTTGAAAATCGGTTCAGTGGTTCTCGAGTTATAAAATCACGAACATAGACAAATTATTTTATATATATATATATATATATATATATATATATATATATATATATATATATATATATATATATATATATATATATATATATATATATATATATATATATATATATATATAATTAATTAATTAATCTTGTTATAATTTTATTTCGGCCTTATAGGTAGGCTATTTTATTACAAATTATTTAATAAATATTAAAACAGCAACCTTTTTGTCTGTCGGTACCTTAGTATCCGCATTCAAATATATTCAACAATATATTATTTCCAAGAGAAGGTGGAGAAAAAGCAGTAAAAGTATGCAATTTGGCCGATATTCATACTTTAAGCCGGGATATTTTAAACACCTTTTAGAGCTTTACAATATTTTTAAGAATTTTATATAAATTGTAGAATTTTATCCAGGGATGAGTAAGTTATAAAATAGGGAAATTTACCATATTTAATACAGATTTTTCCAGCGCAAATGTACCAATCTATACTTTTTAAGTTTTGTGATTGGAGACGCCTGTTTATAATATATACATACATATGTACATACATATCTATATGTATTAGATTTTCTCTTAGGCCAAATTTTTTGGTTTGTTGAACTACCTCGATAAACTATATTTGTTACATTATATTTTTTATAACCTGGTATATAAAAGAAAATAAAATCACTACACTATTTTTAAGGACCAATGTATAAATATATCTCTAAAATACATCCATACATATGCACACAACGTTCTTCGTAAACGCTTAAAACTTAAGTTCTTGTTCGTTTCGATAATAAATTTCTGTTAACAATAACTATAAATATAATTTTTTGTTTAATAAAAAAGGTAGTTTTATTAAACAAAATTGAAGTAAAGTGTGGTTGTGATGAAGTCATTATCTATTAGTTGGGTAAAATATGTATCATAATTGGAAAAATCAATATTACATATGTATGCTCACTTCCCCTTAGCAGATTTTTTACATTTTTTCACTTTTAATTAAATAATCACCTTTTTATTTTCAATTACTGTTTGAGAAAATTTTATAAGTATTTTAATTAAATTTATTAGTAAGTTAATTTATATTATTTATATTTTTAGCCTCGCGATAACACATTTCAACAAAATTAAATTAAATACTGCAAAATCAAATTTTATCTACATATTTATCAGGGATGTTAAATTAAGTTTTAAAAATTGTGTTCAAAATAGTACTGTTTTAAATTTATAATTGTACTTTAAGAGCCAATTTTTAACTTCGTATTTAAATGTGAATTTAGTAAATTTTTTTTTTTTTTTTTTTTTTTTTTTTTTTAATAAAAGTCTTTATTTACAAGTTTAAAATATAAAAGGTACAGAGGTATGAGATTTTACTATAAGTACTACAACAATAAGAGTCTTATAATTAAATTTACAAAACTAATAACAATAAATATACATCCTTAAAAAATAGCTCAAAAAAAAACCTTTTTGATCTCTATGGAAGTTATAAAGAAATTTGTTTGGATAATCACTAATACATTCATTCTTAACGAACGAATCTTAGTGATTACCTTGTAAATTCCTTATTGATTCAAAGTTTGACAGTCTGCATTTTTCATTAAATGTCAGTGTCAGTTCTCTAGTGAAATCGTTTATCATCTTGTGTCCAAAGTTACTGTAAAGTAAATTTGTCGGATACCTACGAGGAAGATTATGAATTATTTTCAAATTCTTGTTTTGTATAATCTGAAGCTTTTTGGTATGAGTTTTCGCAGTTTTATGAAACCATACTTGACAGCTGTAACTCATAATTGGTCGAATGCACATTTTATATAACAATATTTTGTTTTTCATATTCAATTTAGATCTTCTGTTGAGTATGGGAAACAATGCCCGACCACACTTTATAGCTTTTTCACAAATTTGGTTGACATGTTGCTTAAATGTTAGTTTTTTATCCATTATAATGCCCAAATACTTGATTTCTGACTTTATAGGTATAACATTCCCACGGCACAACATAGATTGAGAAGGTATGCGTTTTGGCGACTTATTATATGGAAAAATAATGGCCTGTGTTTTATCATCATTTAGTAAATTTTTATTTAAATTGAAGTTGTATATAAGTAGAGTTTCATTTTTTCAGTCATATATACATAATTGTTCTTATTTAATTGTGGTCAAAATATGCTATCATTACAAAATAGCAAAACAATTGCAGATAATTTTGCAGAAAACAGCTGTTCAGCAGAAAAAATGTTGATTTTTGTTGCCGACAGAAAATAAAAATAACGTGTAACGTACTAAAATTCAATAAAATTGTACATAAAATAAAAAATGCTATGTTTTTTAATCAAGAAAAAACACGCTGGTAAAAGCATAGGATTATGTGAAACACTTAAATATACTTTAAATTAACATGAATGGTCACTTAAGTTTCATTTAAGTGTATGATGAAAAATGGAATTTTGTATTTAAATGCAACTTAAAGATAAATGACATTTAAGTACCTTTTTTCAAGTTTGTAACGAATAATCGTTTTAATTCCCAGTTAAAAATTTCTAGGAATGTAAGAAATTTGTACATACATATGTGTATTTTAGTTCTGACAATTAACTTCTTTTATTTTTATATTGGTAACAGAATCGATGTATTTCACTCTAATCGAAAGCTTATTTCATTATTAAACAAATTTGTAATATTTGACCAAGTTAAAATATCATACAAGCTTTATATTTTAACTTTGCTTTGAAGATAATTACATGCTTAAATGAATATTCATAATTAAACCTTTAGAACGCTTTCTCGATATTTCGATAGCAAAACGTCTTACACGTTGTTCACCCCTGTCTACATTAGTGTTAATAAAAGTGAAACTTCAAAATTATTTTTAATACTGTTTTTTTTTTTTTTGGTATATAAAGTTTGATTTTTGTTAAGCCATGTTGATGAAGACGGAGGGGTTATTAACATAAACAAAAGACTTTAAATAACCACATAAAAATTAGTGTTGATACATCATAACACAACAAAGGTGACAAGTAACCGGTTGACCAAATTAGCCCATTGGATATTGAAGAAAAATACTCAAATTATAAATAGTTAAATTGTTATTAAATAAATAACTACATACACATAAAATGCTATCAAATCAAGCATCCTTCTGGATTCATTTCATTTATTTGTATGTTATAATTAGTTTTGCATTGGGTGGTTTTACACTATAATACAAGTCTTAAGATTTAATTTTGTAAGAAAGAAATCAAATGAGAATTGTCGTCATTGCCAAAAAATCTATCGTAATATAAAATTTTCCTTCCATACTACCTTTCATAAAATGAGAAATAGAAGTATAAAATACATAGCTAAACAGAAAAAAACAACTTTTGAGCTGCGGTGGATGAACCGCTTCATGTAGCTGGCAGAGGTGCCGTGCCGACTCTTGATGTTTGGTCATTTAAGTTTCCAGTAAATAAAAAAAAAAACGGTCGGTTATCCACAGGGCAAGTTTTTCCACAAAATTTTGAATTTTTGTAGAAGATATAAAGAGAAGAACAATTAGTCTGTACTCCTCTCTCTATCAAAAATTGAGACTTGCTCAAGTAAACATGCCCGCTGAAAAACCGGTCACAGAACAAGTAAGTAATACGGAAATACAAACATTTCTAGACATGACGGGAACATTATACATCCGTAAGCGATAAGCTTAAAGGCGATTTTGCTTTAAAAAATAACAACCTTAAAATTAAATTGAGATGTGCAATTCTTATAATATATAAATCATTAGAGTAATACTGTGTTTTATAAAAAAACTAGCTATCCCCGGTGCGCTTCGCTACACCCATCCACAAAAATACAATAAACACTTGTAAGAAAAGTATAACCAACCTATAACGCGAAAACGTACGCTATTAACACGATACAAATTTTTTACAATTAATGGGATGTGCCACTTCCAGTATTCTTAGTCAATCTGTATTTTGCTAGACTATACACAATAGTATGAGGGTTACTTGTGCAAAGTTTCAAGACTATACCTAATGTAGTTCTCTAGGTACGCGTTAATAATTTTTCACTTTGTATAGGAGGTACTACTCCCTCCATTCAAACTCAGTCTGTGTTTCTCTACACAATGTAATTTAATATGGGGGTTACTGATGCAAAATTACAAGACGCTACATATTGCAGTTCTCTAGATACTTTGTGTGGGCGGTACCACCCCCACTGTCCCAATTCATTGTGTATTTTGGCAGTACAAAGCAGTACTACTCTTGCAAAGATTCAAGGCTCTATCTATTGCAGATCGCCAGGAACACGATAATAATTTTCCACTTTGTATGGGCGGTACCACGCCCACTATTCCAATTCATTCTGTGTTTATCTAAACTATTCCAATCCAGTCCATCTTTCTCTTAACTATTTATGTTAATATAGAGGTTATTGGTGCAAAATTCCAAGGTGCTACCTATTACTGTTGCCAAACAACACGATGAATCATATTGACTTTGTATGGGAAGTGCCACGACCACGTCGAATATCAAGAAAATAAGTACCCTATTTTACCATCCGTATATCTAATAACAAACTGTGAAAATTTCAGAAAGATCGGTTTATTGGTGTAGGCAGCTACACCAAACAAACACATTTTGTGCTTTATATATATAGATATAAACTAAACAAATAGTACTTTTCGCCGCATCACTATCTCTGCTTTTTATGCCTGTGGTGCTCATCACTTGTTTAGTCATCTACACTATTAATTTTTGACATCTTCTTTCAGCTTGTTTTCTAAATAAACCACAGGGTTGTAAAAATAGTAGATTAAATTTTAAGCTTCAAAAGAAGCCGTCTTCACTAGCCATCAACCCCCGTCTACATTAGTCATTAACATATCTTAACAAAAGTCAAACTTAATATAAAAAACAGTATTAAAAATAATGTTTTTTTATATGAAGTTTTACTTTTGGTAAGATATATAAATGTCTAATGGAGACGAGGGCTCACTTTGAACAAAACATGACGCCGGCAGAGCAACGAATTAATTTGTGCATGTATTGTAGGTTAACCATAATTTTCTTTTTATCAACAATGTTGTTTGAATGCTTATTGCACAGCAGATAGTAGTAGTACGGTTGAGAAATGGATGGCTTTGTTTGCAAATAATACTGTCAAACTAAAATACAACAACGTCATTGTCATGTTATAAAAGAGTTCTTATAACAAATGTTTTAACAACCATATTAAGACTTGTAAAAAACATTAACATGGGTAGTCTACACCCCCCGTCAACATTAGTCATTAACATGTCTTAACTAAGTCAAACTTCATATAAAAAAACAGCATTCATGATATTGTTTTTTATGTTAATGACTAATGTAGACGGGGTTTAGATATCAACATGCCCAAGGCGAATTGAATACTAGGTAATCGCAATGTTAAAAAAAAAAAGAAAAACAACTTTAGGTGTAAAAACACCCAAACAAGGCGATTCTATTTATCAGATGAAAGCGCTACGACAACAATAAAAAATAACATGTATTTTGTTTGGTCGGCTGCCTTTTTCGAAATAAATTAATTCGCCTTAATATCAAAGCAAAATGTAAAAAATAACTGTGTTCGCTTACTTTCGAAGCAGAAACTTCAAACATTTATGAACAATATTGCATTGAATTACATATTTGTTTACACAATAATAATTTAAGGGCTTATTAATCATATGAGTAAAGATCCCTGAAAGATGTTAAAACGATCTACAATGTTTCTAAAGCTGCTGGCTGCATGACTAGCAAACAAAGAAAAATAAATTTATTAACTATTTTTAATTAAAGAACAAACTTAATGTGTTTTGTTTATTTTTACTAAAAGAAAAAACGAAGAAAAAATAGAACTAAAAAAATAAAAAGCAATTAAAATAAAAGCATAAAAAAAGAATATGGACCCACCGCAGCTCCTTTAAATTGTTAAAATGTGGTGAGAATTTGTGTATGTGTTATTGTGTACTAAAAATTTAAAATAAAAAATCAACATACATTCATATGTAACGCCTTTTTTATATATATTTTTTTTTCGTTTCAATTTTGTTTTTGTTTTCAATATTGTTTCTAAATAAACAAATTTTGACAAAACCTGCCTCCAAAACAAGTAAAGTTGTCAAAAACACAGAAAAATAAATAAAAATTCAAAAGAAAATAAAAAAAGAAAATTTGTTAAACAAAACACAAAAGTTTTGTTAGTTTTTGCAAAATATATCATATTTAAAGTAAAAAGTGAAAAAACGTGAATAATAAAAGAAAATAATCTTAGAGTGAAATAAATTTTTATTTTAAAATTTTATTTACTAAAATGTGTCGCATAGAAAATATAAAAAAAAAATTTGACATAAGAGGGTAAAAAACACATATTAAAGAAGATATCAAGGCATATTAATCAGGTAGCCTCACTACTGAAATATTAAGGCGAAAATAATAAATTTTTTTTATATGTATTTTGACAGTTAAACTTACAATTTTTCCCATTAAATGGAAGTTGAACTATCAAACTCCATATAAAAAAAATTTAAAACTTTTCGCCTTAATATTTCCCCTTCGTAGTGAGGTTACCTTATGAATGTGCCTTGGAAGATATGCACCTGTGGTATCAGTTTTACCTAGTATTCAATTCGCCTTGAACATGCCTTAACAGAAGTCCAAGGCGAATTCATTCATCATCAGTTGTCACCATCTTACAGTGTCAAAATGTACTAACATTTTTTATTTTGACAGCCAAAAATGATTTATACAACAACAAAATGTACGTATTTTTATTACAGAGTTGTACTCTTTTTTCGCCGCGAGTCTACCTTGTTTATTGTGCCATGACAGAAGTCAAACCAATGCATATTAATCAGGTAGCCTCACTACTGAGGGGAAATATTAAGGCGAACATAATCAATTTTCTTTATATGGATTTTGACACTTAAACTTACAAATTTTCCCCTTAAATGGAAGTTGAACTATCAAACTTCATATAAAAAAACATTATTTACCAAGGCGAAATTATATCAGGTGGTGTTGATAGCCTAGCTGAATTTTGTTTGTTTACGTTTTTTGGAGGCAGGTTTTGTCAAAATTTGTTTATTTAGAAACAATCAAGGCGAATCCATTTAACAGGTGAAAGCGAGACGACAACAATAAAAAACAACATTTATTATCTTTTTGTTTGGTCGGCTGCCTTTGTCAAAATATGTGAATTCGCCTTAATCAATATCAAAGCAAAATGTAAAAAAAAAACTGTGTTCGCTTACTTTCGAAGCAGAAACTTCCAACATTTATGAAAAATATAGAATTGATTTTTTTTACACAATAATAATTTAAGGGCTTATTAATCTTAAGTGTAAAGATCCCTGAAAGATGTTAAAACGACCTACAATGTTTCTAGAGCTGCTGGCTGCATGACTATCAAACAACAAAAAATTAATTTGTTAACTATTTTTAATTAAAGAACAAACCTAATGTGTTTTGTTTGTTTTTACTAAAAGAAAAAAAAACGAAGAAAAAAATAGTACTAAAAAAAAGCAATTAAAATAAAAGCATAAAAAAAGAATCTGGACCCACCGCAGCTTATTTAAATTGTTGAAATGTGAAAATTTGTGTTTTAAAAATTTAAAATAAAAAATCAACATACATTCATATGTAACGCCTTTTTTAAATATTTTTTTAGTTCAATTTTGTTTCTAAATAAACAAATTTTGACAAAACCTGCCTCCAAAAAACGTAAACAAACAAAATTCAGCTAGGCTATCAACACCATAGATAACACATAGATAGTCAACTGAAACGTCAAAAACCTAAGTCTCTTGTCAAAAAACCTAAGTCTAAGAATGTATTGGTAGGCAAAATTGTATAAGTGTTGGTTTAAAAAAAAAATTCCCCACAGCACCTAAACTGTTGTATCAAATATTTTGTAAAAACAGAATATTTTTTTACATTAAATTTTAGATGTTAAAATTAAATAATTCTTTTGCTTTTTAATAAATTTATGAATTTTGTATTTTTCTAATATATTTATGTGCGAAAAAAGTTAGATTGAATGCTAATTTTAAATATTTATTATTTTGATTTGTAAATTTTTATCCCCTAAAAGACAAAAAAATACAATACTGCGTAGAAATAAATTTCACCAAACAAATGTCAACAAAATTAAATTTATTTTGTATTAAAAAATTTAGAAAACAATAAATTGTTAAATAATTGTTTGTTCAAAAATTAAAAATTGTTTAAATATTTGAAAAGTGCAATCGAATATCGCGTAATAGTGTCTACAGGTGAATAAAAATTTTGCTCCCCTAAGTGTGTTGAATTCACACCGTACCCGTGTGTGTGAAGACATTTGTAGCCACGTCTTTGACATCTATGTGTTATCTATGATCAACACCACCTGATATAAATTCGCCTTGGAAACAATATTGAAAACAAAATTGAAACCAAGGCGAATATAAACAGGTGATTGCAGGGCTACAACAAGTACAACAATACAAAAAAAAAAAACAGGCAATTTATTTTTGTTAAATCTATGCCACTTGTCACAAACGTTAATAAAAATAAAACAAAAATAAATTAACAAAAATATTTCGTTGTGCAATAAAAAAATAAATAAAAATATAAAATGTAATATTAGTTAATAATAGTTTCCGCTTGTGAGGTTTTAGTTGATAATAATTAATAATTAAAGGAATTGCCCAGTTCCTGTATAAAGTTAACACAAGCTGAAGAAATAAATTGCTATAAATTTAACATTGTGATGTCCTAGGGTGAAGTCAGTTGTCTTTCTGACTACCCAGAAGTTTGCTTAAAGTTAACGTAGGATATAAACCGAATATATATCTGTTAGCTATAAGATAAGATTTTGAACATATATGAAATAAAATTTTTCCCTGTTTATAATATCATTCATCAATATATGTAATTTGTTTTTGTTTGAAGCCTTTTCTTCTTCATTAAAAATATTAATATATGAAATGCTCGATAGTATCATATTTGCTACCAAATCACATTAAGTCACAATTTAAAGACATGAAACAACGCAAGAGATGAGATACAAATTTTTATTTTATAATTTAAAACAAGAAATCTAATATATAAATAAAATCAAATGCCGTCCGTTGGTAATCGCATCACGTAAGACCGGATGCAATATTAGTGTATAAAATAATCAATACAATAATGTAATTCTGATATATGCACGTATTTCGTACAATTAGTATCTTTTTATTTAATAGAATTAGTTATTTATAGTTATTTCCAGTTTAACAAAAATGTAATTTCGATTTTGATTTAAGTTTTATCTTATTAAATATGTACCATTTATATAAAATGATGTAATAAATTAAAAGATTTTTAAATTAAAAGATTTAAATCTTGTATTAATTAAATGAAATATTCACATTAAGAACTAAGGAAAATGTTGTAAGTGTTAGAAAAATACTTATAATTATTTTTATAAAATTACAACACAGCTTAAACATGTTTTTTCAGCTGAGTTAGAAAATCAATTGTCTTGCTAGCTGCCATCCTACTTGGTCGATGTCGTATTGTTATGTAGCATATACTATCTAGAAAAAAGATTTTTATGAAACATTTAGCAGTAACTGATAACAAAATTGGTATTTATATACACCAATATAGGTAAATTTTTAACAATTTAAAAATCGGAAATAAATTTACCTTGATTATATGGTACTTTGTTTCAAGTTCCTTAATATATATTTTTGCTGGGATATTTGAAAAGGTTGATCTTGATATAGATAAGAAAAATTCAAAGTCGAAATAATTTGTTGAAAAGCTTTGTACTCACATTTACGTTTTTATACATATTTTTATTTTAAAAAGTTTGCTATTGCCCATTAGCCTTTGCTTATCTTTTTGCACCTTTAAACGTTGATTTAGGTGACGTACCCGAAAATGTATACGGCATTTAAACAGTTTTTTTATATTTTCTGGCAGGTCTATATTTTTGTTTCATGTGATGGCTATGCGATATTTCCGTACCATTCAACGCACTAAATATTTGCTCCAGCAGTTTTACATTTGATCACAACTGCATGACTTATTACTTTCCTTAGTAGAGAGTAATATTACAATTTATCACAAACAGGGAATATTTTTGTTTCCACCCGCTAATCAATTAACTCAATTTAACTTAGAAGAACAAACAGAAGTATTAGCTAAATGTAAATCATTATGGAGTTATTATTCCAATGAAATGGTTACAGTTAGCGTACCTGTTGAAGTGAATTCGTCAAAAATATATACCCTATTTGAAAAATATGTCTAGGCAATCAACGAAACACCCTCGAGCCAATCAGTGATTGAAAATGAATTAATTAAATATAAAAATACCAATGTTCCTTTACATAGCGATTTTAATGTTTTAAAATGGTGGAACGATAGAAAAAATGAATTTCCATTTTCATATAGACTAAGAAGTCGAATATTTGCTATACCAGCATCTAGCGCACTTCTGAAAGAATATTTTATATTCACTAATAACAGATAAACGATCAAAACTTGGCTTAAATGGATAATCATTTAATGAAATTTTATTTGTAAATGTTAATTCCAAAGACTGATTTGGAATTAATGTTGTTTTTTATGTAATTTAATTTTTTACTTTTTATTATAATTTTTTATTATTTTTATTTACTAATTACTCTTTTTATCATTTTATTACTTCTGGTTAAATATGAATTCCTGTTACTTTTATGAAAATGTTTTAGTTCTTAATTTTTATATAAACCTTTTATAATTTAAGAAAATATAAAATAAACTGAATTACTTATATTTTTTACACCAACATAAATTTATTAACTTGCTTTTTAAATTTATTGCGTAATTAATAAGTTGAATGGTTTTATTTTGATTTCCGACGGGGTTATAATTAGAATTACCAAAAGAATTATGTGACGTGAGATGATGGAAATTCAATCAAAAGTAACTATCTTTTTATAATTTTATGAATCTGCATATACATACATCTGTGGACTTATGACGTAATGTTTAAAGAATTTGTTTTAAAATTTTGTATAAAAATTTGTTCATGAAACTATTATAAATGCAATAGATTTCTTCGGTGAAGGCCAAGATGTCTTTCCGTCATATATTTAATATTGTATTAATAAAAAAATAGAATTGTTAACAATAATATATTTGTTTTGAAAAAAACTTTTGCACAATAAATATTATTGAAATGCATAGGACACTTTTTTAAGTCATTTATTTGTTGTCGTAAAAATTTTTTATTCGTCCCTTTACACAAACATATTCCTATACATACACATATTTCTTGTCGACATACAATAAGTACTTATGGTGCAAGCACCAATACCTATTGTATATGTTTTAATCGTAGGCAAGGCGAATTCATATTGTGCCATGATCGTAGGCAAACAGTTATTGTCATTTTCATTCTCTCATGACTCGCTCACACCATAACTGGTTTGAGAGAGTAACAATACCAACTTGTAACAGAAACACAAAATAACGTATTTATACTCACTCACAACAGAAAACAAATGAAAACTGGTGTGTTTGGTTGTAACCAAAGTATATCTATATAAAGTACATGCAAGTCCACAGCTGTGAATACTTATTATTGTTCTGAAATGTCAAAATTTGTTTTAATTTTTAAAGCGCCATTGTGTTTGTTTTTATTTCAATTTATATACATACCAGTTTAGTAAGCTGTTTTTGACTTTTAAGAACGAATTTTACACAAACAAAATTCCTGTGGTATTTTTAATATTGTATTTGTTGTAGAACTGCATGTACTTTATATAGATATGCTTTGGTTGTAACTGTGCGCGTCTCTAATTCATACCAGGTGTGAGCAGGAGAGCAACAACTACAACAAAACAACAACTTTGACATTAGATTAGCAGATATGAATCAATGTATTTTTGACAAGACATTAGCAAAAGAACGAGAGCAAAAAACAATCAGCTGGGCTATCAACACCACCTGGTATTAATTCGCCTGGAATGTAATAAAACAAAAATGAAATACATGTTGTTTTTTATTGTTGTACTCAAGGCACATTCATCAGGTAACCTCACTAGGAAGGGGAAATAAAAAGGCGAACATTTTTAAATTTTTTATATATGTAGTTTGATAGTTCAACTTCCATTTAAGGGGAAAAATTGTAAGTTTAATTGTCAAAATCCATATAAAAAAAATTTATTATTTTCGCCTCAATATTTCCCCTCAGTAGTGAGGCTACCTGATTAATATGCCTTGGTTGTACTTGTTCTCGTCTCGCTTTCACCTGATAAATTTTTTTCGTTGAAAATTTGTCAGTGTAAAAGTTCATTACTTTTAAAATGATTCCAATTTCTTCCTTAAAACACTATTATTTGTTAAGCCCTTGCTTATATGTAAGTATGTCCATCAAAAAGCTGCGAAAAACCTGAAAGATAAATATCTACTGGAGTTGAATCACGAAAGGAACAAAAGTTTTCATAGAAGCCATTTACAATCTAATTGGAATGAAAACTTCTGTTGAAGGTATACCTGCGAAGCCTTTTGGTCAAAGGCGAATTCATAACAGGTAAACTCGAGAGCTCAGCTGACTATTTGTTGTCACCATCTTACAGTGTCAAAATGTACTAACATTTTTTATTTTGATCACAAAGTATACAGAGATGCAAGGCGAATTCATAACAGGTACACTCGAGAGCTCAGCTGACTATTTGTTGTCTCCATCTTCTAGTGTCAAAATGTACTAACATTTTTTATTTTGACATCCAAAGATGATTTATACAAAAACAAAATGTACGTATTTTTATAACAGAGTTGTACTCTTTTTTCGCCGCGAGTCTACCTTGTTTATTGTGCCATGACAGAGATGTAAATAGTGATTGATGAAAATGGCTATAATCAGACTTTCATAAGCTTGTCAAGAAAGAGACAAATATAGTACCAAATTTTTACGAACAGTGGAAAAATAAACAAAACAAAAACTAAAAATTGTGAAATTTTATTGAAAGCAATTTCATTTGTAACACAAAGTAAAAATATGTATTTAAAATATAATCCATAATATAATACATAAAATATAAAAATTTAAATATAATTTAATTGTGATACAATGATACCATCAGAAATTAATTCTTTTATGGAGTTACATAAACTAAACTATACTCCCTTAAATCAGGAACAGAAGAATGCTGTTAACAAACAACATAATTATAGAAAAAAAGGATCGATGGTCAATTACACACCCTATTCGTGCCTTAAAATTATTCAATAAAATGCAATGCCGGGCAGTGTACACGGATGTCTATACAAAATATACGAGGCCATTACCAGTTAGCATATGGCAAATTTTTCCAATTCACCCGAAGAAGAAGTTACCATAACACATCCTAAAAAGTCTTTCGAACAAAGTCAAATGGTGCAAGGAAATATAAAAAAGACGGAAAACGTTTGCGTTGGACAAAGAAAAGCAGTCAAAATAGAAGCAATCGTTTAACAGCAAATTGAGAAATTCTTAATTTTCAGCTATATAAAATCATAGATCCTCGAAGCAACGACAATAATAGCAGAATCCTTGCGTACAGTAGTGAATCGGTAATTGACACTCATATTCTATCTATCTACTTTGGACAGAGTGCATCATCATCATCTATTCAACTAAATTAACCAACAGATATAATAAAATTACTAGAGATTTGAAAACAAACAAAAATGAAATTGCTAATGCTGATGACAACTAAAACCTAATTATTTTGTATACTTACTTATTTCGTGCTCAAATACTTTCCATTTTATGAAATAAAAAGTCCAACATTTTTACTATGTGAAAAATATATTTAATTTTATTTTTACGAAATTATAATTTTGATTATTAATAATTTAATTAGACAGTAAGTATATTGTGATTTTTTTCGACCTTCTCTGGTCTAGATCCATCATGTTTTGCTTAAAACAGCACCACCTCGAGTAGGCTGTGGCTTTTTACCACGCATGATAGTCTTGGGCAAGGAGAAGCTTTATATTCGCTACACTTACCCCTGGATTATCGCGGTCTATATATAATATATATTTGACTCGCGATTTATAATCCTAGGTGCCAAAAAATTGGGTTCGCATCACGACCGGGGATATTATATACTACATATTTACATAAAAATTGCATGCAAAGAAAAATATAAAGGATTTTATACATTAAAATAAAGATAACACAGCACAACAAAATAAAAAAAATTTCATGTGCTCTTAAAACCACGATAAAAAAATGAATCTGGAAGTTTTTTGCCGTTTTCGATTTTTTATGATTTTTTTAAAACGAAAATTTTTGCCATTTTTACGTAAAAAATATATTTTTTTCTTAAGTTTTTTATTATAACTCCGATACTATTGATCCGATTGAAACGCGATATATAGACGAATTTTTCTGAATTTATTTTAATAATATCGGACTAGTAGTTTTTGAGTTATCATTAATTATTTGAAGAAACGTCTCAAAAAAATTGCAATTTTAAAAAAAAATTTTTTAAAAAAAAATCTATCCATAGAATTTAAAAATTTTAAATTATCACAGCACAGATAGGGTTTAATTTTGACTAACTCATCGAAAATTATTTGGCGAAGACCAATTCGGTGACAATAAAGATTAAACAAATTCTCAAATTCGTCTTCTAACTTACGAAGATAATCTACAAAGAGTTGTGGTGGTTCTACTAAATTACATTTGGTGAATTGCTTCTCAAATGTAAAAAGAAATTCCGGTGAAATGGGTTTACCATCAAAATGGGGTAAAGGTACTTTGCAATTGTGAATTTTGTAAAGTTTAAGGTAAAAGTACCCAGAAACGTACACAAAGGCACTTTTGTCTAGAAATTCCTTTTCATTTAAAGACCCTATACTGATATCGGCTGCAATAATTTGAGAGGAAGGGTTAGGCAAAGAATGAAAATCTTCCCAACGCTTATTATTACTTTCCGAAAATGCTTCATCCACAATTGAAAAATCGATTACAGAATCGTTAGGAGAAACACTTTCGCAGTTACCATTAACAACAGAGTTAACGTAGTTGAGTCCCCATCGTTTTTGAAATGATGCTGCAAACATTTGGGCAGTAACAGAAGTACAATTCCCAGATCCTTTCCGAATTTGGCCAAAGAAATGTTCTAGGTGGTCTTGCATTAACCTGCGCGTATTAATGCCTTCAAAACCTTCTTTTTTAAGATATTCCCAAAGAGATTTTAAGGCCGAAATATTTAACTGCCACCCATTTATAAACTTAAATAAACTAGTAATGTCGGAACCCTTCTCATCTACAATTTTAAAAGTTTTTAATTTTTTTGAGGCATCCCTCAGAAGTTGTAACTGTTCATCAGAACAGTTAAAAATAGTACTACCTGAACGAATGTTGAAAACGTCAAATAAATCATTAAAAAATTTGAAATATTCTGAAGTATTAAGAAAATTTGGAAATTTTATTGTGTGCGGCTGCACACAAATATGAACTTCAAAGACGTCTGGACGCCTAACAATTTCAGCCATTGCTCACGTCTAAAAAAAACAAAAAAATCCAATTTGTCGCCAAGTCCTTTTTTTAATTTTAAGAAATGAAAATGATTTCTGATAAAAAAAAAGTATTCAAGAAAATGTTTAAATGAATCGAAAGAAAATAATTTTCGAAAAATCTATGACAAATAAATGAATAAAAATTAAGTATTGTGGACATATTAATTATGAAATCGAAAAACTTTCCGTTAACAAATTGTCAACATGGAAGAAATGCGGAATACATTCGATCGTAAAAAAATTGAAACGAAACTGAACGGAATGTAGAATACCAAATTTGTCAAACGGAGAAAATTTCATTTTGTAATTTATAAAAAAGAAATTTAATTTTGCAACACCCTATAAATTTTAGTAATTGTTGTTATAGCGGCCATGGTAATACATGTCTTATGAGTCACCCTTTAGTTTTTATTATTATTAGTCTTTATTATTATTAGTTTTTATTATTATTATTAGTTTTTATTATTATTATTAGTTTTTATTATTATTACTTTAAAATTAAAGTAATAATATTGAAGCAATAAAATAAGGTAATATATGTACATACTTAAAAACATGTCACCCTTTAGGTATTAGTAATTGTTACAGCGGCCGAAGTACAACATCTACTGTAAACATTTCAAGAGTCTACCTATTACGGTTCATGTCTTTTTTGGAACACCCTTTAATTTTGTTATTTTTTATAGCGGCCATATAGCAACCACAAAAAAAAAAGAATTAAATCAAACCAAATTGTTTTGTTAACAACCTAAAAGACAACGAGAAAACTTTATCTGCGGAATCTATTATAAAAATAATACAAAATTCGCTTGGAGTATTTCGAAAATTCGGCTTTAACAAATGTCATGTTTCAAATAAAAAAAAAATACGAGACTGAAAAGCACTAAGCCAAGTGTTAAACATAAATAAACACTTAAATTCAAACAACAATAATAAAAAAACTTTAACCAAACCGCTTAATTTTTATGTACTTATAAGCTTTTTTAAGAACCCATATCATCATATCACACCTGCATGTTGTATGCACAACACTTGATGAATAGTTTTTTATTATTTTTTTAACAAAACGACCTTTTCAAAAGACCATACGCATGCCACACATGCAAAAGTACCGCTGCTTATTCGCTGTTGAAAGAATTTCAAAATACATATATACTTTTACACAGGTTGCAATAAAATTCCATCGTATTCAACACAGATACCGGTCACCGGTTTTTCAATTGCAGTTCAATTTAGTTCAGTTCGATTTTTACGTATTTGCCCATTTATATTTATTGGCACAATGTCAGGTATAATCACAAGTCGAAAATGCATTTGAAATTTTTATTAAATAAAGACTAAAAAAGGCAGCATACAACATAAATTGCATACAGGTACAAGTGTATGAAGGTGAGACCAACTAGGATTGTTTGAATGATTTTCATATGGGATCATTGTTGAACAATTTTTCTGAAGCAAATATTTTTAAAATTTTGTGAAAAATTTATTCGGCTCAACTTTCTTGACATCTTTAAAACTACTGTGCAGATTGAAATAAAATTTGAATACAACTTAAAAATATAATTTTAGTGTGGGTTTTCGGATTTTTAGCCTAAATGAAATGGGCAAACTATTCTTGAGTTACGAGGTGTGTAAATTAACTATTGATACTGATTCCTAATTTTTTATTGAAAATAAATTACAAATTTACACTATCTCCTTAAAAGTAACACAGCGCTGTTAGAACTCGGATACTGGAATAGCTTTCAGTTGGTCGGTTAAAGCTGTTTGAATATTCTGCACATCTTCTACACAAATGGGAAAAGTCTACTTATTACGGTTCAAAAAATACGTCGTTTTACATGCAAAAGACGTCACTGTCGGAAAACCCTTTAAATTTTTATTGTTTTTATAGGGGTCATAGTAATACAGGTTTTGTGAAAATTTCAAGAGTCTATCTATTATAGTTAAAAAATTAGTCAATGTTTATGCAAATCACGTCACTGTCGGCACACCCTTTAATTTTTACTATTTGTTATAGTGGCCATACCTGTTATCGTTCAAAACTGAAGCCATATACATACATGCAAATCACGTCACTATCGGAACACCTTTTAATTTTTAGGTTTAATTTTGTATACTTGTTTATAAATTATAATTTTAATTATTGTCTGCAAATTTCAAGTGGTTGCCTCCTACAGCTCAAGAAATAAAGACATAAACGCAAATAACACGCCGGGCGCAAGAATTTTCCGCTCTATGGATTAACACGCATAGCTGGCCTTCAGCCAGACGCTCGGAATTCTCTTCTATGGTATGACCAACACCGGCTTCGCTTACTAAAGATTTTCTGCATAGCCGGTATTCGGCCGGGAGCATGGACTTTATTTCATTTTTAAGTTTTATTTGTTTAACTTTTAAGTTTTACACTTACCTCCTCGGATCCTTTGGGAAACTATGTAATTTTTCCCCTGGTGGACAATCCTTGATGCATCTTATACTCCTGAAAATAAAAACAATTAAAATATATACATTTTCTTAAAAGTTGTTGATTCTTACATATTGTTTCCCAATTTCACAACTTCTTAGGTTTCTGCAAAATAAAATAAATCATACATATGTTAATGAATAACAAAAAAAAACCAATCGCAACTTACCTTGAATATGCTTGCTTTTCTATATTTCTGCAAAAAAATAAATAAATGTTAAAGTAATTTAAATTTCTTTAAAATTTTCAACCCTTATTCTTACCTTGTTAAAATACGTTTAATTTTTATGCGCCGGAAAATAGCACAAAAGAAAACCAATGTTTACGAAATAACACAAAAGAAAACTAATCAACGTGTGAAAGAGACGGGATGAATTAGTATTATTTGCCGTCCTGTTTATACGCCGTTTCACCTCTTGGGTTCTCTTTGATTTTGATAGCCAAAACTGATTTATACAACAAAATGTACGTATTTTTATTACAGAGTTTTACTCTTTTTTAGCCGCGAGTCTACCTTGTATATTGTGCCATGTTTTGGTCTTAGTCCTTCAAAAAACCAACCGGTTGCATTATCAATCCTTTCGGATGTAGTTTATTTTGGTGATGCTGTTGGAGATATAGATATGGAGGGAACAGAAGAGGTGGTAGAAGTTACGCCAGTAAAGATCGTAGATAAAAGCTTATATAATGCACTTTAAGCTGAACTCCAAGTGCAAAGGAGCTATTAGAAACGTTGAAATCGGTGGTAATAAACCAAAAGGAGCAGGAGCATACCATAAGGAAAATATATAGATCAGTTGATAAAATAAATGATCAAAATAAACCAAAATATCCTCTACCACCATTCGAAATGCTATAAATAAAGATGATATTTCATTCCCTCGAAATTTATAATAGAAGGAAATTTCTCGAGAAAAAAAATTACTCAAGTTGCTTAAATATAAATAACTAAAGGGGAACAAATCTACTTGTAAATGAAAAAATGAAACAAATGTTTTCTCTTATTCGTAATTTATTTGTTGAAAAGTGCTGACGGGGTTTTTAAACTTGCAATAAACATATATGTAAGTACATATCGTCACCTAAAATGCAAAAGGCCGTAACTACACTTTTTTGTTTTTTACAGGAGAAGGAATAAACGTTATAAATTAAAGACTACTTAAAACTTAATATCCACATTTTAGATTCAAACTTAGAAAACAAACATAACACACATTGAAAGATAATCAATGCCAACTTTGTTTTGATTTTTTTTTTTTGGAAAAGTGCAGTTACGGCTTTTTGGTTTAGTTGACGTTGCAGTTACGGCCTTTTGTTTTTCACCAATAAAGTCGTTATTTTTGGACGTATACATGTAAAATTTGCTGTGTAGATGTGTTTCGGTTAAGTTCGTCATAATCAATCAAAAAGTAAATTTTGAATTTTTGAGTAGTTACGGCCTTTTGCATTTTAGGTGACGATATGTACATCCGTATGTATGACGAAAAGTTAGCAGATTTTTAAGTTAGTAAGTGTTTTTAATAGCCTTTTTTAAACGGGAGTTTACATAAATATGCACCAACCATCATAATTCATAGAAAAAATAAAAATAATCAAGTAGGTTGTATAGACCACTCTGCTAGAAGATGTCTGTATTCGAAATACAACAAAACAACATTTCTTCAATATCCCGTACCAGAGATACATACATATATATTTCAGAATGTAAAAGGAAATTTTTTATATTTTTTTACCTTAAATAAACTTTTTCAAGTGGATTCAAAAGGATCTTCTAGTACCTAGAAATAATTAAAATGGCATAAAAAGTTCCAAAAATATGTAAAAGAAAATTAAAAATATATTTTTTAGTTTAAAATCATGTTACACATTTCATTATTTTTTTGATTTAAAGCTAATGTAAGTCCTGGAAATTTAAAGGAATATTTAGACGAGATTTTTTTGGAAAATGTTTGTACAGCCTGTAAAGTAACTTTTTTTGTGCTGAAATGTCTAAAATTACAAATGGAAATAGAAAGAGTAGTTTTTACAAACGAAACAAATTAACATGTTTTAACTTACTTCATCTGCATTTCGGGTCTTTGTAATTGCATGCAGAGTTTTATTCCAGAATAAAAATCTATATCAGCCTGAAGACTAATCTTAGGTTCATAGGTCAATAAGAATTCATTGGAAATATAAGCATAGGTAAATCCAACTTTAATTATCCCATTAACAGCTGCAGCTTCACTAAAATATTTGCAGTTAAAATATTAACTGAAACTACATTTGGTTTCTTAAGAAAATAATCTTACTCTTGATGTATCTCCGCATTGGCATTACGATTCCAAATACTAAAATCTACTTTTCCACTCAAATCTATCGATTTAGAACCAATTACTCGCATGTACATTGTAGCTCCTGACGACAATATTATATATTGTTCATGATCTTGAACCAAAGTTGTAGCTTGGAAAGCTGGTGTAGGATCTGAAGCTGTGCCACTCCATATGTGTCCCATTAATTCAGATTGACCATTAAAAAATACCAAGGGTCTTACAAGTACCCCCTGTATAGCAATTTCCATTCCAGCTGTAGCAGGACTATCATCGACTTCTTCGTTATCATCATTGTTACTTTCATCGCTATCGCCCACAAATGATGCTAAACCACTAGTATAAATGCTAAGCTAGAAAAAGTAATAAAATACATAGTTAGTTTCTGTTTAATAAGCTCGATCACATTAAAACATATGACGTATTAGGAAATTATTGGAAATAATCAGATGAGCATGAAATTGTCAAATTTTGGATCAATCGGCCTAGCCGTTTATAAATTACTAGGTTATTTCCAAAATATTTTCTATGAATGTACGTATTTTTTTCACATATTTTAGTTGTTTTCTGTACTTTGTTATTGTTTTTTGGAAACCGAAAATTCCGAAAAAAAAAATTCCAGATTACCATAAAATCGGAATTTCACCAATCAATCGAAATTTCAGTAAGGTATCACATTTTCATCAAAATTTTACCTAAAAGTTAAAATTTCCCTCTAAAATAATAAATTTCAACCAAATAACAAATTTCAACCAAAATTTACAAAAAAAAAAAAAATTAAATTTTAGTAAAAGTTCTTATTTCAATCTAAAATAAAAATTTTATTAAAAACCGAAAATTAAAAACTATCAATAATTTACAAGTTCTATAAAGATCCAAGTTTGGCCAAAAACTCTATAATAAAATCATTTATTGAGTCACTTTAACACGCATAATATTAAAAATGTATAAAATAGAATTTTGCCATGCTGTGTTTTGAAACGAACACCATCCGAAAACGTTATCGTAGCTAACTGCGGTGATCATCCGTTTAACACACTCGGCCACATCTTCTAACAAATTACCGTTGTTTATTTCAGCTATTTAAAGTTTCAATTTTTTCATGAGTAAATAATCTCTCTACACATTTCTTTTATTTAATTTAAATCAAGGCAACAACTACAACAAAACAACAACTTTGAGATTCTACTAGCAGATATAAAACAATGTATTTCTGACAAGACCATAAATAATATAGTATAGTTAAGCAGTATAGTATAGTTTATTTATTTAAAAAATTCAAGGTTTTACATGTTTGCTTAAAACTTATTTATTAAGTACTAATTCCTTACTTACTATTGTATTTTATAAGGACTGTCAAGATATTTTATTTAAATGTTTGCCTCATGGCTTACAATAATATTTATGATAATTTTATGTTAAATACGACATGTCTTAAAAATTTCCCCAAAAAAAAAATTAAAAAGGGAGACATTTGTACTTAATGTTAAATCTTATAGTAATCCTAAAGTTAGAAAAGAACAATAGAAATATTTACAAAGGAAAATGAAGAAAATATTTACGAAAGAGTTAATAACCTATGGCCTATGGCCTATTGAGCGGTGTTGTACACCAGATTACTTATATTTAAAGTGTTAATTCTCCTATGATAGTATAGGAGGTTTGCATTCTCATAAAGGAGTCCAGATCCGTTTAAAGTCAGTAGGTATACTGGTGATATGTATATCAACAGTCTAATGATATCTATATTGCCAGCCTTTTCAAAGCACTGTCCTACAAGTCTGTTCTCAAGGGAGCGAGCTCTCTCTAGAAATTTAATAACTGACCCTATCATGTAGGCGTCGATTCTATCAAAGCCTATTTCTTTATATATTGAAGGCGTAGGATATAATAGGTCGAACTATTTGGCGATAGACAAGAAATCGAATTCTTCTATCGAGTCCCCCTCTATATCCCAGAATACTTCGATAGGAGGCATACGTTCTAAAATAAAGTCTATGTGTCGATAAAACTCAAAATTATCATGAAAAATTACCCCAAGATATTTCATCCTATCCGAAACCGAGATAAGTTGACTGCATATACTAAGGGATGGTATAAAACCCCTGCTGTTAGGGTATAAGTTTTTATGCCTGCCTTTGATTATAATTGCTTCGGTAGGGCTCCAGTCGTGCCAAATAGTTGTTGACTTCTCCGTTCACATTTCGCACATGCAATGAGAATATCATCTGCATATGTTAACAGAAGATCACCGTCAGAAGGTTTAGGTATGTCAGCCATGAATATATTATAGAGCACTGGGCCTAGCAATGATCCTTGTGGTACACCGGCACTGACAAATCTTTCATTAGACCTACTCTAACTCCAAATGTTCTGTAATATAGAAAATTAGAAACGATTTTGCACACACTTCTCTCGAAGCCCATGTCCATCATCATTTTAAAAATAACACCATCTTGCCAAGCGGTATCGAAAGCATTGGCGAGTCCAAGCTCACCGCTATTGTGGGATGTCTCTTATTCAGGCCTCTTGAGACATAGTCTGAAAAGACCATCAACGCGTGGGAAGTTGAGTGTCATCTTTTGAAGCCGAATTGGCAGTCTAGAAGAATATTATTGTCAGATATTCTGTCCTTTTTTTTGGAAAGTACAAAGTATTCCAATAGCTTTCCAAAGTTTGATAGGAGAGAGATCGGCCTATAATTGCCGGCCTACCTCGGATCAGATCTGGGCTTCAGTATTGGAACTGTAAGTGCTCTCTTCCATGCCTTGGGAAAGTATGCCAAGTTCATGGAATGGTTCATTAATATTGACTGATATCTCCAGGTATCTCGGCGAGTTCTCTTTAGCACTAAAGTATTGCCAATAGTTTCTGTTCTAACCAGACTGTGATGGTTTAACCCACTGCTATCGGCAGTACTAGTTTCCTTAAATGTCATCATAGGAGTCCTATCATGTAATGTGGAGATTCTGTTTGTCACAGATATCGCAAAAAAGTTAGGGCCTGCTTCCTGTCCATACTGGTGTATGTCAAAGAAGTGGTCTGCTAGTAGATTCGCTTTTCCTGTGCCTTCAGATACTAGTGAGCCATCCATAGTGAGTAAGTCATGGATGCCAACATTTTTATTTTAACCAGCCGCAGATTTAATAGATCTGTACGTCCTGTCATTCAGTCTTATGTTACTGAAGGTCCTGGTCCAGTGTTCGCGTTCGAAAACTGCAATGACTCCCGTATGATTCTATCCAGGTTTTTTACATCTGCTTTTAGGATGGAGCGACGCGACAGGTCCCCACATCTTTGTATTATACGGCGTAACCTCTGTTTCTCCGAAATAAAACGCAGTATGTTAGGAAGGCCTCTATTTCCAACCTGAGTCTCCGGAGTGGAAAGCTCCATAGCACTACGGAAAGCACGACTCATCGACTCGACATATTCGTCAATATCTTCCCTAAATACATTTCTATTCACTGGTAGCGTGCAGCCAGCCAGTTCTCGGCATAAAATCCTATTAAATCTGCCTCTGTGCATTTTGTCAAAGTCAAACCTAGTCGGTCGTATTCTTCCAGCACAGTCTCCAATGCCGAAAACAGCCTCCACCGCACTATGGTCAGATTCTAAATCCAGGGTTCTGAGTCCATTATTAGTGATTAGTGGGGCCATGCCAAAAGAAGTCATCATCACATCTATGTATGAAGAGGAAACGGCCGTAGTTATAGTCGGGCCATCAGTTGGGTGAATTTCAACGTTTGGGTTCGCCAATAGTACATCGTGAAGAATCCGACCATTTTTACAGGTTAGAGAATCTCCCCAATATGGATGCCTAGCATTTAAATCGGCCCCAATTATGACCGCTCCAGTATTAGCCAGTTTGATAACAGGACCGATGTCAGCGGCAGACATTGTCGCAGTTAGTTTGCAATACATTGACACTGCAGTAACAGAGCCACTATTTATCCTGCGGATGCGCACAGCCGTGTTTTCTATAGGCCCGCTGTCATTGATTATTCTTTTGCAAGAAAGGGTATCCCTAACAAGAACAGGCGTTTCTTCCCCTTGTCCAGATTGTCGATTCTGTCTAAATGTCATATATCCTGCAATATCAAAGTTATGACGAGGACTTAGTTTATGCTCGGCGACGAACAAAACGTCAAGTCTGTGTCTGTCCAAGAACAGTCTTAAGTAGTGTCTTTTATGTCTGGAGACAACTGAATTTACGTTAATAAAGATTATTTTGATTGTCCTAGCCATTGTGCTGTAACATCATTAGCATCTCAAGCAAGGCCCGAGATTTATCCTCATCATCCTTAATTGCACTGTATTCACCTGCAAATCCTCCAATTTTGCTAATGCAATTCAACAAGCCCCCGCCAAAGAAGCGTCGTCGGTCGTCACAAAATGGGACATTGCGCCCTTTAGGGATGGTTCAGCGCTGTTCAAGGCCGTTCCAAAAGTATTAGATGTGGGGTTATTTAATACCCCTCATTGGAAGATTGGATGCCGCAGCAGATGCATACGGCACTCCAGGATTAAGGCCGCTACTAACCGGCCGGCGAAGTCTCTCAGGCTCCACTCGAGATGCATTTTTTTGCCTCAATTTTTCTTATCAGTTTAATCCTATGTGGAATTGTTTTGAACTAGCTGCGTGCCCTTCAACTCCGCAGTTAACACACTTTATGGGAAGTCCAACTTTCCTAACAACCCTACATTCTCCTGGGCCATGGGATTCGCCGCACTTGACGCAACGGTACGGCATCTGGCAATTTGAAGAAGTATGCCCAAATCTCTGACAGTTGAAACATTGGGTTATACCACCCTTCCTTCTATTTTTTTCAACTATGTTTATCTTTATTGAAGACTATTTAAATAATTGGTCACATCTTCTACAGAATAAGTCCGTGATAGTCCCTCTATAAGGACCGCACACGGTCTCATGCCCTTTGGCGTATAGGTATAATAGTTTACCCCCTATTCCTTAAGTAAAACTTTTAGTTTTTCAAAGTCCGCAAGACCCCTATATTTGTGACATTTTTTCCCATGTGGCAAAGAGCCTTGTCAATAATATTAGTAATTACCTTAATATTTACATTGTAAGTGGTAATAACAGAAACATGCTTAATATTACTTACATTGTTGATTTAGGCTTTGTTGCTTTCTTATCTTCTTTAGTCATGTTTGATGCAGTGTTGGCAACATCGTCGTCCTTTGTTGAGTTGGAGCTTTCTATGTTGATCTCCATGGTGTCCATGCTAACTTCAGCGTTAGCAAGAACCAAATTCTCTGAATTTTTAGAAGTTGACAAAACTCGGACTTTTCTCTTCTTTTTGTTTTTGTTTCCTGACAAAACTCGGACTTTCTCTTCTTTTTGTTGTTGTTTCCTGATGGAAACAACAATCATCTTCGCTTGATTCTTGCTTCTTTTGTGTATCTTGTCGTTCCCCAACAATCTTCATAAGTCGCTCGTTCTCCTTCATAAGAACATCGACTCTCTGGTTAAGCTACTCAATAGATTTATCCTTGCGGCGTGATTCGTCATCGGACGAGGAGTCACCAGCCACCCTTGCTCGCTTGTATGTGCACAGGTTGTCGTCAGCCATCAAACAAACAAACTTTAATTTTCTTTTGTTTTTTTACTTTTGTTTTTTTTTCCGCACCACTTGTTGATCTGTTCACTGTCAACACTTCAATATCAATCTGGATTTAAATATATTCTATCTCCTGAGTAATCTATTATATGAGATGTGTCTAGTAGGAAAGAATGTGATGCCAGGTGTTTATTTATGTGTGTGTTTCTTTATATTTGTGTTTTATACGCAACATTTTATTGTTTTTTTTTTTGTTAATTTTTTAGGTTTATAATGCTCACTTGTGTTGTTCTTCATGAAGGATGATTAAATATAATTTATGAGTATTGCTGTTTTCCGTAGGTTTTTTAATGTTTTTGTTTTATATAGTTATGAGGTGTGGAACTTTTTCGGCGAAACTGCCTTTTTTAATATTGGTTTTTTGTTTAAAGCCTAGTACTCTGTTGGATTTTGTGAAAAATATTGCACAACATTTATTATTCCACAAGGAAAGTTTGAAATTTAAAATGTGGTGTCTATCTCGCGATTTGGAAGAATTTTACGATTTTATTGCTTAAATATACCACATGGTTTTATAAAATTTTCCATAAAAAATTCCACATGCATTAAAAACCATTTGCTTTATATCACAGCTTTGTTAAAATCTTGCCAGAAACATTTCAATATTTTTCCACAGTAAAAACAGAGTACTACTCTGCAACATTTTTTCAAGACTTTTTTAAAAAACATTTTTTACTTGCATACATATGTATGTAATTTAAAAGCATTCCGCATGAAAAAATGAACAGAATACTGGGCTTAACATAAACTTTGGCCACAGAAAGATTGTGTTGTCTCGGCTACAACACAACTTATAGCCCATTCAGGCTGCCACGAAATTAAATAATTTCGAGCTAAAATTACGAACGAAATCTCATGTGTTCATACTGGGCTTTTTGACATTTGAGTTAATTTCGGAAACAGCTGATCACGCTTAGTTGAATTTGTATAATTTAATTATTTTGCAAAAAGCTTTCGCACAACACTTTCGCATTGATTTTTCCACAGTAAAAACAGAGTACTACTCTGCAACATTTTTTCAAGACTTTTTTAAAAAACATTTTTTACTTGCATACATATGTATGTAATTTAAAAGCATTCCGCATGAAAAAATGAACAGAATACTGGGCTTAACATAAACTTTGGCCACAGAAAGATTGTGTTGTCTCGGCTACAACACAACTTATAGCCCATTCAGGCTGCCACGAAATTAAATAATTTCGAGCTAAAATTACGAACGAAATCTCATGTGTTCATACTGGGCTTTTTGACATTTGAGTTAATTTCGGAAACAGCTGATCACGCTTAGTTGAATTTGTATAATTTAATTATTTTGCAAAAAGCTTTCGCACAACACTTTCGCATTGATTTAAAATATACACGAATATTAAAAACAACACTACAACAAAATTAATGTACAATTATGTATATTTCCATTATTTCATTTGGCTTTTAAATTTTTTTCAAACAAAACGGACTTTCTAGGTTGTAAATATGGTCATGGTTGCAAAAAAAGTAGCTTTTTCTACAAAACCAGCGTTGTTTATAGTAATTTCAAGTTAATTTCGATGAAATTAAGTAGAATGAGTTAATTTGGGCAATGGTAAAATGTATGCGAAATTACGTAATTTCAATTTGATTTCGGCCGAAATCACAAAATGACTTAATTTCGTGGCAGCCTGAACGGGCTATTAATTTTGTTTTTCGATTATGATTTACAACATCTAAATGTTGTGTGTCACACAGTTTCGGTATATGTTAGTACTTGTTTTCCATTAAAAAGCATCTCTGTGTAGTACAAACTGTTGAGTTGAAAATAAAAAATTTTATTTCGTTTGAAAATTAAATATTTATATTAATAATTATAACATTTGTAATTAATAATTCTAATAATCATGGTCGCGAAGGTTAATATTAAATAGTTGTTAGTTATGATGAGGCCAGCAAAACCATACATTTCGGGTATCCGGAAAATAATTCGCGACGATTCCAAATCATTGGAACTAGTAAGTAATAAACTTTATTGAGACTTTTTTTCTTTTCTTTTGATAATCGAGAGGTTTACATAAACCATATGAAATATAACAGATGTTTCTTAGAACTATAGTCGTCTTGTTCCAATACAGTATAAATGAATAAGCTACATGCTAAAAAATGAACATGACCTTTTCAATTCGTAAAATGAAATATATATAGATGTTTTATTTTAATATAGTTTATTTGACCTTTTTAATAATTTGTATTTAATTGTTTTTATTCAAGCTTTAGGTCGTTAATTTTTATTCTCGATATTTCGCTACTCCTTTGTGTAGCATCATCAGGAAAAATTAAAAAATTAACGTTATGAACAATTAAAAAAGTATTGAAAAAATTTTCTTCAAAGTAACATATTTCAAAAAAAAAAAAAAAAAAAAAATTTTGTCATAAACTTATTAAAAAATTTTTAAACAAGTACAAACAATAATTAAATTATTTCTTATTTACTAAATGTCTGTAAATTTGAGCTACATTATCTGTGTCTGCCTTAAAATTAATTCTCTGTGTGTTTGGTGTATTAATAATTTGTAACATTTCTAATATGTAACGACGTTTATAATTGTTTTCTGAATTTAGTACTGAAACATTATCAAAATTGGGATAGTGATTTAATTCAGCACAATGAGAAGATAATGCTGTTTTTTTGCGAATTAATATTCCTATATTTTTGGTCTGATTTATGTCCAGCAATTCTAGTTTTTAGTTTATTTTTCGTTGTGCCTACATATACTTTATTACAATTTTCATTTTCATTTCCGCTACAAGGTATTTTATATACTACATTTGACAAATCTAGTTTTTGGATGCTATCTTTAGTTTTACTGAATAATCTGTTTAATGTGTTATGCGTTTTAAATGCCATTCTATATTTAGTATTATCAAAGATTTTTGATTTTTCTAAACGTTCGGATATTACAGGTACATAAATTAAAGACTTATAAATTTTTGGTTCTATAATATCTCTTGTATTTTGATTAATTCTTCTTCTATATTGACTTATTAATCTATTTGTTAGCTTTATAGGAAAATTATTATCATTTAATATATTTCTAATTTTATTCATATTATTTTTGTGGAATTCTTTATTGCTTATCGTTAGAACTCTATCTATCAAATTTTTAGCTGTGTTAACTATGATATGTTTACTATGTTTTGAGAAATAATTAATTATTCTTCCAGAAGACGTTGGTTTTTGATACCAATCTATTAATAAGTCATTACCACTCCTAATGAGTAAAGTATCTAAATATGGAAGTTTCGAATCAGTCTCTATCTCAACTGTAAATTTAATGTTAGGATTAAACTCATTAAATGTCGTTAGTAAACTGTCAATGGCTCTATCGGATATTATACAGAACAAATCATCTACATATTTTGTCAGTATTATCGGTTTAACAATTAATTTTTCAATACTTATGTCTAGTAATTTCTCCATAACAATATCTGCTACAATAGGAGAAGCTGGAGATCCCATCGGTAGTCCTTTTTGTTGTTTATAAATTTTACTATTATATTGAAAATATCTGCTATCTTCAATACAAAATGTTAAGATACGTAAAAACAAACTCTTTTCTATACTTGTGTGTCTTTCTATAATATTCCATTTTTCTTCTATCGTACTAATTGCTAAGTCAACAGGTATACTTGGAAATAATGACACTACATCTAATGAAATCAATTTCTCATCATCTTTTATTTTTTGATTTTTTATTTTATCTTTAAAATCTAAAGAGTTCTTTATATTATATTTTGAATGTTCCGTAATCTTTTTTAAAAAATATTAGTAATATATTTGCATAATTCATAAGAAGGAGTATTTACACAAGAACAAATTGGTCTTAAAGGAAATCCGTCTTTATGAATTTTGGGTAGTCCATATAACCTAGGTGCATTAGAAATATTTGTTTTTAATTTAATTCTGTCTAAAGTTATAATAATTTTTAATCTAAAGAGTTCTTCAACAAAATCGTTATTTATTTTTTGTAACTTATTCGTGGGGTCTTTATTTAATAGTTGATAATTTGTGGTATCCTCCTAAAATATTATCAATACGTATGTTATAATCCTGTTTATATATAGCTACTGAAGCGTTGCCTTTATCTGCTTTTAATATAAGTATATCTTTATTCCTTTTTAAAAATTGTTCAGCTTCTTTTACTTTATCTAAAACATATTTATCTTTATTTGTTAATCTAATTTTATTCAAATGGTTATCAACTATTGTAGTTAATTTTTGTTCTTGC
>OX451216.1:173343-240497 GCA_949628195.1 Phasia obesa
TATCAATACGTATGTTATAATCCTGTTTATATATAGCTACTGAAGCGTTGCCTTTATCTGCTTTTAATATAAGTATATCTTTATTCCTTTTTAAAAATTGTTCAGCTTCTTTTACTTTATCTAAAACATATTTATCTTTATTTGTTAATCTAATTTTATTCAAATGGTTATCAACTATTGTAGTTAATTTTGTTCTTGCTATTTCCTGTTCTTCTTTAGTTTGTAAAGTCTGTATAAAGTCTTCACCATCTGCTATCAGATGTACAGTGGGTTCTTTCACTAGGTCAAAAGCACTCATTATCCGTTAAAAAGAAAGTTTCCCAACTTTAAAGATGATAGCAGATGGTGAAGACTTTATACAGACTTTACAAACTAAAGAAGAGCAAGAAATAGCAAGAACAAAATTAACTACAATAGTTGATAACCATTTGAATAAAATTAGATTAACAAATAAAGATAAATATGTTTTAGATAAAGTAAAAGAAGCTGAACAATTTTTAAAAGGAATAAAGATACTCACTTATATTAAAGCAGATAAAGGCAACGCTTCAGTAGCTATATATAAACAGGATTATAACATACGTATTGATAATATTTTAGGAGATACCACAAATTATCAACTATTAAATAAAGACCCCACGAATAAGTTACAAAAAATAAATAACGATTTTGTTGAAGAACTCTTTAGATTAAAAATTATTATAACTTTAGACAGAATTAAATTAAAAACAAATATTTCTAATGCACCTAGGTTATATGGACTACCCAAAATTCATAAAGACGGATTTCCTTTAAGACCAATTTGTTCTTGTGTAAATACTCCTTCTTATGAATTATGCAAATATATTACTAATATTTTTTAAAAAAGATTACGGAACATTCAAAATATAATATAAAGAACTCTTTAGATTTTAAAGATAAAATAAAAAATCAAAAAATAAAAGATGATGAGAAATTGATTTCATTAGATGTAGTGTCATTATTTCCAAGTATACCTGTTGACTTAGCAATTAGTACGATAGAAGAAAAATGGAATATTATAGAAAGACACACAAGTATAGAAAAGAGTTTGTTTTTACGTATCTTAACATTTTGTATTGAAGATAGCAGATATTTTCAATATAATAGTAAAATTTATAAACAACAAAAAGGACTACCGATGGGATCTCCAGCTTCTCCTATTGTAGCAGATATTGTTATGGAGAAATTACTAGACATAAGTATTGAAAAATTAATTGTTAAACCGATAATACTGACAAAATATGTAGATGATTTGTTCTGTATAATATCCGATAGAGCCATTGACAGTTTACTAACGACATTTAATGAGTTTAATCCTAACATTAAATTTACAGTTGAGATAGAGACTGATTCGAAACTTCCATATTTAGATACTTTACTCATTAGGAGTGGTAATGACTTATTAATAGATTGGTATCAAAAACCAACGTCTTCTGGAAGAATAATTAATTATTTCTCAAAACATAGTAAACATATCATAGTTAACACAGCTAAAAATTTGATAGATAGAGTTCTAACGATAAGCAATAAAGAATTCCACAAAAATAATATGAATAAAATTAGAAATATATTAAATGATAATAATTTTCCTATAAAGCTAACAAATAGATTAATAAGTCAATATAGAAGAAGAATTAATCAAAATACAAGAGATATTATAGAACCAAAAATGTATAAGTCTTTAATTTATGTACCTGTAATATCCGAACGTTTAGAAAAATCAAAAAAATCTTTGATAATACTAAATATAGAATGGCATTTAAAACGCATAACACATTAAACAGATTATTCAGTAAAACTAAAGATAGCATCCAAAAACTAGATTTGTCAAATGTAGTATATAAAATACCTTGTAGCGGAAATGAAAAATGAAAATTGTAAAAGTATATGTAGGCACAACGAAAAATAAACTAAAAACTAGAATTGCTGGACATAAATCAGACCAAAAATATAGGAATATTAATTCGCAAAAAACAGCATTATCTTCTCATTGTGCTGAATTAAATCACTATCCCAATTTTGATAATGTTTCAGTACTAAATTCAGAAAACAATTATAAACGTCGTTACATATTAGAAATGTTACAAATTATTAATACACCAAACACACAGAGAATTAATTTTAAGGCAGACACAGATAATGTTGCTCAAATTTACAGACATTTAGTAAATAAGAAATAATTTAATTATTGTTTGTACTTGTTTAAAATTTTTTTAATAAGTTTATGACAAAATTTTTTTTTTTTGAAATATGTTACTTTGAAGAAAATTTTTTCAATACTTTTTTAATTGTTCATAACGTTAATTTTTTAATTTTTCCTGATGATGCTACACAAAGGAGTAGCGAAATATCGAGAATAAAAATAATTAACGACCTAAAGCTTGAATAAAAACAATTAAATACAAAATATATATAGATGTGCTATATATTAATGCTTGCTCGCAGCATTTACAATCGTATACAGAGCATAGGTCTGTAGTAATGGGTGATTTTTTTGAGGTTAGGATTTTCATGCATTAGTATTTGACAGATCACGTGAGATTTCAGACATGGTGCCAAAGAGAAAGATGCTCAGTATGCTTTGACATTTCATCATGAATAGACTTACTAACGAGCAACGCTTGCAAATCATTGAATTTTATTACCAAAATCAGTGTTCGGTTCGAAATGTTCAAATGTGACAAATTTTGTTCAGCGATGAGGCTCATTTCTGGTTGAATGGCTACGTAAATAAGCAAAATTGCCGCATTTGGAGTGAAGAGCAACCAGAAGCCGTTCAAGAACTGCCCATGCATCCCGAAAAATGCACTGTTTGGTGTGGTTTGTACGCTGGTGGAATCATTGGACCGTATTTTTTCAAAGATGCTGTTGGACGCAACGTTACGGTGAATGGCGATCGCTATCGTTCGATGCTAACAAACTTTTTGTTGCCAAAAATGGAACAACTGAACTTGGTTGACATGTGGTTTCAACAAGATGGCGCTACATGCCACACAGCTCGCGATTCTTCGGAAATCTTCGGAGAACAATTCATCTCAAGAAATGGGCCGGTAAGTTGGCCACCAAGATCATGCGATTTGACGCCTTTAGACTATTTTTTGTGGGGCTACGTCAAGTCTAAAGTCTACAGAAATAAGCCAGCAACTATTCCAGCTTTGGAAGACGACATTTCCGAAGAAATTCGGGCTATTCCGGCCGAAATGCTCGAAAAAGTTGCCCAAAATTGGACTTTCCGAATGGACCACCTAAGACGCAGCCGCGGTCAACATTTAAATGAAATTATCTTCAAAAAGTAAATGTCATGGACCAATCTAACGTTTCAAATAAAGAACCGATGAGATTTTGCAAATTTTATGCGTTTTTTTTTTAAAAAAAGTTCTCAAGCTCTTAAAAAATCACTCGTTATTAATGACACAAATCAAAACAAAAACAACTTAAGAAATAGATAACAAACGAACATGTTAATGAGGAAAATTAACAAATAACAAGTTTTTGAGTAACGAATACATATTAATATGCTGGTTGATAGCAGTTAAGCAGATTTAAATGTATCTTTAAGATTAATAAAAGAATTATTTTTTATAATGAATTTGCTTAGGAACTAAATAACAACAACCTTACAAAAATTAAGGAAAGTAGTTATTTTTTTTTTCTTCAGGGTAATAACTTAGAATTATAATTTAAATTGGAACTATTAAACACTGAGTAATTTTTTTAAATGAACAAGTCTTCAGTGTTGCCGTTGGAAATTTGTTTTTTTGACCAAAAATGGACCAAAACCGTTTGCATCGGACTAAATTTTAAAACTCATTTAATATATGTATATATATACCAATTAATGTTTTTTAAAAACATTTTATTAAGTAAAATAAAGGTTTGAAACATAATTTATTTGATTTAAATGATTCAGGTATGAAAAAAAAATATATATAATGAAATTTATAAATAACTACAATTTAAATTTCGAGAACTAAAATATTCTTATTCAGTCTTTTTGTGTATGTATTTTACATTTACTGGTAAAAAAGAATAACTTTTTTATATACATTAATATCAAAAAATTTTTCAATCAGTATGAGATCATTTGTAGGACAAAGAATGTTAATTATAAAAAATTATTTAGGTAAAATTAAATTATTTGATATTTTATTAGGTATGTCTCTTTTTGCTGACCACACATAGTGTGGATTATTTATTTTAATAATTTCTTTGCAAGACATAATACTGTTGATAGTATTTACTTCCAGTTTATTTCTTAATTTGGTTTACGTTTACCTGCGGCGGAGCTATGTGGCAGAGGTAACAAATTAAATATAAAATTAGAAATATTTCCAAAACATTTTTCGTTTAATAGCCCGTTCAGGCTGCCACGAAATTAAGTCATTTTGTGATTTCGGCCGAAATCAAGTTGAAATTACGTAATTTCGCATACATTTTACCATTGCCCAAATAAACTCATTCTACTTAATTTCGTCGAAATTAACTTGAAATTACGATAGACAACGCTGGTTTTGTAGAAAAAGCTACTTTCTTTGCAACCATGACCATATTTACAACCTAGAAAGTCAGTTTTGTGTGAAAAAAATTTAAAAGCCAAATGAAATAATGGAAATGTACATAATTGTACATTAATTTTGTTGTAGTGTTGTTTTTAATATTCGTGTATATTTTAAATCAATGCGAAAGTGTTGTGCGAAAGCTTTTTGCAAAAGAATTAAATTATACAAATTCAACTAAGCGTGATCAGCTGTTTGCGAAATTAACTCAAATTAAATTCTGCTACTATTAAATCAGTAGTGCAATTCACTAACTTTTAACGATCTAACACTTGTTAAAAATATCAATATGTTTTTTTGCTTGCACTAACGCATTTAAGATTCACTAACCTGTGGTTAACAAATGAAAAATACAAACCAAAATGAATGGCAATGCTGCTAAACAAAATGGCAAAATAGCGAAAAGAACAAAGAGAAATGAAAAATAATAAACAAAACTTTCCACACAAGTGCTTTATATTTTGTTTTTTTTTTAATTTTATTTCTAAAAAATTGTTTAAATTAATTTTTATAAAATAGGTAAAATACATATGCATGTGTTTTAATTATAAATATTAATTATTTAGAATATTTTACATTTAATGGGCGACTTTATCTTTTGATATTTTGATAAAGTAAACGACGCAAAAATAGTTGTAGTTAAATTAACAATACTCGACTTGCTAAGAAAAACAGCTGATTTATAACAACATCAAATGTTATTAAAAAGCATTTGCGAATAGCAAAGTCTTTCGTTTTGTTGTTAAATTTTTTTAACGAGTCTCGAATCGTTAAAATTGAATAGTGAATTGCACTACAGGATCACATTCAATTAGTTTAGGAAACTTTTAAAACGTCGTTAATAATATGTGTTAAATATTTGAGAAAGTATATCGGTGGGTAAAAACTATTGGTCCGACCATCGGACCAATTTGAATATTTAAAAAATTTTCGAACCAAATTTGGACCAATTGGACCAAAACGGCAATAAACATATGTATGTACATACATACAATATACATACATAATATATACATATGTACATATATACATTTCTATAAAATTTTTCGTATAAACAATGACTTTTTGTTTTTGCTGCTAAAAAATTACTTAAAACCATCAACCCGATGTTCTGCCATTCCGCCGATTCTAAAACTCTGAAAGGACTAAGATTTTTTTTCCGATAGAAGCTTTCAAAGAATTAGCGGCAATGATTTTAACATTGGGGTTTCGCAACTAGCTGTTTGCTGCATTTTGTTAATTCCAAATTTCAGCTTTCCCCGATACATTGTAATTTTTCAACTTGTCGACAACAGCTAAAAGCCATGATTCACTATCATACTCAGTCGTACGATATGTCAAAAAATGCATGTGTACTCAAAAAGTATGATAGTGTGGCTTAGAAATGTATGTGTGTGACAAACTTTTTGACAAGTCGTATGATTTGATAATCTTTTGAAAAAATTCATAAAATATCGTTTTTCCATGCGATCAGAGTTGCAAAATCTTGTTTTGTATGATAGTGTGGCATCTACAACGCCATTTTTAAACGATTTTTAAAGTAGGACAGAATTCTGTCAGATTTTTGGTTGATTAAATCGTACGATTGTGTAGGATAGTGAAGCCTGGCCTTAATAAAGGGCAGTTTAGACAGTAAGACTTTACGTACGTAAAATCTAAGAGAAAATAAAATGAAAATCAATCCGTATGAAAAAATAGAGATTAAAAATCGTATGATTTTTTTCTTACGTTTACACCATTGGTGTTGAATAAAATGAAGTAAAATTGAAACAGCTGTTGTTAAAACAATAAAAAAAAGTGAAAACAAATAAATAGTGCGCGTACTTGTGAAAAATATACCAAATTTAAAAAAGTGACAAGGAAAAGGTTCTTGGTGTTATATTAGCCATTGTCATAATTAAAACACTGGAAACCAACAACTAAAAAAAATTAACAAATGTTCACGTTCTTTTGCCAAAAGTTGTTTATTGTTTACAAACTTATTTGTGATGCCAACTGGATCTATTTTTCACTATATTTAGCGGTTTTCTGCTATATTGACGAGTTTCGCCTTTGAAAAGTTAGCATTAATAAGAAAAAGTCAACCCTGATCTAATGAAGTAGAATAGTTTTTGAAAAATTTCAAAACATAAAGAGAGCCGTAAGACTGTCAAATTTTCATCCGTATTTTCTCTTAATGTCGGACAGTTTCATTACATATTGTGTTTATACGATACTACTTGTACTATTCTACACAAAAATTTGACATGTCGTATTACTTGTAGTATAATGTAAACCGCCCTTAAGCAGTTGTAAGATTTTGATGTGTGTAACAACACATAGAAACACATGTTGTAAACGAAAATCGCTGTAAATTTTCATAGACAACTAAAATTGTGACACATGTGATAAGTGTTGTAAATAGTAATCGCAATTTCAAATATACAACACTAAAATAATTAATGTTGTGAACGATAATCGGGGCCTTTGTCTTTTTGCTACGGAATAAACTTAATAAGGTATATAAGATTCGGCATGACCGGATATAGCATTCTTACTTGTTAATTTTTTTGTCGACATCTAAAATTTTACTACCTTTTTAAGACTCTCTTAATAACAAAAACAAAATTAAAGTTTAATGCAACAGTATTTATAAGGTACTTTTCCAAAAAATTTGATTTGATAATAAAATTTTTTGCAAGTAGCATTTGATTTCTCATTAAACTATTAGCAGATGAATTATATAACTTTCTAATAAAGAATAGTAAAGAGTGGGCAAGAATATTTTAAAAATAGCGGAAAGAGTCAAAATCGCTGTATTTCATTCGCAAGAATAGTCATATTGGGCCATTGCGCGGGAAATTGGTCGAAGTCACTAGACACTGTACGGATAGTAAACAAATATTGAAAAGTTTGAAAAGAATTACAAAGGAAGGATTCCATCCACATTAACTCCAACCGGGAAGAGAAATCAGATCTCTTTTAACGCGTAGCCATTGCAAACTATGAATACCTGCAATTAAGAAAACTTAATAAAAATTACCGCTGAAAAATGCACGCAATTATAATAGATTACAATTTTCTACAAAGCATATTATATGGGACATTCAAGTAATACCACTGATTTAGAAAACAATCCTTTAACAATAATGGGAAAGAATGAATAATAAAAGTTGCCCTGTAATAACCAACGGAGAAAATAGCAAACAGTTTAAACAGGTGATACAATTTCAGTTAATAAAGCTGTTGAAAATCCAAATAAATTGTTTACTCTATTTAAAAGTTCAGCTTTCAATGCAGCAACAATTTACTTTTAGCAACATCATGAATTCTTAAGATTAAAAGGTTCGTCAATCTCTCTTATACATATACCTGAAATGTGCTGGTTTCTTCCTTGCCGGCAGACAGTATTAATTCCACAGAACCACGTTTTAAAACACCCTGATTAATCTCTTGAGTGCTGAGCAGACTTTCATTGAAAGCTGGCACCGACGACAAGTCTCTAGACAGGACAGTGGTAAGACCTAAAATAAACAGAAGATATCATTATACTGAAATATGCTTTAAATATAGAATAATATTCGAGTTTACTGAAAAAATAAATTCTTTTTTTTCAAACGTCACATTTTGGCGTTTTTAGACTTTTTTATCATAACACAATTTGTAGTAAATGACAGTTCTTCCGAGTAATAGCCGAATTTTTATAATTACACTTAAAGAGTAAACCAAATTATTTTATTTTCTTATGAATGTAATTGAACAAAAATAAAATATAAACGATAAAGTTATTATAATGGCACTTCACTTCTTAAGCAACATCACGAAAGAAAATTAAAGAATTATATTCAATTCCTGAATAAACAAAACCTTGTTTTCCTTTTATATACAGGGGGTTACTGATGAAAGCTACTACAAAAAAAAAACGTAATAACTTTTTTTAATAGTGCGCCGCTTATACGATTTAGAATCCGTAGTTTCCGTCCAAAGAGAATGTAGGCGCACATTTGGCGGTACTCCTCCTATCAGACGGACTATAATTAAGCCCGTGAATAATTTTGCCGAGCGTGGCACAATCGCAGGCGTTATCATAAAGATCCCTAGTTTGGACGCAGGAAACTATCGCTGCTGTAGCTGCTGCCATACAAATCAATCCTAGAGTTTCAACAAGGAACTTATCTGCTCAAATGGGAGTCAGCAGACAGTCACTGCAGACAATTTTGCGTCAAGATTTAAACTTATTTCCCCATTCGCTTGGAATTTTGCAAGAAGATCATTCAAATGGCGGCAGAGGATGAACAAATCTACAACAGCATTTTTATATCTAAGGTTTCCTGACCTTACTGCACCTGATTTTTTTGGGGGGCTATTGCAAACAGGAAGTTTACAAAAGAAAAGATTTAAAGCAATCCATTCGAACGATGTTTGAGCCAATTCCTGGCAATCCTCCAGGCAGTAATGAGTAAGTTTTTGATAAGATGTCGCGCATGTGTCACCGAGGGTGGAGGCCATTGAATTAATTGAAGTTTTGAAAATAATTGAATATCAATTCATGAATTATTTTAATAAAAATGTATTATTTTTTAAATAAATTAATAAAAAATAAATTACATAAGACTTACAAAAAGTTATTTGAGTTTCTTAATGTGGCAAAATTCATCAGCCTCCCTGTATATAATATTATTGCAACAGTTAAACAAATGGCATAAAAATCAAAGCCTATGTGTGACTTTTTGGGATTTTGACACTTAGTTACTACTTGGAGTTTATTTGCCTATCGTGGAAGGTTGTTCATGCCTGGGTAATTATATGAAATTCTAAAATTATTGTAGAGTTCTGTAAATAGTGTTTAAAATATCCCGCTTTGAATAATATAAGGTGCTGTCAAGTTTGCAATACTTTTAAATTGGTAATATTGCGTAGTTTCAATACTTTTTAACTAATCAAATGAATCCTTTTCGATTTCTTCTAAAATATTTAGTGGGACTCCTTCCTTTTTAACAAAAAGGTGTATTCCGAGAACCAAATTGAAAAATTAAACTTATAGGTTAAGAACCAGGGGCAGAAAAGATTTTTGTTGTCTATTGTATTTAACCCTTAAATGTAATTAGTTTTCTTTTGACTTAAAATAATATATGTTTTTAAGTGTAATAGATTCTTTAAAGCACTGTAAAAATAGTTAACAAAAAGTTTTGAGTTACAGCGTCCTAGGTTTGCACTTTTAGTGCACGTCTTAAAACAATCAGTGTTACCAATTGTTTCCAAATCTGCTTCACCATTTGTGCAACAAATCAAAAACAGTTTCCCATTTTAGTAGCACAATTTTTTTTATCTAAAATTCATAAAAATTTGGTCGAATTTTGTTTAAGCTATCATGATTAGGATGGTCCTGAGGTATCTGAATAGTTTCATTGAAATGAAAGTTTGGAAACATTTTAAAAGAAAAATAATTTGGAATGCTTAGAAACTCATTGAGATCATTGCTAGCGATAACAATTGGAGGGAAAGAGGTTTTTGAGTAGATCATAAATAAAGTTATTTTCAACTGAGCAAAGAAGCGTGTTGCTATTTGCTGGATGATATAAAAGACCACTTAAAAAAATCTGTGCGTGGGGCAGCTATATCACCGGTGTTGAAATTAGGTGCTGTACTTAGATTTTTGTATGGGAGTTACCAAAAATGCAGTGACAAAGATTTCAATATATGTAGGACTAGCTCAATCTACAACGAAGAAAAAATTTGCTGGAACCAAAATGCGGCTTGCCTCGTCCAGTAACGGGATGCCTTTCCATTTTTTTTTTTTGTTATAACTTTGTGTTTTTCTATAAATTTGTTTGAAATCCGTAATTAATAAGAAACTTGAAGACAAATTAAAAAACTTTACTGTCCATTTTAATATACTTGAAACAATTGCTACAGATGAGTTGTAATTTTTTGATATTTTTGTTGACTAACGGTGATACCACAACAAAGTTATAACAATGTAAGTTCAACTTAAACATTTTTGACAGGTTGACTTGTAAACCGTAATAGGGGCCTAAGTATTAATCATTCCTCAAAAGCTGTACATTACGTAACGGATTTAGGAAGTATGGCTTTAGAGAACAAGGTATAAAAACTGCAAAAATTCTGTTACTTTATTTGCAGAGGACTGGTAACTACTTTGCGAGATTTCAGGTCAAATATTCCTTACAGTCTGTACAAATTAAAAAAGTCTCAAGCTGAGAAAGAGTAAAAAATCTATACAATTGGAAAAAGACAAAATCTTGTAGAAAATTGGGCAAATAAAAAAGCACCATCAAAATCGAATACGTAACTGGTGGCATTTTGTCATCTTTATTCAGTGAAGACCGTGACCAATCGATTCTCTTGGATCGATGGCTCAACACTTATCTTGACTTATGAAATTATTTTTTAAAATGTAAATGTCACAGATTGTTTATTTTCGGGTTATAATAAATTTTAAGACATTGTTATACCTATCTCTGGGTACTTGCTCAAGATGTTGCAATATAGGTTTTCTATAAAATAAAAAGCATTTTATTGTTGCTTTGTAGTTGGAAATGTCAAAAAACATAAGAGAAAATTAAGAAGGTATATTTGTTTTAATGCTTTCTCACTTCTGCACTATAAAATTTCTAAACATATAAAATTTTTGACATGTTGAACTCTAAATCAGCTGGGCGGACGATACTACCTAGTAACATAAATATACCTTGGTTGGGATATTGAATTTGGCGAAATTGGTGAAAAATAATCAGGCAATCCAAACTTTAGTTAAAATTTAAGTTGTCACTCAATATCATAATTTGTATTTGCTCACCCGACTTTAAATATGTATGTAAATTAACAAACAAAACACCAACCTAATACTAACTCTTCAGTACTATCTAAAACGCAGCTGGATAGTGATGACCTCACATCGAAAGCGCTCGCCAACCGTACCAAACAAACAGCCAGTGACGACGGTCTTCGCGAAAAGGTATGACAACAGTGAAACACCAACAAATTTTGTTTTTATACTTTATATTTGTAATACATATACATATGCCTGCACATATTTAAAAGTCATTTTTGCTGCAATCAATAGACCATAGATTGCCCATTTCCAAAAGAACTATCTCCAGTACCAACATGAATGTGAGGTAAATACGAATGCAGTTTACGCTGGTACTCCTTAAATAGTTCAGGGCAGTCTCGAAAGGGCTGATCGTCAGAAGTTAATTGAATCGGTTTTGCAGTTGGACCAGCTATCGGAAGTGGCAAAGAACCAGTTGCTGCTGGTGACGTCAATGGATAATTGTCCAAGGGTATATAGTTGGAAGGATACAATGAATACTTGTACGGACCTCCATTTGAACAGGGAACATTTGTTGTAACCATACTAGCAGGATACACACTTTGAGTTGTTGAGAGTGAGCGCAGCAATGATGGTGTTATAATATTATAAACTGTTGAAACTGTCGATAAAGAAGGATTAGTGGTTGGATAGCTAATACTTGGATTATATGATTCACTAAGGGAAACATTTTGGTTATATGGTGGCGATATAATAGCGGTTTCTTTTTCCGCCTTGTTGGGCACAGAGTTGAAATTATAATCTGATGTAGTTTTATCAAGATTTGAGCTGTATATCTGTTGTTTGGTTTCATCATCTGATATCAACTCATAACTTGTAAGGTGTGGCTTCTCATCTGGTTTAGATTCTTCGCCATATTTTGTCTCCTCCTGCTTGAATTGATGATTATCTTGATATTGAGGTGACACATATATAATCGGTTGATATATAATTTGTGGTACTTTTGGACCTTGATAACCTTTAGGAGTTTTGTTGTTTGCGTAAATTGTCAAATCTGGTGTTTTATGGCTATTTTCAATAACCGGATATTTAGAAGCAGGTTCGTACATATCTTTAGTAACAGGACTATTTTCTACTTGGTAATTAGACTCTGTTGGTGGTAATTCTTTGGTATTTTTATGTACGGGTTCAGGAGCTGGATTCATATTGTTATCGTAGTTTGGGGAGCTATTAACACCATTATCCTTGTATGTGTTCATACTATAATTTGGTAAATTACTATTCCCATCAGCGCAATTTGTTACATAATGATCATAATTTACTCGTCCAAATAGTGGCCTTAAAGGACGCCACAGTGGCAACGGTCTTAATGGCTGAAATGGCGATAAAATCGAAGGCCCTTGATTACAATTATCTCTATTTCCTATATTATAGTTACAATTGTTGGAACAATCTACATTTTCGCCAAATATACCATGCTTTAATAAATTATTCCAAAATGAACGCTGCGTTCGTATTAGCTCATCTGTTGGACCTACGTTGCCACCACTATCAGCCGACAAGTAGTATTCCGCTCGCTTAGACTCTTCTTCAGTGCCACCGAAATGCAAGTATTCTGATGAATATATTTTTGAGATGTTACTCAAAAAAAAACACACAACCACACAAAAGGATTTAATGGATAACATTTAAAAATTTTTTTGTTCTGTTTTCTGCTTTGTTTTAACAATTTGCCAACCAATCTGTTTGAAATATTCTATGAAACTACCTGTGTAAATTTATTTCAAGCGTATTTCTGATTTATATTGGCCACTAAATAAAACTGCTGTTCAGCAATTTTGTTTAAGCTATTTAACAGAATTTTTAAGTAGGTTACGACGAAAATCTATACGATACAGCAATGCAGTTTAATCTGATTTCATATTTTTATATTTTTGCTTGTTTTTGTTTGTTTTTAGGGTTTTTATAGTTTTTGCTGAACAGTTTTTATTCACATTTTTTATTTTAATATTTATTTATATTGATATCAATATATTGAGGTATGCATGTAAACATTCAGTTGGTATTTATTTTTAACCGACTTCAAAACGAAGAGAAGGTTATCAATTTGCCTGTATGTTGCTTTTTATGCGGGCGCTAGTAGAACTCAGTCATTTCTAATTATTAGATTGGTCCCATTTTAAAAATTAAAAGGTGGCCCATACAACATCATGTATTTTTAAGTGTTTTTTGAACCGTAAAGGACACTAATTATAAATAAAAATTTTAAATTGGAAATTACATTACATCAACAATGGGGCAGTTAATGTAATTGTACAACAACTATACAATTTAAAATTGCAAATTAAAGGGTGCCTCAATAGGTGATATCATAAAATGTATGTACTGGCCTTATAATTTAAACCGATACATAAAGACGCTTGAATTTTAAACAAATTGTGTTTTGCTGTGTCAGCAATAATAAATATAAAAAATTAAAGGGTGCGCCCATAGCTTTTAAACCGTTATAAACAGAGACCTGGGAACTAAACAGAACGTGTATTGCTACAACCGCAATAACAGAAAGTATAAGAAATAAAAATAAAAGTTACAGTTACAGTATTCCCATAGTAGTGTTGTTATTCATTTAGGGGAGAACTTGGGGGCAGACATGGGGGATTCAATTACATTTCAATTACAATTGCAATTACAGGTAATTTGTAATTGAAAATTTCCAATTACTAATTACAAGTAATTGTAATTGAAATCAGGGACAAAATCAATTACAATTACTTGTAATTTGTAATTGAAAAATTTCAATTATAATTACTTGTAATTAGTAATTGCGAATTTTCAATTACTAATTACATGTAATTGAAAAAGTTCAATTACAAATTACAAGTAATTGTAATTAGGCAGTAATCATTACTTCCAATTGAACGAAATTCAATTATATTCCTAAAAATTTCAAGCTTATCTTGCGTTGCATGATCAACAGTATTATTTAAACGAGCAATACGAAAACTGCATCCATCCTGCACCTTCATAAAGGTAATTATCGCTTACAAAATTTTTAAAACTTTGCGGTCAAATATACATTTTTTCATTTAATATTCCGTAGACATTGACATTGTGAAAAAGAAAAAAAGTTTAAAATTTGCACTTCACATTTACTTGCATGGTCTAAATTCGTTTCTAAATTACCTCAAAAACTATCCTACAATACTAAAGGCTTTTTTACGGTCTGTAACGATTCTTCATGTCGAGGTATTATCTTGGGAACGGAGCTACCTATTAATTTCGGCTGTGCTCGTCGTTGGGGAGGGTGTATGTTGTTCCCAAAAAAAAAATATTGATTATGTTTTAGAAAGTGTTACAGAAAATGTTACCTTAGGTAGCAAAACAAAAGTGAATAATACAGGGGAAAAAAATAAAAGATGGTTGACGTTTGAAGTGCAGCTTAAGATGTAATGTGCTGCACTAGATCTATACCCACCCACCTTGCTGACAAATTTACATAGTCTGTTGTCAGCCCAAAATAAATAATAAATAAAAAAAAACCTACCCCATACACTTAACTTCACTTTTCGCAATATTAATTAATGATATTCAGGACCTCATGTTTAAAACGTTATAACAAATTAAGTTTATTAATAATACATAATAAGAAATAATAAAAGTTGAGAAAAATTAAACTACATTTAAATTATGTGTAAAAAAAAAAAATGTTACCCTAAGGATTATTTACAGGAAACAAAAAGAAGTAATTTAAAGGTTTAAAAAAAAAAATTTACCAACTGATTGATTTACAATAAAAAATTTACGAATGTCTTAGTCAAGAGGTGAATATTTGTATGAATAGTATTTACTTTTGAATATGAATATATTAATTTTCTTATTTGGGAAAAGTAAAATGTTAGATTATTTCCAACTAAAATTCAAATGACGATATTCATATTACGTTGAATAATAATTGTGTATATAGAGAAAAAAAAAAAAATTGTATAATAAAAAAAAAATTAAAGAAACAAAACTTACAGTTCAAAAAATGTCCATCGATGTCAACAGGCGCCGGAAGACAGTTCATAGGTGCATCATGCTATGCTTGAATTCACTAGTTGGATGTTAGAGTTAAATCTTTAATTAAGGTGTAAATTTAATAACGCGTGGATTGTGTTACTACTAATAAATTTAATTTCTGTGCATACCGTAATCCACACGATTAACAAAACAAAAAAAAAAAACGTTAATTTTAAAATGAGCTGGTATTTATATTAAGTCTGTATGTAGGGTGTATTTATGAGGAGGTGTTTTAGTATGTACATATCCAGTTTCTTATAACACAAAGGTAAATTTTTAGGTAACCATTTTGCTTTTACGGTAAACCTAATTTAATTTACGTTTGTTTAATTATCAAAAGATGAACTATTTAGTGATTACAAATATCCACCATAAAATAAATAAAATGAACACAGGAACCAGAAACCCGAAATAAGTTTTACCAAAACGTTGAAATAAATCAAGAAAATTAACAATTTCTTATCACAACGCTGTGACTTTAGCCTTTAACAATTAATAGGGTCACACACTACCGGGTCTATTACTTATAGGCTGGTTGAGATTGGCGTACACCTTCCAAAATTCTGGTATTCTATTTGTTGTGATGCAGATAAAAAAATACTGCCCAGAAAATCCGGTATATAGATTTGAATCCTGCAGTCCTTTTGTGAAAGAGTATTGCATACAAAGGAGACTATGATTATATATTGTTACGTTTTTACTTTACGTTGGGTTCTTTTTATTGCAAAATAAATACACACTGTTATTACTTTTACTGTAAGTCACTTTATTTACTTAACACCACTGTTCAAAAATACAGCAAACTGTTAAACACTCTTAATATTCGACAACTTAACTCTTTGACTTTTAAATTAATACTGCCATACTACTCGCCAGCACGATTCATTTATATAGGTGCTTTAAGAGCACCAGAATGTTCTATTCCAGACATATCTGGCAGGTTCGACTGTTATTGCTCTTGTTTTTGTTTGTGTGATTGGTTATTTCTTTATACCTGTGTTTGTGGCTATTTATTTCTTTATACCTGTGTGTGTGGCTGTTTATTTGTTTATGCTTGTATTTATGTATGTGGCTGTGTATTTAACAGAAGAGTGTTTATTCAATCTGTGTGTGTGTGTGTATGCGTAAATGCGAATTTTTGTATGAGGCGTTTCTTTCTTCCATCATTGTAAGAAAATAAGCCATTAATGTTGTTGTTGTAGTTCGAGAGTATTGTTGTTCAGAGCTTATAATGAATAAATTCTTCTTTCGTAACACTACCCCCTTCTCAAACCTGTTCGTCCCGAACAGACACAGATGTACCTTTTCCATAGTTGGCTAGCCGCTCCAAGTGCACAACTTTCATTTTTGATCTTGGGCTCTGGAATTTCTGTATTCTGTAAACTACGTCGTTTAGCCGCTTTATTACTTTATAAGGTCCATCCCAATGAGTTTGTAGTTTGGGTGATAATCCTTTCTTCCGTTGTGGGTTAAAAAGTAGAACCAGTTGTCCCTCGTTAAATCCCTCAGAGTTGGCAGCTCGATCATATCTGGCTTTCATTTTATCACTGGTTAATTTTATCCGACTCCGCACGAATTCGTGAATCTCCTGAAGGTCCCTTTGCGCCTGACTAGAGTTTTCGCCGTCTCCTTCTGCCGATGTTGGCTTAACACCAAACTCTAAATCTGCAGGCAAATTTAGCTCAGATCCAAAGACTATTTTCGCTGGTGTTCGTGAGGTGGAATCGTGAACAGCTGATCTATATGCCAATAAAAACTTGGGTATATGCTCATCCCAGTCCCTCTGATGTGCGCTGACCACTTTTCTCAGGTATTCTTCCAGGGTTCGATTGAATCGTTCGACCATACCATCAGATTGCGGATGTAACGGTGTCGTTCTTATTCCGTATACCTCGCACATCTCTTTAAATATAACGGATTCAAAATTTCGGCCTTGGTCGGAGTGCAGTTCTAAGGGAACACCATAGCGACACACCCAGTTGCTTATAAAAGCGTCTACAATCGTTCTGGCTTCTTGATTGGGAATGGCATATACTTCCGGCCATTTGCTAAAATAGTCCATGACCACTAAAACGTATCGGTTTCCAGCATTGCTAGCAGGGAAGGGACCTGCTACGTCCATCGCTATACGTTCAAAGGGAGCGCCTGAATTGTACTGCTGAAGCTGCCCCCGACTCCTTCGTACTGGACCCTTTGCTGCAATGCACTCCTGGCAATTGGCTATCCACTCGGCTACGGCTTGTTGACAGCCGACCCAATAGAACCGTTGTTTTATCTTTTCCAGCGTCTTTGTTACACCAAGGTGACCTCCGCTAGGACCATTGTGGAATTGTTTCATGACCTCTTTGATCTTGGAGGATGGCACGACGATTAAGTCTAGCACAGTTTTGCCGTCTGTGCTTTCCCAGGTGCGACATAAGCAGCCATCCTTCAGCCTTAGACTGTTCCACTGGGCCCAATATGCCTTCGCCAGTGGACTTTCTGGTGAGATCTCACTTCGCGTCGGTCTTCTGTCTTCCTCTTTAGCTGCTATAATTTTTGCCAATATGGGATCGTTTCTTTGTGCAGTCGGCCAGTCTTCACTAGATTCTATATGTGTAAGCCGAACATCAATAACGAATTCTTTTCTCTCCGCCTTTGTGCAATGCTTACACCCCAGATCACATGGCCGCCTAGAAAGGGCGTCTACGTTGTTATGCTTGCCTCCTTTTCTGTGCTCAATACTAAAGTCATAGCTCTGAAGACGCTCTATCCAGCGTGCAAGCTGTCCTTTAGGGCTCTTGAATTGCAGCAACCACCTGAGTGCGGCATGATCTGTCCTCAACGTAAAATGTTGGCCATACAAATACTTGTGGTAGTGTTTTATGCACTCCAATGCTGCTAGAAGCTCTCGTCGCGTTACGCAATAGTTTCTTTCAGGCTTCGAAAGTACTCTGCTGTAGTAGCCTATAACCTTTTCTGTCCCATCTACCACTTGCGACAGCACGCCTCCTATTCCATATCCGCTCGCATCAGTGTCTAGCATGAATTTTTGCCCAGCTACTGGATATGCCAGGATAGGTGCCACACACAACAATTCCTTGAGCTTCTGGAATGCTTCCTCGGCTGCTTCACTCCACTGGTAAGGTCGCGACTGTTTGGTTAGCTCATGTAGGCTCGCAGCAACACTAGCAAAATTTGGCACAAATCGTCTGTAGTATGTGCAGAGTTCCAAGAAACTTCGTAACTCGTGAAGATTTTGAGGACGAGGCCAGTCCTTTACTGCCCGTATTTTATCTTCATCGGTTGATATGCCCTCTGCTGTTACACGATGCCCCAAGTATTTGACTTCCTTCTGAAACAATGCACATTTCTTAACACTGAGCTTCAGTCCAGCCGCTGATATACGCCTGAAGACTTCTTCCATATTCCTTAGATGTTCATCGAAGGTCTTTCCCATGACAATTATGTCATCCAGATACACCAGGCATGACTTCCAATTGAGTCCCTTTAACACGCGTTCCATTATACGCTCGAAGGTGGCTGGAGCGTTGCAGAGACCAAATGGCATAACATTAAACTGCCATAAACCATCGAGAGCACTAAAAGCAGTTTTTTCTTTATCTTTGTCTGCTATCTCGACTTGCCAGTAACCGCTCTGTAAATCTAGCGTAGAAAACCACTTGGTTCCTGCTAGCGTGTCCAAGGTGTCATCGATTCTTGGTAGCGGATAACTGTCCTTTTTGGTAACATCGTTGAGCTTTCTGTAGTCAACGCAGAATCTAGTGCTGCCATCTTTCTTCTTTACTAAAACTACCGGCGAGCTCCAGGGACTCAAAGATGGTTCGATGATTCCGTCTCGCTCCATTTCGTTGACTAGCTGCTTTACTTCGCTCCGCTTGGCTAGAGGAATGCTCCTGGGGGCTTGTTTTATGGGCCTCGCTTCGCCAGTATTTATTTCATGCTTCACTATTGCCGTTCTACCTTGGCTTTTATCTTTTAGGGCGAAGACAGAGGCGTACTTTCGTAGCAGCTGCTTTGCTTTGTTTCTGTCAGGTGGCTCCAGCTCTGCTACCCATTTCCCCACGTGTTCTGCTAGTATTTCGCGCTCTTTAGTTGACAGTTTTTCAGGCTCTGAGTCTCTCTCGCAATTAATTATGGCCTCTGCTGGTGTACATTGAGCTATCTGAGAGTTTTTACCAATTAATTTTTCACTGTTGGATAGATTTAACACTCTCACAGGAATTTTTCCATTCTTAGAGGTTTTCACGAGGGCTTTTGCTGTTATTGTCTCACTCTTAATTCCTGATGGTTCTACCACCCACAACCGGTTGTCCTCACAATCTTCCTCCATACGTGCCCATATCACAGTTTCTGCCTGAGGTGGTAATTTCTCGGATGCCACAGCAACCAGCTTCCCTACTGCAAATTTACTCACATATCCAATATCAAGGGGTATTTCGACGTTTCGCCAGATCATTATTTGTTGCCCCATGCGCAGATCGACTCCATGCATAATCATAAAATATGCGCCAATAATAACTTCGTCCACGATATCGGCAACAATAAACACATGGTCCACACTCATGTTGGCTATAGTTAATCTGACTTTGGCCTTACCATAGACAGTAGCAAATTCTCCGGTAGCGGTGCGCAGACTGACATTATTCAATTGATGCACTTTTCCCTTTACTAAATCGGGCCTTATTATAGACTGCGACGCTCCTGTGTCTATTGTCAGAATACGCTTTCCTCCGTTGATATACCCGCTTGAAGTAAGATTGCTGTTTTGCTGCTGCATCACAGATATGGAGATTGTGGGGCCCTCGGTTGTGGGAGCTAGCTCATGCCCCGTAGTGCTAGCTCTCTTTAGTTTAACGACTCTCGAGATGTTCCATGAGTCGCACGTTTATTGTTTCTTGGCGGCGAAACAGATCTGGCTCGTTTTCTTGCTGCCTTACAGTTTCGTTGAAAATGGCCGACTTTGCCGCAATTAAAGCACTTAGCGTTTGTCTTACCTTGTCTTTCATCTAAGACTTTCTTTACCGACTCAAGTACTTGCTTTATGTCGTCCATTGTTGTTTTTTCATCTTCAGCAGCAACTTCAACTTTTCGCACTTTGTATGACTGCGGCCTCGAAATGACTTTTGCTGTTTCTTGAGCCAGAGCGTAAGCAATGGTTTCAGCAAAGGATGTGTTTTGCTTAGCGCAAACTGCGTGCTTAATATCTGGGTCACGAATACCATTAACAAATGCCTCCACCTTGAACTGTTCTAGAAGGGGATGGTTTTCCCCAGGGTATATTAGCTGCACCAAGCGCTCTATCTCCATGGCGAAATCCTGAAGCGTCTCATTTGCTCTCTGCAGCCTGCCGCGTAGCTCCATTCTATACAGCTCCTTTTTATGATCGCCGCCATATTTCCGCTGTAACGCCACCATTATGTCCTCATAATTATTTCTGCAGCTAGTTGGTAGGCTTTCGAGGACTTCTGCTGCAGATCCTTTAAGTGCCAGAATCAGTTCAATCGCTTTCTCTTCATTGCTCCATATATTTTTACTGGCCACTGTCTCAAACTGAAATTTGAAGACGTTGAAGGGTATGGTGCCGTCGAAACTGGGAGCTTTTATCCTATTTGTGTTTTCAGTCACTACTCGTGCTGGACCTTCTCTTATTTCCAGGCTCATAATTTTGTTTTCGAGCTCCTGCAGCTTTACATCGACATCCTTTACCTGTACTTCGACGCCACTAGTTTCTAGAAGATTCACTTTTCTGTTTAAACCGGACAGTTGCACTTCCACGGCAGAGATTTTTTCGTCGAACTTGACTTCTACGTCGTCTACTCGCTTATTAATAGTTTCAGAAATTTGTAGAAGGTTTTCGTTGACTTGTCCCAAAAGTTTCTCATTATTCGCTCTAGAAACTTCTTGAATCTCAGCTAGAAGTTGTTGATTTTTCTCCAGTTTCTCATTTACTGTTTCCAGTAGTTTCTCGCTGTTTGCTCTAGAAGCTTCTTGTACTTCGACTAGCTTTCCGTTTACATTTTCTAGAAGCATTCTAGAGTTTTCTCCCATTTTCTCCATCATAGCGGCAAACATCGTATTGAGGTCCATGCTACTTGCTGTTGTTGTTTCACGGCTACATACCTCTGTCATCTCTTTTTCATCAAACTCATATGCGCCAATGTCCATGCCACGACGCTTGAATTCATCTATGAGCCTCTTCTGCAGTTCTGTTTTGTTACCTGCTGTTGGCAAATCCAGCTTACTCAACTCCTTTTTCAGCTGCTCCACTTTAAGATCTTCAAATTTCATTTTTATTATTTTTTTTTTAAGTTATTTCATTTTACAATTTCACTTCTGTCACTAATTGTTACGTTTTTACTTTACGTTGGGTTCTTTTTATTGCAAAATAAATACACACTGTTATTACTTTTACTGTAAGTCACTTTATTTACTTAACACCACTGTTCAAAAATACAGCAAACTGTTAAACACTCTTAATATTCGACAACTTAACTCTTTGACTTTTAAATTAATACTGCCATACTACTCGCCAGCACGATTCATTTATATAGGTGCTTTAAGAGCACCAGAATGTTCTATTCCAGACATATCTGGCAGGTTCGACTGTTATTGCTCTTGTTTTTGTTTGTGTGATTGGTTATTTCTTTATACCTGTGTTTGTGGCTATTTATTTCTTTATACCTGTGTGTGTGGCTGTTTATTTGTTTATGCTTGTATTTATGTATGTGGCTGTGTATTTAACAGAAGAGTGTTTATTTAATCTGTGTGTGTGTATGCGTAAATGCGAATTTTTGTATGAGGCGTTTCTTTCTTCCATCATTGTAAGAAAATAAGCCATTAATGTTGTTGTTGTAGTTCGAGAGTATTGTTGTTCAGAGCTTATAATGAATAAATTCTTCTTTCGTAACAATATGTATGTATGAATATTCCTAACAAAAAGACATATAAAAAATTATTCAATTTTAAAGCAATAAAAAAAAAACTTTTAATAAAATCCCCTTACCAATATCTTCTAAGTTTCTTCTAAATATTACAAATTTCCAAGATTAAATTTTGGTCTTTTTTTTATTTTCGATTATCACATCGGCACAAATAATACAATTTCAGTTGATGTGTTTTTTCAGTTTAAAGAAAATTTTAAACATTTTGACAATGTAAAAAAAAAAATTAAAAAAAATAAATTCAAGGCTAACTGACCAAAATTTATAAAGTACAAATGAAATTTTAAGACAGTATAATTTAGTACAGCCAAAAAAAATGTGTGTAAAAATAAAAAAAATTATTGTCGCCATCACAAAGCAGATGAAATGCAAAGTTTGCTGCAGGATATTATCTGAAAAAGGCGACTAAGGTATTAAGTCCATATATCTTTAATATGGTAAACCCCAGTAGCTTACTCTGCCTATTCGTTTTCTTATTATAGCCTTTACACCCGTTGGTGCTAGTTTAGCACTAAAGTTCTTAATTAGCGAACTTTGAACGAAGTTGCGGCGTATTACTATTTGTCCAATATTAAATTCGCGGCTGCGGGATCTTAAATTGTATGATTTCACATTACGATCATATGCCTCTTTAATTTTTGTCTGAATAGAGTCCCTTAAAAGTGTAAACTTATCCTGTCTCTTTATTTTCGTATCCGTTTCTTCCAAAAGTTTCAAGTTTCTTAAAATTGTGTAGTCTTGTCCATAAGTTATCATTGTTTGTCCAAATACTAATTCGTAAGGTGTCAGTCCTGTTGTCTGATGCACACTGCTACGAATTGCACAATTAACACTAGCCAAATACTCATCCCAGTGACGTTGATCATTACGCACATATGATCGGAGAGCTTCGTTGATCGATCGGTTAACCCTTTCACTAGCGTTCGATTGAGGACTATGTACGGCCGTAAATTGATGGTTTATTCCAAAGTTTTCATTCATTTTTTTAAAATCAGTTGATTTAAACTGGCTACCGTTATCGGAAACGATAAATTCAGGTACCCCATAACAGTTGAAGATCTCATTTTTTAAATATTCAATAATTGGTTTTGTAATAAATTTTCTTAATGGTTTCAAAAATGTAAATTTTGTAAAATGGTCTAAAACAATTAAAATCCCAATATGTCCACTTTTGGATCGCGGTAAAGGACCAATAAGATCGATATATAGCCGTTGAAATGGTCTTTCGGAAACGACCATTTCACCCATTGGTGGTTTTAAGGAGTTTGTTTGTGACTTCGAGGTTTTGCATAAGAAACAATTGGTAACATAATTTTTAACATCGGTGACTAATTTGGGCCAGAAGAAAAGCTGCCTTATACGATGTACTGTCTTTGCTATCCCACCATGAGCGGCATTAGGTATGTCATGCGCTGCATATATGACATCCTTTCGCAGTTCTTCTGGAATATACAATTTCCAACAATCCGACTCATCTAAATTTCCACATGAAAAATTTGTCCTTTTGTAAATAAATTTATCCAGAACTTTATAATCTGGCAATTCTAATTTAGAAAATTCATCTCTCAACAAGGTATACTCAGAACTATTGAATGCATTAGAGTTAAGATCCACAGATGGTAAAGTTTGTAAATTTAATTCGGCCACAATATTGTCATTATCAAATGCTCGGGATAAAGCATCTGGCACAACATTGTCTTTTCCTCTACGGTGTTCTATGGAAAAAATAAACCCCTGTAGTTTTAGTGCCCATCTAGCCAAACGACCGGATAAGTCCTTTTGTCTCATGAGCCACTTTAGACTGGCATGGTCAGTGATGATTTTAAATTCATGGCCTTCAATATATGCCCTAAATTTTTTTATTGCCAAAATAACTGCTAGGCATTCTAATTCTGTGATGGAATAGTTTCTTTGTGCTTTGTTAAGTTTTTGTGACATGAACGCTATTGGCCTTTCGTTTTCATTGTCATCATGCTGTGCTAATACTGCTCCAATTCCAAACATACTGGCATCGCATTGTAATATAAACGGCTTATTAAAATTAGCGTGTACTAGAACGGGTGCTGAAGTCAGCTTCTTCTTGATGGTTTCAAATGATTTTTGTGCATCCTCTGTCCACACAAAGAGTTTCCGTTTTGACAGAAGTTCTGTCAGGGGGAACGTAATGGTAGCATAATCATCAATGAATCGACGGTACCAACCGGCCATTCCAAGAAACTGGCGAAGTTGACGGACTGTTTTCGGAGCAGGAAATTGGGAAATAGCCTTTACTTTTTCCGGATCAACTTTTAAAGTTCCTTCTCCAACAATATACCCCAGGTATTGCACCTGTCTTATGCAAAAATTGCTTTTCTTAACATTGATTGTTAAGTTGGCTAAACGAAGTTGTGTAGCCACTTCCTTTAAGTGCTTAAGGTGTTCGTCAAAGTCCATAGAAATTATCAAAAGGTCGTCCAGGTAGACAAAATGTTCGTTTTCAATTTATAAGGGATGACTTGGTCCATTAGTCTGCACATTGTTTGTGGTGCGTTACATAATCCAAACGGCATCCTTGTGAATTGATATAATGGTCGATTAGGGATTGTAAACGCTGTTTTGGGTCTTGAGGTTTCATCCAATTTTATCTGCCAAAATGCATCTTTCAAATCCACCTTGGAAATATAATAAATTGGAGGAAGCCTCGAAATTAGTCCATCTATGTTCGGTATAGGGTATGCGTCCTTAGTTGTCACGGAATTTAGTTTTCGACTGTCCAAACAAAATCGCACTTTCCCTGGTTTTACAATTAATACGCCAGGTGATGCCAAGGGGATGTTGGGCACTCTTCAATAACTCCTAAATTCAACATGCGGTCTATTTCGTCACACAACAGTTTTTCCCTAGCTGGAGATATCGGATAATATATTTGTTTGATGGGAGTTTCATTCTTAGTATCGATATTATGTTCCAACAATGTGGTACATCCCAACCCGTCTCTTTCAGAATTCGGAAAGTAATCAATAACTATTTGCAGGTGTTGCTTTTGAGGTGCCGTCAGTGGAATTTTGTCTCGATTTTCCTCCGAAATAATTTCACTGACGGAATTTAGAGCAACAATTTGGATATTAAACTTTTCCCAAAACTCCATACCACAAATCACATTCTGGGTAATCGAAGGAATTAACAAAAAATCAATGGAATCCTTTTTACCGTTATAATCAATTTTAAAAGTATTTATTCCCAAAACTGGTTGTCGATATCCGTCGGCTGTTTTAACATTACCAATTTCTCGTTTAAAGTCTTCTGATTCCAAAATTTTAGTACAAAGTTCTCCGCAAATAACGTTTACATTTGCACCACTATCTAATAATGCAAAATAGTTTTTATTCTGCAGGTTTAATTTTATATAGGGCCTATTGTCATTGTCTTTTTTCACTAGCGAGGATATAACGTACTTGCGAAAATACCTTTTCCGTTGATAAAACTCGCGAATTCTTTTCGAGGATCTATTGGGCAATAGTTTAACATGTGGCTTATCGAAAATTCTGTCCCTAGCGCGTTTATATTCCTCGAGACGAATGTGGTACGGTCGTTGTAGAGGATGGAGTTTTAATAATTCAGATTCAGGAGCTATATTACGTTCTATCCGTTGGTTAGTCACTTTAGGTATATTTGTTATTGCAGTGAAAGTAGACTTTTCAGTTACCTTCTTATCAATTGGCAGAGTGATATGAGTTTTGTTTCGGATGTCCGTTTTTCCATGTACGGACATCCTTGATCACGTTTCCCTGGATACGAGTACAATTAGGACATTTCGGTTTATAGGTGTTTTTAGCACCACATCCGTAACAAAATATAGTTCGCGGCTGCAAACAGTCAACGAAGCTGTGACCAACACTATCACAGTTCCAACATTTCCCCGTTCTTATCACCACACAAATTTCCGAATCACTTCCAACTTTATCGTTGTCGTCCGGCAAAGAGTCGTCATGTATAACCTCAGATACCAATGGCTTTTGGTAATTACGTTTGTTCAAATTAGACGGCGATATATCTTTTACAAATTTCTCGTGCCTACGAACCGCACGTCTTAACTGCGCGACGCTAGTGATTTCTAAATGAAGAATCTCGTGCCTTACCTCAGGTCTTAAGTTTCGCTGAATAGTTTCACACAAATCACGATCAGATAAAGGCGTGCGCAATTTATCGCAGAGAATCATAATTGCATCATAGAAATCGTCGAAAGTCTCGTTGTGTTTTTGTTTCCTTCTCACCAGGTTGTCCTTAATATCACAGTCCGTACTGTAGTCCTTATATTGACGTTTCAACGCGTCACATAACTGGTCCCAATCCATGTGTTCGCAACATCGATGAACCCGCCAGAACCATTTTAGGGCCTTACCCTCGAAAAGAATGTGAGCATGCTAATATAACATACCAAAATCACTACTTAAATTAACCCGAGTTAAAGTATTGACTCTATATATAAACTCGTCAACCGTTACTTCCGTAGTATCACCAGTAAAACGAAGTTTCCAGTTTCGAATTATATTAAGTACTCTTTCTGAATTCCGATCAAAATCTCGATTGGGCCGATTTTCACGATTACCTAGGTCATTTTGTCTATTCTGTGATGCTAAACTTCGACCATCCCAATCGTCAGGCTCTACGCGAATATTTTGTCTATTTTGAAAATTCTGTTCAAAATTTCTGGCAGTAAAATCCCGCAGACCAACCGCAATCATGTTGGCAAATTCTTCTCTTAATCCTCTCACAGAGTCGTCAATAATCTTACGAACTCGATTGTCGTCCAAACTTTCTTGTTCCCTACGAGTTTTCAAACGAGTTCTGGGTCTTTCTATTGGTTTATTAGGAACATTAACGCCCCCCCATGCACCTTCTTCTAATGACATTGTAGAATTTCCTATCTCCTGCTCTACTTCAGCAGGAATATTCCCGGTACTACGAATCAATGGCATTTTTTTTTTTTTTTTTATAAATAAAAGAAACAAACTGAGGAAAAGACCAATGTCTAACTAAATTGTAAAGTCCGTAAAGTTTAGAATTTATATTAAAATCTATATTGAAATTGGGATATATTGAAAACAAATTCTTATATTACTATATTTCGTGTATCAAAAATAAAAGGTATTATCACTACTTAGTGAAGTATTCATGTAGGGGTAAAACAAAAATTTTAAGAAAGGTTAAAATGGGAGGGGGAAAAAAATCAAAAGGAATGAAACTAATAAGAAAAGAAAATCAATAAGCAAAAAAAAAAATTTAGGGAAGGGAAAAAAATATATATATATACTTAGCCAACCATCTCACAGGAAAAAATATAATAATAATAATTAAAGTATATATTACTTAACTCTTCTTTGCGGGAAACTTTTGACAGAAGTACAAAAGAATACTGTCCAATACAAGAAATATGAGTTAGAGTATGAAACATATCGGATTGGTTTACCCGTTGCCGGAAAGTAATTGAAATCAATATCAATAACTCTATCTCCATACAACCGGAGAAACCAAATAAACAAAAAGTTGAATTTTAAGAAAAAAAAAAAAAACGGGATAGAGAAGAAATATGTAAGAATAGGAACAGCAATAGAATGAGACTAGAGTTAACTATGCATTGTACCGATATCCACCAGAACAACTTCATAGTTCGAACCCAAGCCCTGATAACTTTTGTTTCACTAAATGTCTTCCAGGAAGTGTTAGTCACAACTGCAATAAACAATATGTCCATAGATACAAATAATGTGTTCAAAGTCTATATGCAAAAAAAAAAAAATTTAAGAGAAAAGAATATTGTAATTCACCACACACATTAGATTCAGAAGCCTCAGTATTCAGATGAAATTGCACAATATATTATTAAATTTTTATTAACTGAGGCCCCACGTTGGGCGCCAAAAATCTCTGTAACGATTCTTCATGTCGAGGTATTATCTTGGGAACGGGGCTACCTATTAATTTCGGCTGTGCTCGTCGTTGGGGAGGGTGTATGTTGTTCCCAAAAAAAAAAAAATATTGATTATGTTTTAGAAAGTGTTACAGAAAATTTTACCTTAGGTAGCAAAACAAAAGTGAATAATACAGGGAAAAAAAATAAAAGATGGTTGACGTTTGAAGTGCAGCTTAAGATGTAATGTGCTGCACTAGATCTATACCCACCCACCTTGCTGACAAATTTACATAGTCTGTTGTCAGCCCAAAATAAATAATAAATAAAAAAAAACCTACCCCATACACTTAACTTCACTTTTCGCAATATTAATTAATGATATTCAGGACCTCATGTTTAAAACGTTATAACAAATTAAGTTTATTAATAATACATAATAAGAAATAATAAAAGTTGAGAAAAATTAAACTACATTTAAATTATGTGTAAAAAAAAAAAAATGTTACCCTAAGGATTATTTACAGGAAACAAAAAGAAGTAATTTAAAGGTTTAAAAAAAAAATTTACCAACTGATTGATTTACAATAAAAAATTTACGAATGTCTTAGTCAAGAGGTGAATATTTGTATGAATAGTATTTACTTTTGAATATGAATATATTAATTTTCTTATTTGGGAAAAGTAAAATGTTAGATTATTTCCAACTAAAATTCAAATGACGATATTCATATTACGTTGAATAATAATTGTGTATATAGAGAAAAAAAAATTGTATAATAAAAAAAAATTTAAAGAAACAACTCAACTTACAGTTCAAAAAATGTCCATCGATGTCAACAGGCGCCGGAAGACAGTTCATAGGTGCATCATGCTATGCTTGAATTCACTAGTTGGATGTTAGAGTTAAATCTTTAATTAAGGTGTAAATTTAATAACGCGTGGATTGTGTTACTACTAATAAATTTAATTTCTGTGCATACCGTAATCCACACGATTAACAAAACAAAAAAAAACGTTAATTTTAAAATGAGCTGGTATTTATATTAAGTCTGTATGTAGGGTGTATTTATGAGGAGGTGTTTTAGTATGTACATATCCAGTTTCTTATAACACAAAGGTAAATTTTTAGGTAACCATTTTGCTTTTACGGTAAACCTAATTTAATTTACGTTTGTTTAATTATCAAAAGATGAACTATTTAGTGATTACAAATATCCACCATAAAATAAATAAAATGAACACAGGAACCAGAAACCCGAAATAAGTTTTACCAAAACGTTGAAATAAATCAAGAAAATTAACAATTTCTTATCACAACGCTGTGACTTTAGCCTTTAACAATTAATAGGGTCACACACTACCGGGTCTATTACTTATAGGCTGGTTGAGATTGGCGTACACCTTCCAAAATTCTGGTATTCTATTTGTTGTGATGCAGATAAAAAAATACTGCCCAGAAAATCCGGTATATAGATTTGAATCCTGCAGTCCTTTTGTGAAAGAGTATTGCATACAAAGGAGACTATGATTATATATGTATGTATGAATATTCCTAACAAAAAGACACATAAAAAATTATTCAATTTTAAAGCAATAAAAAAAAACTTAATAAAATCCCCTTACCAATATCTTCTAAGTTTCTTCTAAATATTACAAATTTCCAAGATTAAATTTTGGTCTTTTTTTTATTTTCGATTATCACACCGGCACAAATAATACAATTTCAGTTGATGTGTTTTTTCAGTTTAAAGAAAATATTAAACATTTTGACAATGTAAAAAAAAAATAAATTCAAGGCTAACTAGACCAAAATTTATAAAGTACAAATGAAATTTTAAGACAGTATAATTTAGTACAGCCAAAAAAAATGTGTGTAAAAATAAAAAAAATTATTGTCGCCATCACAGGTCTAATACTCCCTTAACATCTTCAGCACCAGTTGAAAGGTTATATTTGTTCGCTAGTATTAATTTAACACTAAGGCGCCAAATTTATTTATTCAAATAGGATTGTTATTATTTTTATAATTTATATGCAATTGAACATTTTTGTAATTAAATATTTTTGGACAATAATTACAAAAAAAAGTATTCATTACTTAAAATTTTCAATTACATGTAATTTGTAATTGAAAAATATCAATTACAATTACATGTAATTAGTAATTTAATTTTCAAAAAATTTCAATTAAAATTACATGTAATTAGTAATTTAATTTTCCAATTACTAATTAATTAATTGAAATTTTTCAATTACAAATTACAAGTAATTGTAATTGATTTTAGTCCCTATTTCAATTACAATTACTTGTAATTAGTAATTGAAAATTTTCAATTACATGTAATTAGTAATTGCATGTGTAATTAATTACAAAATGTAATTGATATCCCCCAAGTCTGCTTGGGGGTAATCAAATTGTTAGGGGCAAAAAATCTTATTTATGATCTTTTGAGGGATTTTTTAAGTTTTGAACAATTGCTCAAAATGGTAAACGTGTTAGAACAGCTGATTATTTTTATGTAATTTGTAATGAAAACACAACAAAGTATACTCTTACAAAAACAACACAAGAAACGTCAGAAAGAAAACAATAGCCATTTTATTATTAATGAATTTTCTAAAAATTAATTAATTTTTACGTGATCTTGTTTTTATTAAGTAACTAGCTATCCCCGGTGCGCTTTGCTATACCCATCCACAAAAAATACAATAAACACTTGGAAGAAAATATGACCAACCTTTAAAGCGAAAACGTACGTTATGCTCACGTCAAAAATGTTCCCATCCAACCTGTTTTTTGCTAGACTATACGTTATAACACGATAACAATTTTTTACTTTTTATGTGATGTATTCTTATCCAGTCTGTATTTTGCTAGACTATGCACATTAGTATGAGGGTTACTTGTGCATAACTATACCTAATGTATACCTTTGTATACGAAGTACCACGCCCACCATTTAAATTCAGTCTGTGTTTCTCTAACTTAAATACCAAGACTCTACCTATTATAGTTCTCTGGGTACACGATAATAATTTTTCACTTTGTATGTGAGGTACCACTCCCACTGTCCCAATCCAGTCATAAACATATTAGTCATATACATATTAGTATGATGGTTACTTGTACTACGTTTCAAGACTCTACATATTGTAGTTCTCCAGGTACACTGTAATAATTTTTCACTTTGTATAGGAGGTACCACACCCTCCATTTAAAATTAGTCTGTGTTCCTCTACATAATGTATCTTAATATGAGGGTTACTGATGCAAAATTCCAAGGCGTTACCTCTTGCACTTCTCTAGATACAGGATAATAATTTTTTACTTTGTATGGGGGGTACCACGCTCACTTCCCAATTTAGCCTATGTTTTTCTAGAGTATACGCATGGGTATGGATGTTACTTGTACGCATTTTAAAGACCATTCCTATTATAGTTCTCTATATACACAATAATAATTTTTCACTTTCTATGGGAAGTACCACGCCCACTGTCCCAATTTATTCTGTGTTTTCGCAGACTATGCGCTTTAGCACAAAGGCTACTCTTGCAAAGTTTTAAGGCGCTATCTATTGTAATTCGGCAGGAACACGATAATAATTTTTCACTTTGTATGGGAGGTACCACGCCCACTCTTCCAATTCAGTCTGTGTGTCGCTAAACTGTTTATGTTAATATAGGGGTTACGGTTTTTTATGTTACTCAGTGTATTGTGAACTAAATGCTGTATTTAGCTCAATCCTTTATTTAACTAGTAATGTTAACTTCAAGAATAGATGTGTGTTTTTTTAAGTAAAACTTTGAAACTAAATTTAAATCAGTTCTCGTAGGCGGAAATTTGGTATTCGGCACAAACTGATGAAAATAAAATAACATGGTCAACTGGATATGATGCTGCCGCTAGGGCCATACACAGCCCCCTTAATTCCTGACTTGCTTAAAGCATCCATATCAGCTTTAGGCTCGTTAGATTTAGTTCACAAGTACTGCATATTTATATAGGTGTCCTATTTTTAGGTGTTCCTATGTCTGCAGGGTCCCTGTATATCTACAGAGTTCCTTAATGAAGGCGAAACGTACTCAGCAGTCGTGTCTTGAAACCCACAATGTAAGGGCTCTTTAGAAAATGACGGTGTGCCTTGGTTATCTTGATATTATGACTTGTACAGGTGACCAACCAAAATAACTTTGAAAACTAAACTTAAGCAATTTTAGTCTTGATCAAAATGAATTTTTAAAGATCGATCTTTTAACTTTTAAATTAAATATCATTAGTTATATTAAACAAATATCTTATATCATTTTTAACCGACTTCAAAAAAAAAAGAAGGAGGTTATCAATTAGTCTGAATGTTGCTTTTTTAGGGTTCCGTACACAAAGTGTAAAAACGTAACCCTATTGTTTTCGCTACAATGTCTGTCCGTCTGTCAGCGCTTTTATCTCTGGAACCGTAATAGGTAGACTGTTGAAATTTTCACAGATGATGTATAGCTGTTGCCGCTATAGCAACAAATACTAAAACTTATAAGGTGTTCCGATAAAGAGGTGTTATTCACGAATATGTGCCTATTTCGTTACCTGTAGGTGGGATATACTTGAAATTTACAAATAGTTATTAAAACTTCATTCACCTTATAAACAACTATAAAAAAAAATAAAACTAAAAATTAAAGGGTGTTCCGATAGTGGTGTGATTTGCATGTATAAGGCCTAAGATTTGAACCATAATAAGTAGACTCTTGAAATTTTCACAGAAGGTATATAACTGTGGCCGCTATAGAGACAAATATTAAAACTTATAGGGTGTTCCGATAGAGAGGTGCTATTCACGAATATGTGTTTATTTCTTGCACTGTAGGAGGCATACACTAAAAATTTACAAACAGTAATTTATAAACAAGTCTAAAAAAATAAACCTAAAAATTGCATGTATAAGGCCTAAGTTTTGAACCATGATAGGTAGGCTCTTGAAATTTTGACAGAAGATGTGTAACTGTAGCCAATATAGCAACAAATTCTAAAACTTATAGGGTGTTCCTAAAGTGACGTGTTTTTTGCCTTTATGTCTTTATTTTTTGAACTATAGGAGGCAACCACTTAAAATTTGCAGAAAGTAATTTAATGTATGTTCGCGTTATGAGCAAGTACAATATTAAACCTGAAAATTAAAGGGTGTTCCGATAGTGACGTGATTTGCATGTATGTATATGGCCTAAGTTTTGAACGGTAACAGGTAGACTCTTGAAGTTTTTACAGGAGGTGTATTACTATGGCCACTATAACAAATAGTAAAAAATAAAGGGTATGCCGACAGTGACGTTATTTGCATAAACATTGACTAATTTTTTAACCATAATAGATAGACTCTTGAAATTTCATAAATGGTGTATTACTATGACCCCTATAAAACAATACATATTTAAAGGGTTTTCCGACAGTGACGTCTTTTGCATGTAAAACGACATATTTTTTGAACCGTAATAAGTAGACTCTTCCAATTTGTATAGAAGATGTGTTGCCATGGCCGTTATGACAATTACTAACAATTGAAGGGTGTTCTGACAGTGACATGTTTTTCACGTATAGTAACTTATCTTTTTAATAGTAATAGGTAGACTCTTGATATATTCATAGAAAGAGAATTGCCATGGCCGCCATAGCAAATAACAAAATTAAAGGGTGTTCCGACAGAGACATGATTTGTACGTAAAGAGCCTTATTTTTTGAACCATAATAGGTAGACTCTTTAAATGTTTACAGTATATGTTGTACTTCGGCCGCTGTAACAATTACTAATATCTAAAGGGAGTTCCATCAGTGACATGTTTTTCACGTATATTACCTTATTTTTTGAACCACAATAGGTAGGCGCATGTATATTTTTTATAGATAGTGTATTACCATGGCCGCTATAACAAAAATTGCTAAAATTTAAAGGGTGTTCCAACAGTGATGCAATTATGATTTTAATTTTAAAATTAAAGGGTGACTCATAAGACATGAAAAAATTAACAACTTGAATTTTTAAAGTTGTACTAAACATAGTACGTAGTAGAACCCTATGTGTGTGAGTTTAACTCGCACTTGACTAATTTATTTATGTTTGTGCCCGCAGAACTCATCCATTTCTGAACCTATTTAAATTTTGTTTCTTTATTTGCAAGGTTATGCTTACAAATTGGTCCCGTTTTAAAAACAGTGCATTATTTTAAAAATTAAAGAGTGTCCTCAAACAACATACATGTTTTTGTGTATTAAGAACCGTAAAGGGCACCAATTTAAAAAAAAATTGCGTATCACTATATCTGCCAACAACAAAAAGTAATAAAAAATAAATTTAAAATTTAAAGGGTGTCCCCATATGTGACGTAATTTGACTTTTATGGGCCTATCTTTTGAACCGTTATAGACAAAACCTTGAAAGTTGGACAGAATGTCGATTACTATGAATGTTTAATAAAAACTATAAATATTCCAAATTATAAATTAAAGGGTGCTCCAATAGTTTAATGTATATGGCCATACTTTTGAACAGTTGTACACCGGCCTTTGAAATTTACAAAGAACCTGTATTGCTAAGACCGCTATAACAAAAAGTATAAAATTTTAATTTGGAAATAAAAGGGAGTCCCAATAGTTAATGTAATTGTATGTATGTGGCCAAACTTTTGAGCCATTATAGACAGACAGCTGAAATTTACAAGAAATCTGTATTACTAACTCCGCTATAACAAGTATACAATTTGAATTTAGAATTTAAAGGGTGTCCCTAAAATTGATGTAATTTGACTATGGGTCTATCTTTTGAAACGATATAGACAAACACTTGAAAATTAGGCAGAATGTCCACTACTTTGTCTGGTATAATAACAAGTGTAAATATTAAAAATTATGATTTAAAGGGTGTCCCAAAAGTTCGTGTAATTTGCTTAATATGGCCAAACTTTTGAAACGTTACAGACAGACAGTTGAAATTTACAAAGAATATTTGTGGCCAAGTGTAAATTAAAGGGTGTCCCTATAGGTGATGTTATTTGATCTATGTTGCCCCATCTTTGAAACCGTTATAGACAGAGGCTTGAGATTTAAATCAATTGTGTTTTGTTATGTCAGTGTAAGTGTAAAAAAATAAAGGGTGTCCACATACCTGACGTATTTGAAGTATATGACATTAATTCTAGAACCGTTATAGACAGACATTTGATATTTACACAACACATATTACTATATCCGCTATAGCAAAAAGTATAAAGTTGGAAATTAAGGGGTGTACCTAAAGTTAATGATATTGATCTATATGACCTTATCCTTTGTACGCTTATAGATAAACATTTGGAATTTTAACAAAGCGAATATTACTATGTCCACAATAAAAAACACAGAAAACTTAAAGGGTGTCCTCATAGCTGACGTAATTTAACTTATTGGTCTAGTCTTTTAAAACGTTATAGATAGAGACTTGATATTTATACAGAGCATGTATTATTATGTCCGCTATAAGAATTATAAAATTAGAAATAAAAGGGTGTCCCTATAGTTAATAAAATTTGATGTATGTTTATCTTTTGATAATGATGCTTGAATTTCACATAGTCTTTACTTCTTTTCCTGCTAATTTCAACGCATTTTGTGTATCGTTTATTTGGTTTAAATACTACTTCTTACTTCTTACATTTTTAGTTTAGTTTAAATGTTAAGCGATGACAATAAAATAACTACAAACAAGTCGCCTTCTGAACACATTATTACCAACACTAATATGGATAGTGTAGAAAACACCTAAGACGCAAGTAGGAATGGACAGATACATAACTGTAATGAAAAGAGGTCGAAGCCCTAAATTTATTAAATTAAATTTATTTTTTATTACTTAAGGGAGAAAAACTCGAGTGACTTAATAAGGAAGTTAATTTCAGTTATTGACGAGAACTCATTTTATGTAATTTCCATCAAGCGTGGTAACATTGATGAGACAAAAATGCAATTTATTGATGAAAACAGTTATCGTAAAGAGTTTGAAAGCTGCAAAAAGAACTTTTATACCTATCAGCTGAAGAGTAGCAAAGGCCTACAGGTAGTAATTAAAGGTGTAGATTCATACGTTGATCTAGCTGAAATAAAATCTGGCCTTCAAAAAGCGGGATTTAAGGTTAAAAGTGTAGATAATCTCAGAAATCGAGAACGTGTCCCTCATATGAGATTAAAGAAAAATGAAACGCACCCTATTTATAATCTGTAATATTTATTACACCGCAAAATAAGCGTAGAGGAACCCCATAAGCGATCAGGACCCGTCTAGTGTCTAAATTGCCAAGAATATGATCATACTAGGGCTTACTGCAAGTTGCCTCCGGTTTGCGTTGTGTGTGGCGAGCTACATTGTTCAGCTCAATGCGACAAATCGAGGGATGACTCGAAGGTTAAAAAATATAGCAATTGCGGTGGAAATCACACGGCTAACGACAGAGGTTGTTCAGTTTTTTCCATAGTAAGGAAAACCACTCAAAAATTTAATACTCCCGCTAAGCACCCGCAATATCGAGCAAATGCTCATTATCCTGAGTTAGCCCAACCAACAACCCAACATGTTTCATACGCGGATATGTTAAAAACTAATCATGTTTCAGTACATAAAGCGACACCGAAAAATAATTCTACTTCAAATTTGCTCCCAGAACCTAAAGAACAACCATCATCTGGTAACTGTAATCGTCTCGAAGCAAGCATCGAGACATTAGTGCATTCGTTAAACAGTTTTATGAGCTCTATGAGCAGCATGATGCAAGAAATGGTACGCATACAATCTATGAAGTTGCAGGCGGTACTAAACAAACCATGAACTGTTTAAAAATATGTTTCTGGAACCCAAACGGCATACGCCAACATAAAAATTAACTCGAATACTTTCTAAATAATCTATGATCCCGTTTCATAGCATCAGGCGACTACAACGCTAAACATACATTTTGGGGATCACGCCTAATAACTCCAAAAGGTCGTGTCTTGTTTTATACAATTTCAAAAATGCGTCTGAATGTGATATCGAGTGGACAACCCACCTATTGGCCTACTGATCGGCAGAAAATACCGTATGTTATTGATTTTGGTGTGATTAAGGGTATTCCGAGAGAAATGCTTAAAGTTGAAGCGTCATTTGAATTATCCTCTGATCATTCACCCACTATTACAATATAGAATTTCAAATTTGAAATATAGAAAGTATCTTAGTACTCACTGTTCGGAAAATATACCACTAAGAACACCAGAAGACGTGGATCAAAGTCTTATTAATTTTGATCAAATCCTTAAATCAGCTGCCCAACATGCAACAGTAACCCGACAATCAGCTAGATACAATCAAATTTATTCTGTAGATGTAGATTAATCAGGTAGCCTCACTCCTGAGGGAAAATTTAAAATTTTTTTTATATGGAGTTTGATAGTTCAACTTCCATTTAAGGGGAAAAATTGTAAGTTTAACTTTCAAAATCCATATTAAAAAATTTATTATTTTCGCCATAATATTTCCCCTCAGTAGTGAGGCTACCTGATTAATATGCCTAGGTGGACTCAAGGCCTTTCTAGTTAATATGCCTTGCATTTTGTTATTATTGAATAGTGTTGGGATCTGACAATGTATAAATTGTACCGCTCCAATGATAAAATTGTACCAAATCAGCATAAATTGTACCAAAATTAGGCTCGACATTAAAATGTAATAAATCATTATATTAGGGTATTATATTAAGGTATTTTAAAAGTAATGTTAATTGACCTTGATTTATTGAGTAACTGTTTGTGTGTTGCTAATTTATGTACTAACAATTATTTTGCCAAACACCTATTTTGTAATCAAAAGTATTACATATTAACAACTGGTTATTCTGCAATTTCCAGATGCTTGAAACTCCAACAAAGTGACCGGATCTTTATCCGATAGAGTATGTTGTTATTTGGAATGATAATTAACAAGTCATCTCATTACCAAAAGGTCCTTACGATTTCTCTCTAGAAACAATAGAAAAAGATATCAGCCAAATAATCAGCCAGAAACGGATTGAGGCGATGCAAAAAAGTCCAAACGCTGTAGTTCAGCAAAAAGGCCTTGCTACTAAATTACCTATTATTTATACATGAAAGGGTTATCAAGCTAAATAATAAAATTCATGAACGTAAATCAAGCATGTAGCAATTTAGTTAATTCTAGACAGGTTTGAAGAACTTTGGAATTGGAAATGTTTGTTATTGTAAGAAAAAAATATTGATTAAATAAAAAATTTATTGAATAAATTTTATATGAAATTGTACCAAAAAAGTATGAAGTGTATCACTGATGTGTCGATTGTACCAAAAATTCCAACACTGTTATTGAATATTATTTTATTGTAGTTTCAAAAAGCAAATGTCAACAAAGCGTGTCACCTACCGAACACAAAAACGATACTCTCTTCCCCACCCGTAATATGCTACCAAACTAAATGTTTCCCTTTTAAATGTTTCCGTGTCTAAGCTCAAAATTATAGCTCAGTTTTACGTTGCTTGTAATAGGTATGTGATCTGATCCCAAGTCTTTGATCACTTTCATTGCTGACATGTTTGGATCCGAAGAATATACAGTGGATCAATAAAGTCTAGGCACAACATGATTTTTAAAAGTGTTTCGCCAGTAACTTTGCATCTGCATAACTTGATAAAATTATTTTCATGCTATTTTCAAGATTGATAGGTTTATTGACCATTTAACACGAAAAATAATTCATATCTTATTATTTCTAATATACAATGGCTTTTAAACTAAAAAATAAGGTAAGTCTATGTAAAAAAAGTTTAGGCACACATGTGAAAATTTTCGGTATATTCGGGGTTTTTGCATGTCTAGTATTTGGTTGAACCTCCTTTAGCTTGGATAATTGCTTCTAAACGTCTACTCATACTTCTTACTAGGTTAGATGTTTCATCAGGAGTAATTTTTTCCCATTCTAAGCGAAGTGCCGCTTTAAGTGATTCTTAGGATGTAATAGGATGTTTCCGTATTTTTTTCGCTAGTAAGTGCCAAATATGCTCTATAGGATTCGTGTCTGGCGATTGCGGAGGGGTTTTTAACTATTTGCAGTGGTATATAAGCCATTCCTGCACAAGATTTGAAGAATGTTTTGGGTCATTATCTTGTTGGAATAAGAATTTCCCATTTAAGCCCAGCTTCGCAACACTTGGAGATAAGTTTTCTTTTAAAATATTTAAATAAGAGTGCTTGTCCATTTTGTCGTCTATAAAGACAAGATTGCCCACTCCAGATGACGCCATACATCCCCAAACCATAACATTGCCACCACCGTGCTTCACAGTCTTAATAATATTATTTTCTTGAAGCTCTTTGTTTGCCTTTCGCCAAATTTTTTGTGGACCATCTGAACCAAAAATGTTAAACTTTGATTCATCACTAAATATCACACTGTTCCAGAAGGCTTCAGGGTGATTAATGTGGAGTTTTGCGAACTCTAACCGCTTTTTCTTGTTTATGTCTGAAAGACAAGGTTTGCGACGGGGAACTCTTCGATGATATCCAGCTCTGTGCGAGCTATTTCTTAATGTTTGTGGATTAAGGTCTTCACCAAAACTTTTCCTCATTTCCCGACACAATTCTATCATAATCATTCTGCAGTGTCTCTTTACTTCCTTTACTTAATTGGTCAATCTCCAACGATCTACACAATAGATATCACTTCCCGATATGTATTTCCATGAAAATCCTGGAAAATAATGGTACCTTCATAAAATCAGGCAAATATATTTATCATCATGCGGATTGGGAGAAATATTCTCAAAAAGCTGAAAAAGAAATTCTGAATAAATAGTTTTCTAAAACTAGTAATCAAGACGCAGCTCTTTTTATTAAAGCTATACGCACTGCAGGAAATAAACACATCCCAAGAACAAGGAAGATAATCTGCATCCAAAAAAAAGATAGTTCCATGGTGGAATGATTTACTCTCCTTTTTACGTAAACAAAAGATGATTGCATGACAAACTTTCAAAGCCAACCCAATTCAATCAAATCTCATTTTGTACAGGCAGACCAATGCCAGATTTCGTCAAGAACTAAAGAAAGCCAACAGAGAAAGTTTTGAGAATTTTACAGAAACAATACACAGAAAGACGCCAATTACTGAAATCTGGAACCAAATAAATCGCATCACCCTGAGAAACCAAGCTTCTACTATAAAAGCAGTAAACATACAGGACGAAATCTTAACAGACCCATTATTAATCGCTAACGCGACCATACTGGAAGAACCAATAACTATGATGGAACTCTCTAGTTGCTTTAAGAGGGTTATGCATATTAACTTAACATATCAACTTGCTTTTTCTCCAAAACGTAAAATAATTCGCCTTTTTTGTAAGAATACTACGTGCATTCCATGATACTAATTTGATGAACTTATTCATTGGTGCAAAAATTTGCAAGTAAGATTGGTTACAATCTGAAATTGCTCTTCACTTACAGTTCTTAATATTGGAAATTAACTCGAATGTGCGATTTTTTAATTCTTCAAAAGAAAACAGATTGTTTGAACTCGTTGATGCACTTCTGTATATATCTGTCTGCTGGGACATTCAGGCGACTGTGCCTTGTGCGGACTCTTGCAATTTCCACACCTAATACTTGTGGCTGGACATTCTTCAGTTAGCACAAAAAGATTAATAACGATTAATATAAGCTCTTGTGATTTTGAAACATTGTATGTCACAAACAACGTAGATGAGCAGGTTACTATTTTGAATGACTTCCTTAACAGAGTACATTCTGTAGTTCCTTTGGTGAGGAAGATTGAATTGAAACTCCTAGAATGAAATGGATAATTGCTCCTGAAGTTAATTACTACTCATCTTTACGTAATTTTTTACATAGAGCTTACTTTTATGAAAGATCAAAAGCAAATTTTAAAATTTTTTGTAAAACTCGCAACAAGGCAAAATCGATAATGTTAAAATATAGGAAGTATAACTATAACCTATTTGATAATCTTAATGCGAAACAATTATGGCACAAACTTAATAATTCTGGTCTAACAGACAATCTTAATGATGAAGTAGAAACTTCAGATGTTAAAGATATCAATCATTTTTTTGTGGATCCTAAAACCAATAGTCACGGATCTGTCAACTCTTTTGTAAATTCAAATTTTAATGGCTCATGTTTAAATGTGGTACCTCTGATGAACTGATTATTTCTTTTGGGTCAATTAAATCAAATTCTGCTGGTTGTGATAAACTTCTCTTTAAAATTTTTATAAACAGTATTTTGCAAACCGTTTGGAATTTTGATATACTCTCTGAGGCAAAGTTGTAGCTCTTGTCATAAAGAACAAAAATTGTGAACATATAAAATCAAAAAAACTTCTATCAAAAAACTACCTTTAAGCAAACAGCTGCATTGAATTCACATAAAAACAACCCAAAATATAAAAAAATACCTGGAAACACATTGTAGATATCATTAGGTATCACGCGATCACGCAACGACCGCAACAGCACAGGCAATGCAGTAAGCTCAGCACCCGCAACAAGGGACGCAGCACACAATATAAAAGCTTTACGACGGTCACATCGAGGCATTACACAGCGCGACGTCAACGAGAGCTCAGCGGTGAAAGTTATAGAGAAAGTGCTACAGCATAATTCGCACACAACATTGGCAACTGACAATTTCAATATGCATTGTGAAAATATTGATTTATGACCGCAAACGTAGCGGTCATCAAATCAGAAAAAAAAGTTCTACAAGATTGCAAAAGGAAAATAATCTTTTAACCAGTAAATTCAAGAGAGCACATAAGTTGTTTTTCGAAGAAGTAGACTTGACCGGTGAAAATTACACACCTAATACAGTGTGTCGCCAATGTTATAACAATCTCATTGCATGGTTGAGTGGAGGCAAACATAGTATGAAGTATTGTAAGCCGGTAAACTGGATTAATCTCCCAGGTGATCATGATGAAACCAGTTGCTATACATGCGTAAATTACACATGTGGTCTAAATCGATATGCTGAGAGGAACAAAATTTATAAAGCAACTGTAACAGCCACACTACCAGTGCTTGCACCTGAAAATTTTGTATCACCAAGGCCGCCAACTCCAGATCGTAGTACAGAATGTACAGGAATGACTAGAGCAAGTGGTGTTGCTTATGAAGATCCAATTGATACCGATTATGAGCCCTAACAGGGAAGAGATGGACCACAACTAATAATACAAATGGAAATGGATTTCATTGTGGCCATATTGGGACTATCGCAGCGACTTGCCATATTTTTGACAGCGTTTTTAAAGCAAAGAAAACTCACACATGGTAATGTTAACTCTACGGCGTACCGCAAACGGCAAGCTGAATTTCAGAGCCTCTACACTCTAAATGATGACAATTAGTTCGCTTACTGCAACGATGTAAAAGCTTTGGTGGTAAAAATGGGAATGAACTACATCGCTAGTGAGTGAAGATTATTTATTGATGGTTCTGTTTCAATTTGAAAGCAGTGTTGTTGCATGTGTCGAACCGAAAACCTTCCATTCCGATAGCAATGGGTATTAACATGAAAGAAAGCTATGAAACATTGAAGGATATAATGGAAAAAATCAAATACTACGAAAATAAATGGAAGATTTGCTGATGATCATCGATAAGGGCGGCTTTCCAAAATTCTTTTGTTTTATTTGTAATTGAGATTCGCGCTCACCTCTGAATCAATACCAATGTAATTCGTGGAAACCAAGAGGAAGTGTGGAGGAACAAATGAAACAACATAGACTGAGGAATGCACCTTTAATTGACAATACTCAAGACATCTTGCAGCCACCGCTCCACATAAATTTGGGAATTGTTAAAAAATTCATCGAAGTGTCCGTTGTAAATTGTCCAAACGCATTCGACTATTTGAAAAGCATTTTCCCAAAGCGTAGCGATGACAAAATTAAAAAAGGTATTGTAGTAAATTTAAAACGAATTTTTGTTCACATCATTGTACTATTTTCACTTTGTTAATGTTTTCTTTTCTGTCTTTATTTTTTGTCTTCATTTAACAGGCGTACTTAATGGCCCTAACATTAGAAAGCTATTCAAGAGCAACTTTGAATCATCGCTTCATGATTATAATCATTCAATGGCATGGATGTACCTTCAGCGTGTATGCACCAGAGTCTTGGGAGGGGATCGAGACGCGGAACCGGAAGCAAGAGAATGGGTGAAAGAAATGCTGTATTATTTTGAGAAAATCGGCACATCGATGACATTAAAGTTGCATTTTCTTCATTTTCATTTTGACGATTTTATCAAACAACTCCCTATAGAATCCGATGAGCAAGGAGAACGGTTTCACCAAACCACAGTGCCCATGGAAAAACGGTATAAAGGCAAAAAACTCGATGCATTGCTTGCAGAGGTAATATCAATTTTATTGATGCATTGTTTTGCATTCCTTTTTTGATTTCTTTTCTAATTCATTTCAGGTATGTTGGTGGAGTCACAAGATCACCCTGTATGATGTTAATGAAGTATCTGAAGAAGAAAAAGCTGATGATGGAGGGCAGTCTGGAAGTACCGTGCCTGTGGACACCATAAGTTCTGAATCAGAGTCAGATTCGGACGACGATTTGGATCCACAGTTTAAGAGAGTGCGATTTGCAAGTCCAGGGCTATCAACATTATAAACATAATACGAATATTTTTTTTTATTTTTTGTAATAGATAGCATAGTATTGTAGTGCCATCCCTGCTGAGACTACTAATCCCTACAACACTGAATCATTATTACTAAATATCCATGCTAGTACTCTTTGTTACAACTCCTAACTCTAAATGTCAACCCATATCACCTAAGAACTAAGATTAATAAAATCAGTAATAGTATAACAATGAAACCTGCAACAGGCCCATAAAAAAAAAACCTGGAGGACTTTGGGCAAAACTGGGAGACAGGGGTCTTTTTTTTGGTCTTTTATGACGTAGTGGTGTCCGTATATGGTTATTTTGCCATGACTTAAAAAATTACACAGTGTGTTATAGATATCTATTGCTGGAGGGTTATGTTATAGTTATAATTTTTTTAAAAATCCTAATGCACATTAGCTTAGCTAGTCAGTTGATTTGTAATTTTATTAAATTGGTCCTTATGTTCTTTAAAATTACAATTATAAATAAATAAATATATAAATAAATAAAAGAATTACTTAACCATCGGATCACCCTTTATTTTTTAGTAATTGTCATAAATTGTTTTAGTAAGCCTTAAAAAATTTCAGGAGTCAAAACCAAGGCCATAAACGTGAAAATCAAATCATTATCGGGATTCTCTCTTTTTTATTTTTTAGACTTAACGAATATCGTTTAAAATAAAATGTAATTATTTCAAGTCTGCCAATTACGGCTCAAAAAATGTAATACGTATAAATCACGTTCCTAACGGCACACCCTTTTTTTGTTGTTGTTATAGCAATATTTGTTAAAAATTAACTTCTTTAATTGTTCTTAAATATTCAGGGTTTACCATTTTCATAAAACAAAGTGACAAACCTCCACTTTGTTTAAAGCTGATATGCTAATAATTCTTGCAAAAAAAAAACCGACTACAAAACAAATATATGTGCATCAATTCTAAACTAAAAATTTAAAAGGAAGTAATCTGTAAGAAATAGTATGCAAATCAAATACTTCTATACTTTTTGCTCTAACGGACAAGTAAAATACATTCAAATATCTATCCAAAGACAAATTACGTCAGATATGAGGACACCCTTTATTTGTTTACAGTTATTATTACTGACACAGTAATAAAAAGGGGACACCCTTTAATGTACAATTTTAAATTAAACACTTATTTTAAAGGACAGATTCTTTGTTAATTTCAAATGTCTGTCTAAAACGGTTCAAAAGTTTGGCCATATGCATCAATTTACATCAACTATTGAGACACCCTTTAAAATTTTAAATATTTATAAATGTTATTATGCGGGACATAGTAGTGGAGATTCTGTCTAATTTCAAGTGTCTGTCTAAAACGGTTCAAAAGTTTGGCAATATACATCAAATTACATCAACTATTGGGACACCCTTTAACTTCTAATTATAAATATTTAATTTCTGATTATAAATATTGGACATTCTGTCCAATTTTCAAGTGATTGTCTACAATGGTTCAAATGGTTCATATATTTAAATTGACGTCACATATGGGGACACCCTTTAATTTTTAAGTTTATTTTTTTATTAATTTCTGTTATTGGCAGCTATAGTGATATACAGTTTTTTTAAATTTTATAAGGGTGCCCTTTACGGTTCATAATACACGTAAAAAACACGTATGTTGTATGGGGACACCATTTAATTTTAAAAATTCTGAACTTCTTTTAAAATGGGACCAATCTGTAAGCATTTCCTTTCTAATAAAGAACAAATTTTTAAAATCGGTTCAGAAATGACTGAGTTATGCGGGCACAAACATAAAAAAAGCAACATTCAGACGAATTGATAACCTCCTTCTTTTTTTGAAGTCGGTTAAAAAGGGATATTTCGCTTTTTGTTGAGAGTCTCATTGAGATTTTTTATGTTATGTTATGTTTATGTTTACTGGCCCTTAGGTGTTTACTTGGGTAAAAATAAATTTGAATAACAATCAAGAAAAATTCATTTTTACGAGTGTTTTTAATAAAAGAGGAAATATTTAAATTAAACCTAAATAACTAATATCAAATTTTAGCGATATCGATCTGTCACACATAGTTTCTAACATTTTGATCGGCAAAATTGGCCCATAAATTAAAAAAAAACATGATAGGCTTCATTTTTCTACATTTTTAAAATATTGTTTTTCGCTTTATTATTCTGAAAATCAAAAATATTTTATATAACAATTATGGATTATCAAAAACTTCTCTGTTCTGCACAAAATTTAACAAGAATTGTTGAAAATGTTTAAGACGTTTAATTTATCATGTCTCTGGATCTCCTTGTTACAATAAAAAAAAAAAAAAAACAAAGAAAGTGTAAAAGAATATTCATATGTAAGATAAAACATACTACATTCCGGAAACTTCTAAGAATAACTTTTAAATAATGAAGATTATTTTTGGAATTTATTTTTTAATCTTCCCATTACAACACAACACTTGCTGATACGACAATCAAAAATTTAGAATTTTCCCATAAAACCATTTATTCAAATGTTGCATTGCAATTATAATTTTAAGTATTGCAATAAGATAGTTAGTTATAAGCAAATTGTAAATTAGAATCAAGAATTGTAGTAAGTAAGAACATTTTTGGAAAAATAAAGTTAGTTCGGTTTAAGCACTCAAAAACAATTGTTTCATTGCACGGTTTCCAATTATTCCCGCAAAATTTACGGGAAATATATATTTTCTTATTTTATAATATATAGAAGGAATGGGAAGCTATGCCCATACCTTCTTATTTTATAATATTTAGAAGGTATGGGAATCTATGCCCTGGTGTTTTGCAATCATTTTTTTATTATCAGTCTGTAGATCGGCTGGGTTTTCCTGAAGTTTCCTGAGTTTTATATATGACATAGAACCTGGCAATAGAACCACCTAGTGTTTAGCCAAACCAAGTTAAGAGTTAAAGAAAGCAACTTAATATATGTATCAGAGCCTGAATTGATTTTTAAAAAATAATTATTATTACTATTTTCCACACAAGTAGGTTTTTGAAGAATTTTGATTCATAATCTTTTGGAAACAATGGGTAAAACGAAACGATATAAATCTGCAACTATAGGTGGTATAATCATTATGTATGTATATTCATAAGTTTATGTTTAAGCCATCATAGTTGTAAAATATATTTTACAACTATAGATGGAATAAACAAACCAGTGTAGAAACAAAGTAAGAAAATACAAATTCACTGTTGGTTATTATTATTTTGTTTAAGCTTTGATATTTTGTGTTGAATTGCTTTAACTTATTTAGTCAAATAATTTTTTTAACTTAAATGTTGTTTTGGCTTATCTAAAATTTGGGTAAAGGTTTCCTGATGAGCTAAATTTAGCACTTAGCGAAATGGCCATAGAAACTAGCTTTCCCCATAGTAATCAATTTCAGCGGATTTATAATTTGAATTAATAGCACGCTATTAAATTAAATTAAAATTAAAGGAATTTTAATACCCAAAATATATTTTAGTTTGAAAAAGTACATCAAAAATAATTTATATCTAAGGTTTACTTACCCTTTTGTCCAATAACGTGATAATTATTGACCTGTGGCCTTGTGAACAAAGCTAACTTTAAAAGAGCTCTAAAACGAGGGCACTTTTCGGACAGCAGGTTCAATTTTTGTATAACATAAGTTTTAATTTCATAATTACGATCATTTGAAGCCAAGTAATCCAGCAAGTGTCCTAGTTCGTGTGGTGTTGGTTTCATAGCTAAAAGAATGTCTAATGCAATTGTACGAGCAGAGGAATCGTATTTTTTTGGTATTTGATAGAAGATATTTGTAAAGGCTTGTCGATGATTTTCTTTAAAATGTACGGTAGGAAATGATTTCAAGGCTAGCATAGCTGCAACACATGTTTTGGTTTCTTCCTCTAATGAACTTTTTAATAAAATTGAAATGGTTGAAGGATCTTGAAGATTTTGTAGAGCTCTTATATAGCGAGTCTTGCATAAAGTATCTTCACAATAATTAACTAGTTTTTGTAATATAAATTGTCTGATATTTTTATAAAGGTTATCATTTTCATCAAAGCCAGATTGATGAGCGAGCGAGGCCACACACAGCAATATCGAATCTTGAAGTTTATTATTTTGTATTCTGCTTTCTGTAGAAAAAATGAGCTGGAATAGATCTTCGATAATAAGTCTATCAGGATGAGTTCCTACTGACAAAGATTGTAAATATTTTTCCAATAAATTTTCGTCTGATTTTGTGTTAAAATCAAAGATTTCTTTAATTGCGTTGTGAGCATCGATCGTTTGGGTCGCTCCTAGAAGATCTACCAATTCAGAATGTATTTTTTGATTGAATTTTAAAATATTGGCAAATTCTTCCTGTTTGGTAATTCGAGCCAATGGTAGAAGTTTAACAAAAGCTTCAGCTAAGGCTTCTTTTCCTATCATATCTTCTGTTAAATGTTTTTGTAATGTTTCAACTTTTTCCTTTAACTTAAATTAAAAAAAAAAAAAATAATAATAAAAAATTGTTTAGATTTGTTTCTCTCTAAAACTTACTGTTTTATATTTTATTTCACTAATGGCACCATCTACATCTGCTTCAATGTCGAAGACTCTATACCAATCCAATAAACTCTTAATGGCCTCTTCAGAAGATCTAAAGGGAAGCTGATCTGTAGACTCTGAAATAATTGTTCTGTGTTTTAATACAAACACAGACTTCACTTCGTTGCCTATTTCTGGTTGAGCTGCCAAACTTATTTTATGAGTTTCTACTGAAGAAGCAGTTAATAATTGACCATCCGCTGACAAATCATATTCAATTATCTCCAAAGAATTTTGAAGCACCCCTTAAATTAGAAATTCAATATTATTAGTCAAAAATAATATTTTTATATCTACCTAAAGGTTTTTCGCCCCGATAATGCACCTTTAAATCCCAATGTGAACAATCCGTTTTAATTTTATTTACTTTTGTAGAAGATTTAACGTTATAAAAATTATTACAGATTCCTGAAATATCTAATTCACTAACAGGCCCGTTTTCAAAATTGATTTGCATTAAAGATGCGATACCCCGTTCCGTATTTAACAGCGACTGATCTCGCGATGTATGAGCTATAATTTTTCTTGGTTTATTATCGATAAAACTGATGTAAAATGGTCTGTCCGGAATTTTATCAATTTCTAGTTCTTTTACATTGCCTTTTTTGTCTTGAGCGCTAACACGATTTTCGGTTAAGTAAACTTGTAAAAGTTGTTCGTTGTCATTATTCCAAATGGATTTTATTTTGAGCAGTGAGTTAAAAGTATAACTAGTTTCTTGTTTTGAGAAATGACGCATATTTTTTATAGAAACTCTGTTTTCGAAAACATAGTAATGTTGACTCTCATAGGGAACGAGGGGCAAACATGCTACAAAGAAATAAGAGAACAAAGATTAATGAACGTTTTTTATTTTTAACTATAGAAAATAGTATTTGCTAATATGTAAACTAGGAGTGCGATTTATGAGATTTTTATGCTCTTTATGGCAAAAAATCTTTTATTGAAAATTGTTTCCAAAACAACTTAATATCTCTTAAATAAACCATTGCTGTATTACATAAGTTAAGTGATCTATGGATTTTTTTGATTTATAATTGATCATTAATTTTTTCAATACAAAGAAAGCCAATGACGCAAATTATATATTAATTGATATGTAATCTACTTCTGTACTTTTAATAATAATTAAAAATAAAGTATAAATTTAAATTTATATTGGTTTATAATTGGTTTAAAAATTACAATCTATTGTTTAAAAAATGTCTTTTCCCAGCCATATATGTAAATAAAAAAGTGAAAAAGACTCCAAGTACCAAGTATAGGAAGGGAGACTACATGGCATAAACTATTAGAATCTAATTCTATTTAAGAAGTTTAATAGTTCAAACTTGTACTTTGAAAAAGAATATGAGAAAAGTTAAAAAGGAGTGGTCAAAAAAGGAGTGATCAAAAACGGCGAGATGTCGTAAAGGTGGAACATTTCGGGTAGAATTAATAAAAGAAAATTCATTCGTTAGAGTTTCAGGTTTACGCGAACTGAGAAACTCAATAGGTATACAAAAAAATCTGTATTTATAATAAGGCACTCCTAATAGTAATCGGTTGTGTTTAGATAAGCATCTGCGCGAATTTTGGCCTAATAAAATTTCCAAATGAAGCCCTTGACTGCAACCAGCAGGGACCGGAAAACGTGAAAACGCCTCAGATATAGCAAAGTGAAACGATTTTGTTATAGCCCTATTCTGCTACTCTTAGAAAGTGCGGGAAAATATAATAACCACATTAACTTTCAAGGAATTTTCCAAATTTACGTTTAGCAGATACTCAATTTTTCGAGTGTCGGTTCGGAAATACATAACAGATATATAGGTGCTAATATGTATACCCGAATAATTATTGGAGATTCGGCGGAAAATAGTAGATACGGCTTAGAATACTATATTGGGCTGACTAATTGTGAGTCCTATACAAAAACTTTCACTGCAAGTTTATGTTGAATTTTCTGAGGAAGATATCTAGAATAGGAATTTACCAGGACAATCTCTCAATATGGTCGATACATCGTGAAACTTCCATCAGATTTTCCCAATAAAGATCGATAGGAAATGTAAATTTTTTTAAGAAATGAGTCTTCTTTCTTAAGAAAACCTCTGATTAAGGAAATGTATGATGACGTGAATGAAGAATTTTTGTCCTTAGATCATATGAGGCTGTAATGAAAAATTATTTTACTAAAACATCACTCTTAATAACATTTGATAATAAAAATACAAAATGGAGGATAGTATTTAAAGTGTCTAGGCCAATACATCAGGCTAATCTGGTTCTTGTTATATTGCGTTGATGACTGTTTACATTTGTTTTTTACAAATATTATTTTTGACTTTTTGTTCGAAAATATATGTACGTTGACAACGTATTAACGGGTGCAACGTATATTTATTTTACTAGGTAGTGGCATCCCTACAACAAATACAACAATACAAGAACAACATGGCATTTTGTTGTTGCTTTGTAGTTCGAAATGTCAAAAAACATATAAGAAAATTGAGAAGGCGTGTATGTGTTTTATTGCTTTCTCACTTCTACACTATAAAATTTCTGAACACATACAACTTTTGACATGTCGAACTACTAAATCAGCTGGGCGGACGACACTACCTAGTAAGATAAATATACCTTGAACGGGTGCTTATGACGTTGCGCAGTGTTGACAGCACGTTGATTTATCATCTGCAGAAATTTAACTTCAAAAATGGGCAGCGAATGAAAAAGCCAATGTGGCTGCCTTTCCCTCCAATCATTCAAATGATGCTAAACTTATGACCTTGGGTAAGTCTAATAATTCTAAGATACAAAGTATTCAGAATGCTGATTTGGATGCATTCTTCTGTCAACTCTGAAAAATAATAATTAAAGTTTGTGAAAGAATAAAAAAAAAGTTTGCTTTAGTTATATAACAGTCGAATAATCATTTGACACTTCTTTAAGGTGAATCCGATTATGGTAAGATCTAACTATACTAAAAGAGAAGTTTTGTTCAGTATAGCGAGTCTATTTAAATCCCTTGGTTGGCTAGGGCCAATAATAGTAATTGCGAAAATGATTATGCAAAAGATTTGGCAGGATAACATGTATTGGGACAACTCCCAATTTCCTTCTACGATTACCGAGTGAAAAAAGTTAACCATTTACGAATCCCAAGATGGGCTCGAACCGGAATCCTCTGTTGAGATTTCAAAAACAGCCGACTGAAATAAGAAATTACAAAGTAAATCGTGCCTTTTTTCCTTTCAGTGCTTTTAATTGTATCAAAGAAAGCACTGCAAAAATATGAATTTAAGTACACAGAAAAAAGTTTGAATATACACAAATATTATGAATTGAGTTCATAACTTTTTGGTAAGACAAAATATGAATTCCTACATAAATGGTATGATTTTCAGTTTTATTTTAAGCCTAGTAATCTGTTTTTCATGCGGAATGCTGTCATATATTTGTATGAAAAAGTCATGAAAAAAAGATGTAGAAGTAGTACTCCGTTTTTATTGTGGATAAACATTAAAATAAAAGCAACATTTTACCAAAACTGTGAAATAAAGCAAATTGGTATTATTTCATGTGCAATTTTTTGTGGAAAATTTTGTAAAACAATGTGGTATTTTTAAAAGAAATAAATTCTTCCAAATCGCGAGATAGACACCACATTTTAAATGTAAAATTTTCCTTGTGAAATAATAAATGTTGATCAATATTTTTTACAAATTCAAACAGAGATTTGCTTTATTTCACAGCTTTGATAAAATGTTGCCAGAAACATTTCAATGTTTTTCTATAGTAAAAACGGAGTATATTACTAAAACATTTTTTCATGACTTTTTCATACAGTGATGGAATTAGTATAGGAACAAGCTGCAAAATGAGGCAAACTGTGATTTTTTATACATTTATTAGCATCAAATGTTTATTTTTAGAACATAAAATGGTTATAACAGAGCTTCATAAAAAATATTCAAAAAAGTCGAACAGATTTCATTCACTGATAGAATAATAACGAAAAAAATTAAAAAATCTTATTTTTTATGGGACAAAAGTATAGGCACAGTCAATGTTAACGGAAATAAAATACCATTTTAAATTCGCCAATCTGGCAAAACTTTATTTTTCAGCAGACTGGAATGTAACGATATTATTTTCAACTTATATCAGTTGGTAAATAGTTAGCAATAATTGTTAAAATAAAAAAATTCTTAGTCTTTTTCTAACAATGTGTCCCAAATTAAATGAAACTACAGAATCACAGCGAAAAGTAATTCTCCATCTGCATAACCAAGGCAAGATTGGCGAATTAACAGGTCTTAGCCGTTTTACCATTTTAACAATTATTAATAATTTTAAAGGCAGAACTAACCTAAAAATGCTAAACGCTGTAATCGTCCAAGAAAATTAACTGAAAGAGAACTTGCCCAAATAACACGGAAAGTTAAATTTGATCCGAAAACAACATATACACAGCTGGCAGCAGACGTTAAGGAAAATGTTGGTAAGGACTTAAACTGTTCGGAGATTACTGCACAGGCGGTTACAAATCAAGTGGCGCTAGACGAAAACCATTAATATCTGCAGTCAATAAGAAAAAATGTATGGATTATGCAAAACTGCTTTTAAATCAACCATATATTTTCTGGGAACAGGTTCTCTTCTCAGACAATAGCAAATTTAATATTTTCAAGCCTGATGGACATTCTCGGGTATGGAAAAAGCCCAATATTGCATATGCTAAAAAAAATCTTACCCCAAAAGTAAAGTATGGTGGCGAAAGAGTTATGGTCTGGGGCTATATGTCTGCTGCGGGTGTCGGAGAACTCGTCTTTGTTTATGAAATAATGGACAAAACTGTTAACCTAAATATTTTGAAGGAAAATGTTACGAAAAGCGCAAATAAATTCGGTTTATCAGAGTCATTTACATTCTAACATGACAATGACCCCAAACATTCTGCTCACGACGACAAGATGTGGCTTGCGTATAATACCGCACATGTATTGCCACGTCCTCCGCAGTCCTCAGACTTAAATTCCATTGAGTATTTTTGGGAGGAGCTATATAGAAAAATGCGAAAACGCAATATTTCAAATAAATGTGGGCTTAAACAGCATTAACGGAAAAAAGGCTTAAAAATGATGAAAATTAGTAAGTAGTGTATGTAAATAATAAAAATTATTATATTATTAATAAATTAATTATTTAGGCTAAAGTTCGTAATTATAAAGAGATAAAGAAAAATTAGATACCAGCAAAGTAGAATGCATTTTCTAGACAGCTACGTCCATCATTTAAACAAACTTATCAAAGAAATAGAATCTGAGAAATTTTAATTTTACATTATATTTCATAGAAGATAGAGCTTTTTGAAATATAATGTAAAATTAAAATTTTTCAGATTCTATTTCTTTGATAAATTTTTTTAATAGAAAATTAATAACAATTGAAACTACCGGTTAGATTGATACAAAGAGTACTGATGACGGACGTAGCTGCCTAGAAAATGCATTCTGCTTTGCTGGTATCTAATTTTTCTTTATCCTTTTATAATTAAGAATTTTAGCCTAAATAATTAATTTATTAATTCAAAAATAGTTCAAATAAAATTCATATAATTATTATATTGTTTGTTTGTTGAAATTAGATCAAGGTTGTAGAAGTAATAATGTATGTATGTTTATTATTTTAAATGAAAATTTTTGTTGGCTTAAATCTAGTTTAGTGTGTTTACTGATGTGTAATTGTGCATTACATTTTTGAACGTACGTTCAAAATAATTAGGTCTTGTTAGGTATTAGGTCAATATGGCTTTTATTTAAAATCGTTTGAAAATATCTTTTCGGTGGTGCGCAAATATAAAAAAATAACCCATTAAAAACCGATGACATTTTTGATGTAAATTTTTATTTTTTTAGAAAATCCTTGCGAGCCACCAAAGGCCGGTTATGCTGGAAATCTTAAGTAAACGAAGCCGATGTTGGTCATACCATAGAGAAGAAAATTCTTGCGTCGTGCCGAAGGCCGGCGATACAAAAAATTTTAAGTAAGCGAAGCCGGTGTTGGAATTGAGAGTGTTATTTGTTGTTAAATTTTTCTTTATTGATTAATTTAATCTTTTTTATCTCATTTGTATTGCAATATGTTTAAATACATATACATACGTATTACTGTACTTAATAGTGTAGTAATTTAAAAAATAAAATAAATGATTCGGTTCTTAATGGGTTATTTTTTTTTTTTTAAATTTAGTACCACCAGAAAAATATTTTTAAAAGCATTGAAATAATACCCATATTGACCTGATATCTTCAAAAATGTAGCGCCACAATCATAGTTTTATAGTTTTCAGAGGCCCATAACTTTTTTTTGTATTTGTATTTATTTATTTATTTCCATTTCCTGTACAACAAGACTACTCTTATATTTAAAGTACAGGAATATATTGTGCATTGTTACATATAACACAAAACATTTTATAAAATGAAATAAAAAAGAAATTCGAAATATAATTGCAGAAAAATTTAAATATGTTCTGGGCAAACAAAATTATAAAGTAAAAATATAAAACTAATTATACAAATAAAATCAGATAAAATTATTAAATAAAAATTTTTTAAAACTGGTTGCGTTGCTATTAATTTGTTGGGTTTGTGGGAGAAGATTCCATAGACGTACCGCATACAGAAAAAACTGCCATTCTGACACAAGATAACGATGGCATGGGATAATGATCTTTTTACCTCTAGAAGATCTGGCAAATCTAATTTTATCATAAAGATATCGAGGGTTCTGAGAATATATAATTTAATGCAAGTATAACAGAACACGAATCTTAATAAGGCTTTCAAAATATACACCAAAAAATTTTGAAGAAAAATTGGAAACATGATCATGTCTTCGTAAGCCATAGACATATCTCAAAATATTGTTGTAGAACAAACTTAAGTTTTGCTTGCGACTCGAGTCACAGCTAGCAAAAAGTTCGCCTCCATAAAGTAAAACAGGAATAAGGTAAGATTTGGCGAGCAGTTCCCTTATGTGTAAAGGTGTCTAAGACTGCGTAGTCCACAAGGACCTCAATTTAACGTATATTTTACCTACAAGTGTATTGACGTGAGACCCCCAAGTAAGATTATTATTAAAGATTATACCAAGGTTTTTAGCACTGTTGGCGATTTCAATTTTCTCTCCATTAATTAAAATATAAACATTTTTTAATGGGACTAACAGTTCTCTTATGAATTACTAAGCACTTAGACTTAAGAGGGTTCAGAAAGAGGCCGTTAGCGAATGCCCAGCGAACAATTTTACCTTAATCATCATTTAGTCTCACAATATTTTGCGCAATTGAATGTATTGAACTGCTAAAGTATAATTGCACGTCATCTGCATACATATGAATTTTGCAGTGGGATAAGAAGTGGATCAAGAATTGAGCCTCGAGGAACTCCTCTAGATAACTTTAATGGTTGTGAGTAAGCATTGTTCGCATAAACATATTGCCAGCGGTCCGTCAAATACGATAATAAAAGACGAGTTGAAGTACGAGAAAAAAGAAAAAGTGTTTAAGCTTCATTAAAAGGATACTATGATCAACCGTATCAAACGCTTTCGAGTGGTCAAGCAGGATCAAAAAATTTACCTTATTAATATCCAGTTTGTATCGTATGTTATCTGAGACATCAATTTATGCAGAAACGCAACTATGATTTGAACTAAATCCTGACTGCTTTCAGACAATAACTTCTTTTCTGCAATGAATAAGGACATCTGAATGTACAGAAGTTTCTCTAAACCTTTGGATAAATAGCAAAGAATAGCTATTGGTCTAAATTCAGAATCAGTTTTATTATTATTTTGGCAAACTTCCAGCTAGATGGAAAAGAACAGGACATGATAATGGTATTAAATAAATGTGTTATGTAAGGTAAGAGAAGTGGCAGAAGAATTTTAATGAATTTTGGGTGCATATCATCACAACACACTTCATTTTCAAATTTACCACTTCCGATTTTATTCAAACTTTTGTTGTTTATACTTTCTGAAGCCAAATATCATTTTAAAAAAATTCTATCTCTTACAGTTTTTTTGTTATACAGCTTTTTTGCATATAAGCTCGAGGATTAAATATTGTTGATTTCATACGCTTTAATTTGATATCAATCATGAAAAAAAACTAATTTTTAATAAATTTTTATACAAAGTTTTATAAAAATCTTTGAGATAGTGTCTTCTAATTTTTTTAAATTCATATATGTTTTTTAATGTGGCTTAGTGAGTACACCATAATTATTAGTTAGAAGTTATATTAAAAAAACTTCATTTTGACTCATTACAAACTGAAAAAATATAAATTTTTTAATTAACTGGGTAATAAAGGTATGAAATATTCCTTAAAACTGAAAAATATGTAGTTTTTTTAACATAACTTCTGATCCCACCAGGATCCCACTTTATGGTGTACTCATCATGCCACATTTAAAAACATATGTAAATTTTAAAAAAATTAAAAGATCTATCTCGAAGATTTTTATAAAACATTTTTTTAAATATAGGAAAAAAATAGCTGTATAGCTAAAAAATTATAAGAGATTAAATTTTTTTAAATTATATTTGGAGTCAAGAAATATAAATAACAAAAGTTTCAATAAAATCTGAAGTAGTCATTTTGAGTGCCTTGTTGATTTGACGTGGAACTACACCGGATAATTTAAAAGTATGACTATCGATTTCACTTAAGTCAGTGTCTGCATTGGAAATATTATAAAAAGTTGGATCTGCTGGGACAAAAGGAAAGCTAGTGAAGTTTGTATTTAATTCTTCAGCATCTGTGTGACAGTTATTTGTATTGTCTACACTACAAACTCCAACTTCCCGAATACATTTCCAAGTTTGCTTACAGCCAATTGCAGAGCTAAATCGATTAGCATAGTATATAGTTTTGGCATTTATTATAGAGAAATTGACATTTTTCTTGGCAGTTCTAAATTCCTCTTATAAATAAGTCTAATGTGCTGTTTATATAACCCATTCGAACAAAACGTCTAGAAAATTTGTATAGGAATAACTAAAAAAATTAAGTGCTTTTCATACAAATTTCCTAGACGATTTGCTCAATTGGGTTACATAAACAGCACATAAATCTCTCTTATAAATAAGTTGTTTATTTTTTTATTATTTTGGATTAAATCTAGTTTAGCAAAGCTTCTCCAATCAAAAAAAGTATCCAGGGTAATAGAGAATCAAAAAAAAAAAAGAAAAAAAAAATAAAGTGAAAAAATATTTTTGAGTTATGGGCCTCTGAACTTTTCATAAAGAACTTGCACTACATTTTTGAGAGTATAAGTTCAATATGACTATCATTTAAAAGCTTTTGAAAATATCATTCAGGTGATGCTAAAATTAAAAAAAAAATTAACCATTTACGAACCGAAGAGTTTTTTTTATGTACATTTGTATGCAGAAAAACTTTAGTAAGCGAAGCCGGTGTTGACCATACCATAGAGGAAAAAATCTTTGCGCCCGGCCGAAATTTTTTAGAAAAAATTTAACCCATTAAGAACCAAAGCCCAATTCGGCTTCGCTTACTACATTTTTTTTTGCATAGCGCTTTGGCTGGGCTTAAGGATTCTGTCCTCTACGGTATGATCAACACCGACTTAGCTTACTTAAGTTTTGCTACGTAGGTACTATGCATAAATTTTCATAATTTTAGCACCCCTGATAGATATTTCCAAAAGCTTTAAAATGATACCCATATTGACCTAATTTGTTCAAAAATGTAGTACACAGTCACAGTTTCATGTGAAAAGTTCAGAGGCCTATAACTCGGAAAATAAGGACGACCGCCAATTTGTTTATTATAATTTAATTCTCTATCACCCGGTTAAATATTGCCTTTAAAGGGTAAATTTTCATAAAAAATATTTTTTTTGCTCATTTGAATGGGTGCCGGCATTAGGAACAAAAATTTATTTGTTTTCCAATGGTCGGCATGGGGTGCCGACTTCTAGAAAAATTTTATTTTCTTCTAGAAAAATTGTATTTTCTCATATTTCTCATTTCTAGAATATTCTTTATTACTTACCTCTCTTGCCACTGCTTATAAAAAAAATGAGTTTAACATGAGTTTAACCAGTAGTCGGCACACTTTTAGTTGAAGTCGGCAGCGAGGTTTTTTGAATGGAAGTAAGATTTGAAGTTGTAGTAAGTAGCAAATACCCTTCCCCACATTTAAGATATTTCGAAAATTTTAAATATAGATAGAAAAGCTAAAAGAAACATACACCAATGTAGTGAAGATGCCTTAAAAAATGCTTTATCTGCAATAGGAGAAGGCACGATTTCCAAATCGTGCGAAGATCTTAGACTGAATACGGTCTAAGAAATCGTAAAGGAAGAACAGCGAACCACAAGATGTATTCCGAGGTGTTTGACATTTGAAAGCTGAGGTATTATTTGTTTTTTAATTCGAGTAGGGGAACATGATTACCTACGCAGTGTAAAAGTTATATGAGCACTTTTTTGTTAATTTACCTTATTCTTAGTGGTTGGTATACCTGAAAAAAACAACAAATATGGAATGGGTCTCAATATGGGCTGAGTCGAGCCTAAAATATTTCCTTTTAGTATACAATTTCTATCAGTTAAATAATTTTTTAACAGTTTATAGAAGTTTTCTGGCAAGTTCAACTATAACTTGTATATTAGGCATTTATGCCATACATTATCGAATGCTCGAGAATTTTTTATAAAACTACATTGGGTTCAGCTTAGCTATTAATGGCTTCTCAAACAGATTCGACATATTAAAAAAAGGCTTACTGGTCTGTATGATTCTACTTTTGTGTGGTCTTTTCCTGGTTGGATTATTTTGTTGGAGCGATACCAAAGAATACCACAAATTCTATGGGTCCCTTCGCGAGCCCCTTCGTCCCTTAATGATTTCTCTTATTCGACTGGTAATATACGACTACGTTATTGTCATTGAGTCTTGTGCTGCCACTAGCCTTTTACTACTGGCTGTAGTATAGTAATTTTAGACTAGCGACTGATATATGTCAACATTCTTCCTCATAACAGAGTTTATAGTAATTTCTAACATTTGTCTGAGACTAAGGTCTCCACAGCATCTACATTTAATATGTATCTGCCCGTTGCCAAAGCCTTATGTTAGCCAGCTGCTAGACTTTTACACAATGGTGCTCTGCCGTCTTACCAGTTTTCCAGACACAGTTTGCAAGTATTGTCTTACCTAAATTTTAAACCTAACCAGAAGGGTCCTTGAAGTGTCTGTTACCTGTCACTAACCCAGTTACCCATTTGTAGGCATCCAGATTATATCCAAGTACCTTCCAGGTCTTCATGCCAATTTGTAGGGAAAATGCCAGTGTTTTGTGAGACTCGAACCCACAACCCCGGAATAATAGACTAGGACACTACCAACTTAACCACCGAGGCACCCTTTCCCTAGCCTTCAATTGTAAGTACATACCTACATAATTATAATTACCTACAACTGAGTATAATTTTATATCTTGTTCTAATTCTAATTTTTAATAAATATTTTGATGTCTTTTTATCTCTACCATAAAAAACATGAAAAAATGTATATGCTTTTATTTTGAATAAAAAATAACTTCAATTCCAAGGCATATTAATCAGGTAGCCTCACTATCAAGGCACATTCATCAGGTAACCTTACTACGAAGGGGAAATATTAAGGCGAAAATTTTAAATTTTTATTTTATATGGAGTTTGATATTTCAACTTTCATTTAAGGGGAAAAATTGTAAGTTTAACTGTCAAAATCCATATAAAAAAATTGATTATTTTCGCCTTAATATTTCCCCTCAGTAGTGAGGCTACCTGATTAATATGCCTTGCTCACTATTGAGGCGAAATATTAAGGCGAAAATAATCAATTTTTTATATTGATTTTGACAGTTAAACTTATAATTTTTCCCCTTAAATGGAAGTTAAACTATCAAACTACATATAAAATAAAATTAAAAATTTTCGCCTTAATATTTCCCCTTCGTAGTGAGGTTACCTGATGAATATGCCTTGTTCAATTCCAAGGCACATTCATCAGGTAACGTCACTACCAAGGCATATTAATCAGGTAGCCTCACTACTGAGGGGAAATATTGAGGCGAAAATAATAAAATTTTTTATATGGATTTTGACAATTAAACTTACAATTTTTCCCCTTAAATGGAATTTTAACTATCAAACTACATATAATAAAATTTAAAAATGTTCGCCTTAATATTTCTCCTTCGTAATTATAATTATGTAGGTACTTACAATTGAAATAAAATTAATAAAATTGATTAATATTTCCCCTCCGTAGTGAGGCTACCTGTTTAAAATGCCTTGTTCAATTCCTTAACCACTTTAGTACTTTCCTTATAGAAATTAGCATGCCGACAATAGGGTCATCAAATACCTAATTTAGGAAAATGTGTGCCGACTATAGGCACAAGTGGTACATTTTTGAAAATTCGTAAAATACTCAAATTTAATAAAAATATATTTAAAATCAGTTAATTGACTCTGAAACATAAGCCATTATTGAACAGTAATAAATAGTTGCTATCCCAATAGCATGTTTATATTTATAACGACACCACTTTAAACACAAAAAAAAGTTAACCTGCCGACTACTGGTGCATTTACCCTATATTTTTTTTAATTGGTCAAGCTTCACTAAACTGGATATAAGCCAAAGATATATTCAAAATCTTTTAATTATACCCATATTGACCTGATATTTTCAAAAATGTAGCGTACAATCACAATTTTATATAAAAAGTTTAGAGTCCTATAATTCGGAAAAAATGGGCGATCGTCAATTTTTGTCTTATTTTTAAAGTCCCTATCACTCTCGAAAATTTTATTTCTGAAGATTCGCTAAACTAGATTTGTTCCCTTATTTTTTAACTTTCTAACACTCTAGATACTTTTTTTACTGAAAAAGACTAGAATTGTTTCGTTTTTTGCACCAGTGTCCCACAAAAGTTTGAATTGTACCAAATTTAGTACAACTGTGCCACAAATTCCACCTTAACTAGATTTATTGCAAAATACAAATTATGTTTGCTCCGTCTGACCGTACTTAAAAACAAAAAAGATAACTTTCACCAATAATATCAGAAAGCGCTGATTATTTCTAAAAGGTTATCAGAAAAAAATAATTAAAACATAAAGAACGTGTATAAAATTCATAATGTTATTTCTATAACTTTTATGTTTTAAGGTTTTTTATTCTACAGTAAAATCAAATAATGTTAATTTACTTTGGACTATTATCACATTTTATTAAGTTGGTCGTTCCAAACATTTAATTTATTCTCCCTTATTACTTTTCCGCTTTAGTTACAAAAAAATAAAATGCAACAAATAAACACTTCCCAACTTACCGGCTAAGCAATTTAAACTTGTTAAGATAAAACTTATTTTCAAATATCTTAAAATCATATTTAATAAAAATTGAGGAACTTTTGTATTAATTATACTTGTAAAAATCACAATTATTTGTTTTCTGTAGCAATTCGTTTCCTGTACTTATTATTTTAAGCCGCCCTATTTTAGCACCAAACAAAACAAGTCATTTTATGTTAATAATATTTTGTGGAAGACACTCAGAGCTGCCAGATAAATTTAAGAAAAAAATCGTTAATTTCTTGATCAGAAATTCTGAAAAGCGTACCACAATCCCCTGAAAATATGTACACTCAATTCTATTTTTACACGGCCTTTTTTACACGGTTTTGATTTAACACAGTTTGAAAATAAAAAAATAAAATTTTTTTACACGATTTTATTCCATTTAGCACGATTCAGAATCATTTGGGCTTAGATTTTATTTGTAAAATTTAAGTTTTGCGAAATATTTTTGTATCAAAAATTTAGAGGAATTCTCTTTTTGTGCAAACAAGTATTTTTACTTTTTAGAGCAATTGAAATGTGTTAATATTTTGTATACTATCAATGGATCTCTACAAGAAGACGACGAAAACTACAAATAACAAACTACAAAGTAAAGCCATTTCTTTAAAAAACAAAATTGAAATTTTAGTTCGCCTTCGAAATGGAGATTGCTCCACATTTCTTGGCGAAATGTTTGGTTTAAACGAAGTCACAGTGAGAGCTATAAAAAAATTAAAATTCAATTAGGCAATCGCTGATTTCTGAAACTATCTATTAAGTCTTCACCATACACTAAAGATGCAAATAAACGGTGCAAATACACATTACCTATATGATTTAGTAAAATAAACATGATTTCTTGTTCTTAAAAAAATCTCGTTTTTTACTAATTTTAATAGGTCTTAGAGATAAGGAACCAATCACCTATTTTTGTGTATGTTTATTAATTTTTTTTACACGGATTTTTCTGGAACCAATCTACCGTGTAAAAACCGAATTAGGTGTATAACATCCTCCATTGATTAAAGTGTAGAGATGTCGGATTTTTCGGTAATCCGAAAACAACAACAAACAAAGTCTAATTCCATATATTATTTAAATAAATTTATAGCTTATATAAATAAATGTAAAAAGAAAATAAAAAATTCAGAATCACATTATGTTATATGGCATTTACATCTAGTTATAGGGCATTACAATCTAGTAGATTTCAATTAAATCAGCACTCTTGTATCTAGTCTACTTAGGGTAGTGTTTTTAGTTGTAAGCATCATCTATTTAACCAACCAAACCCAGATAGAGGAATACGAGAAAACTTGTATTCAATTATCAATCGTCAATTGGTGAGAACGAAGTCTACCACAACCTAAGCTTCCCTCTTGTTGAATATTTTTACTTTTAATAACGAGTGATTTTTTAAGAGCTTGAGAAATTTAAAAAAAAAAAAACGCATAAAATTTGCAAAATCTCATCGGTTCTTTATTTGAAACGTTAGATTGGTCCATGACATTTACTTTTTGAAGATAATTTCATTTAAATGTTGACCGCGGCTGCGTCTTAGGTGGTCCATTCGGAAAGTCCAATTTTGGGCAACTTTTTCGAGCATTTCGGCCGGAATAGCCCGAATTTCTTCGGAAATGTTGTCTTCCAAAGCTGGAATAGTTGCTGGCTTATTTCTGTAGACTTTAGACTTGACGTAGCCCCACAAAAAATAGTCTAAAGGCGTCAAATCGCATGATCTTGGTGGCCAACTTACCGGTCCATTTCTTGAGATGAATTGTTCTCCGAAGTTTTCCCTCAAAATGGCCATAGAATCGCGAGTTGTGTGGCATGTAGCGCCATCTTGTTGAAACCACATGTCAACCAAGTTCAGTTGTTCCATTTTTGGCAACAAAAAGTTTGTTAGCATCGAACGATAGCGATCGCCATTCACCGTAACGTTGCGTCCAACAGCATCTTTGAAAAAATACGGTCCAATGATTCCACCAGCGTACAAACCACACCAAAGAGTGCATTTTTCGGGATGCATGGGCAGTTCTTGAACGGCTTCTGGTTGCTCTTCACTCCAAATGCGGCAATTTTGCTTATTTACGTAGCCATTCAACCAGAAATGAGCCTCATCGCTGAACAAAATTTGTCACATTTGAACATTTCGAACCGAACACTGATTTTGGTAATAAAATTCAATGATTTGCAAGCGTTGCTCGTTAGTAAGTCTATTCATGATGAAATGTCAAAGCATACTGAGCATCTTTCTCTTTGGCACCATGTCTGAAATCTCACGTGATCTGTCAAATACTAATGCATGAAAATCCTAACCTCAAAAAAATCACCCATTATTTACCACCTTATATGTATGTTGTTGTTACTTCAGCCAACCTTCGGTCCGGGTTTGGTTGGTTAAATAGATGATGCTAACAACTAAAAACACTACCCTAAGAAGATTAGATACAAGAGTGCTGATGACGGCTCGTGCTGGTGTCTAAAAATTTAATTTTCCCAATATTTCTTTAATATTATCACCTAATTTGTAATTTAATTAATTCTTTCTTAGAGAGAATAAAAACGAACTTAAGCTTGATTATAAAATTTCATTGTATGTAGTACATAAACAGTTCGACTAATAATAATTAAAATTTTCAAAATTAAAATGTAATTTTTGCTTGTGCGGAATAGTATTTTTAGTAGATTGCTTTTACAGTAGACAGAAACAGGGCAGACATTTTTGAATTGTCTTTTGCTCTGTCTTAAACCTTTCACAATTGTGGTTATCTGAAAAACTTAAATAGACTTTAAATGGACGTGAATGGTTATTTAAGTTTCATTTAAAAACAAAGTTAAAAATTGGGCCTTAGCCAACTAAATTTATATACTTTAAGTAATTGTTCATTTTTTATTTGAATCGAAAACAGCTGTTAAGGAACGTCATCTAACGTGCAGTAGATGATACTATACTATAAAACTCAACTCTAAACATTTGCAAACAGCTGACGCATAGTTGAAAGATTTGACGTTTTTGGGTCCTCAAAATGACATGGTGACGATAGAACGATTTACACTCTAATTATGACTATTTCCAATAATTGAAGTTTGCAACATTTATTTGTACTATTAAAGCAACTTGGAATTCTATCAAGGCACATTCATCAGGTAACGTCACTACAAAGGAGAAATATTAAGGCGACAATTTTTAAATTTTTTTTATATGGAGTTTGATAGTCCAACATTAGTCAGGTTTTTTTAAGAGAGAATAATATCTATTTTACTGTCAAAATCCATATAAAAAAAATTGAAAATTTTTTTGCTGAAATTTCCTCTTCCTTACGGTATCACCTTGTTAAATATACCTTGTTGCCATTTAATATTATTTATGAAGAAAAAAGTTGGTTTTCAGAAGTTATAAAATAATTTCCCTATTTTGTTGAAGAAAGTGAAAGACAAGTGCTAGAAACAGAGTTCAGGCAATTAAAATTATTAGACCTAAAATATGTTGGAACAAATCTAGTTTACGGACATGTCCTAAAAATTAAAAAAAAAGTAGCCTATTTTGTGTAGAATTTAATTTTAAGCAAAAAACAAATCTAGTTTAGTGAAGCTTGACCAATTAAAAAAAAGTACAGGGTGATGGAGAATTAAAAAATAAAATAAAAAATTTGGCACTCGCCCTTATTTTCCGAGCCTCTGAACTTTTTGGAAATATCTATCAGGTGACGCTCAACTTAAAAAAAAAAATTAACCCATTAAGAGCCATCGCATTTTTTGATTTTTAAAATTTTTACACTATTAAGTACAGTAATACGTAATAACAAATGTGATAAAAAGCAATTAAATGAATGAATACAGAAAAATATAACAGCAAAAAAAACCTCTAATCGAACACCTACACCGGCTTCGCTTACTAAAGTTTTCTGCATAGCCGGCCTTCGGCCGGGCGCAAAGATTTTCTCCTCTATGGTATAACCAACATCGGCTTCGCTTACTAAAGGTTTCCTGCATAGCCGGCCTTCGGCCGGGCGCAAGTATTTTCTACTCTATGGTATGACCAACACCGGCTTCGCTTACTAAAGATTTTCTGCATAGCCGGCCTTCGGCCGGGCGCAAGGATTTTCTCCTCAATGGTATGACCAACACTGGCTTCGCTTACTAAAGGTTTCCTGCATAGACGGCCTTCGGCCGGGCGCAAGGATTTTATATGGTATGACCAACACCGGCTTCGCTTATTAAAGGTTTCCTGCATAATCGGCCTTCGGCCGGGCCCAAGGATTTTCTCCTCTATGGTATAACCAACAACGGCTTCGCTAACTAAACATTTTCAGCATAGCCGGCCTTCGGCCGGGCGCAAGGATTTTCTCCTCTATAGTATAACCAACACCGGCTTCGCTAACTAAAGGTTTTCTGCATAGCCGGCCTTCGGCCGGGTCCTAGGATTTTCTCCTCTATGGTATAACCAAGAACGGCTTCGATAACTTAAGATATTCAGCATAGCCGGCCTTCGGCCGGGTGCAAGGATTGTCTCCTCTATGGTATTACCAACACCGGCTGCGCTAACTAAAGAGTTTCTGCATAGCTGGCCTTCGGCCGGGCACAAGGATTTTCTCCTCTATAGTATAACCAACAACGGCTTCGCTAACTAAAGATTTTCAGCATAGCCAGCCTTCGGCCGGGCGCAAGGATTTTCTCCTCTATAGTATAGCCGGTCGCAGAATAAAAATAAAAAATATTTTTCTTCTACTTACTTAATTTTTTTTTTTATTAATTTCACTTTAGTTGGATGGTACTTTTATTTGCCATTCCAATGATACCCATATTGCCTGATTTCGTCATAAAATACTGGCGATACCATACTCTACATTGAAACTTTGGGGGTCTGTAATTTTTATGATGTGTCCGTAAACTAGATTTAAGCTAAATATTTATCCTGATAAAAACAAAAACTTATTGGGTCTTTGGAAAAAAATATTAGAGATGCAGACAAGGGATTCTAGTCTTTTGTTTCTCGTTTTGACTAAATTTATTGCAAAGATCCGCTTCTGCAGCAAATGTGGAAAAAGTACTCTTTTAAAAGCAATATTAAATACAAAGATTATTTAAAGGTAAACAAATGTAGCTGATATGACCTAACAGTTGTACCTGGGGGGATACTGCGTAATTCGATTCGAAAAGGAAATCATTCGAATTTG